>ONZH01027000.1:0-373824 GCA_900303285.1 Rhinella marina | reverse complement strand
TGTATTACATGTCACATCCCAGACATACCTGTGTGCACTGTGTGTCTGTATTACATGTCACATCCCAGACATACCTGTGTGCACTGTGTGTCTGTATTACATGTCACATCCAGACATACCTGTGTGCACTGTGTGTCTGTATTACATGTCACATCCCAGACATACCTGTGTGCACTGTGTGTCTGTATTACATGTCACATCCCAGACATACCTGTGTGCACTGTGTGTCTGTATTACATGTCACATCCCAGACATACCTGTGTGCACTGTGTGTCTGTATTACATGTCACATCCCAGACATACCTGTGTGTGCACTGTGTGTGTGTATTACATGTCACATCCCAGACATACCTGTGTGCACTGTGTCTGTATTACATGTCACATCCCAGACATACCTGTGTGCACTGTGTGTCTGTATTACATGTCACATCCCAGACATACCTGTGTGCACTGTGTGTCTGTATTACATGTCACATCCCAGACATACCTGTGTGCACTGTGTGTGTATTACATGTCACATCCCAGACATACCTGTGTGCACTGTGTGTGTGTGTGTGTGTATTACATGTCACATCCCAGACATACCTGTGTGCACTGTGTGTCTGTATTACATGTCACATCCCAGACATACCTGTGTGCACTGTGTGTCTGTATTACATGTCACATCCCAGACATACCTGTGTGCACTGTGTGTGTATTACATGTCACATCCCAGACATACCTGTGTGCACTGTGTGTCTGTATTACATGTCACATCCCAGACATACCTGTGTGCACTGTGTGTCTGTATTACATGTCACATCCCAGACATACCTGTGTGCACTGTGTGTCTGTATTACATGTCACATCCCAGACATACCTGTGTGCACTGTGTGTCTGTATTACATGTCACATCCCAGACATACCTGTGTGCACTGTGTGTCTGTATTACATGAAATCCACCAGTCCCTAGTGTGCACATTATCCCTTGATAGTACATGTATCCCCATGTTTAAATTCATACTGTGACATCAACCACTGCTGTGTTTGTGTCAGTGTATATTATGTATGTCATGTCACATCCCAGACATACCTGTGTGCACTGTGTGTGTGTATTACATGTCACATCCCAGACATACCTGTGTGCACTGTGTGTCTGTATTACATGTCACATCCCAGACATACCTGTGTGCACTGTGTGTCTGTATTACATGTCACATCCCAGACATACCTGTGTGCACTGTGTGTCTGTATTACATGTCACATCCCAGACATACCTGTGTGCACTGTGTGTGTATTACATGTCACATCCAGACATACCTGTGTGCACTGTGTGTCTGTATTACATGTCCCAGACATACCTGTGTGCACTGTGTATCTGTATTACATGTCACATCCCAGACATACCTGTGTGTCTGTGTATTACATGTCACATCCCAGACATACCTGTGTGCACTGTGTGTCTGTATTACATGTCACATCCCAGACATACCTGTGTGCACTGTGTGTCTGTATTACATGTCACATCCCAGACATACCTGTGTGCACTGTGTGTGTCTGTATTACATGTCACATCCCAGACATACCTGTGTGCACTGTGTGTATTACATGTCACATCCCCAGACCATACCTGTGTGCACTGTGTGTGTGTGTGTGTGTGTATTACATGTCACCATCCCAGACATACCTATGTGTACTGTGTGTCTGTATTACATGTCACATCCCAGACATACCTGTGTGTACTGTGTGTCTGTTATTACATGTCACATCCCAGGACATACCTATTGTGCACTGTGTGTCTGTATTACATGTCACATCCCAGACATACCTGTGTGTACTGTGTGTCTGTATTACATGTCACATCCCAGACATACCTGTGTGCACTGTGTGTATTACATGTCACATCCCAGACATACCTGTGTGCACTGTGTGTCTGTATTACATGTCACATCCCAGACATACCTGTGTGCACTGTGTGTCTGTATTACATGTCACATCCCAGACATACCTGTGTGCACTGTTTGTCTGTATTACATGTCATATCCCAGACATACCTGTGTGCACTGTGTGTCTGTATTACATGTCACATCCCAGACATACCTATGGCACTGTGTGTCTGTATTACATGTCACATCCCAGACATACCTATGTGCACTGTGTGTATTACATGTCACATCCCAGACATACCTATGTGCACTGTGTGTGTGTATTACATGTCACATCCCAGACATACCTGTGTGCACTGTGTGTGTGTATTACATATCACATCCCAGACATACCTATGTGCACCGTGTGTCTGTATTACATGTCACATCCCAGACATACCTGTGTGCACTGTGTGTGTATTACATGTCACATCCCAGACATACCTGTGTGCACTGTGTGTCTGTATTACATATCACATCCCAGACATACCTATGTGCACCGTGTGTCTGTATTACATGTTGAGAAAAAGCACTTTTATTCTGCAGGAAAACAGCTCCCAAGTATCCAGCTGAAAGTAAAACTAAAAACAGCTTTCTCTCCCGACTCGATTTCTAACAGCTATATATTCTGATATACTGGATATAATGTGATTTTGGTATAATTTGAAAGCTTAAAATGGCAGCTTTCATTTTTCTATCTGTTACCAATCCGAAGATATGAGCACCTAAAGCAGCCCTCCCCTCTTCAGTCTGGTTTGCAGCAGCAGCAGAGCAGGGCACTTGGGAGCTGTTGTTCTGCAGAATAAAAGTGCTTTTCCTGGACATGTAATACAGACACACAGTGCACACAGGTATGTCTGGGATATGACATGTAATACAGACACACAGTGCGCACAGGTATGTCTGGGATATGTCTGCAATCTTCTGTGGGGCACTGCTGTTAGTTATATAGGTGGATAATAGGTGAAAGACTCCCTTTAAGAAGGAATTGCTATTAGCCTTCAGTAAGGGTACAGAGGGGAGGTAATCAGTTGGGGGCGTGTACCTGCACAGACTCAATCTATCCAATCAGTGCTAGCATTTTCAGTCTGTGCAGGTACACACCCCCAACTGGTTACCACCCCTCTGTACCCTTACTGCAGACTGATAGCAATTCATTTATAACTTCTAGAAGAAATAATAAAGGAATGGCACAACATAGAGTCATAAGAATAGATGTTCCAGAATTGTTATTACATGGGGAATGCATGAAGGTATTAAAACAGGCATGTCAGGAGCAGTCTGTTAAAGCTGCATTCTCTGATTGTCGTGTTTTGAAATATCTTTCCCCATTGACTTGAGTAGCATGTCCTTCCTCAGCAAAATGATTTAACGTGTGCCAAGAGACTGGCTGACTGTGGAGAAGAAAATTACTGTTCAACTGCCAATTCCATGGAGGGAAATTAAGTACGCCATTGGTAAAGTCTGGGTCTGCAGCTGAAACTTCAGCTCTAGCTACAGGTATGAGCTCTCCGTCTCCCCAAACATTGCTGAGATCCTCCTCTGCCCTGCCCTAAGTCATGTACTGGCCACGACAATCCGCACGAGCCACCCAGGAGTTTTAGTAGGGAATGCTTCAACTGGCAAGGAATGGTAACCACAGGTCATAGTTGCCAACAATGCAGAATAGCCAGAATCTTAGCTTTAAAATCTACACCCATGGAAAGCGAGGCCCTTTTTTGGCAGTGTTTGTGAGAATTCGCCTGGCTTTTTCTCCTGGAACAGGGCTAGGTTGGCAGGGTCTATCTCCTACATACCACTTCTCTCTTGGAGGCCTCTGAAGCTCCCATGAGTACACAAGCCTAAGGGCAACAGCTTTTTTCAATATCCGCAAACCTTCTGTACCAAAATCCTTGTCAAAAAATGCATCCAGTACTCTTGAAAAAAGGTGGCAGTTTCCCCCATGTTATAGGCGGAGTCAGACAGGTAGAAGGAGTGGCCATGCCAAGTAGGCGGGGTTCAGCAAACTTGGTAGTCAATAATATAACAAAGCATATGGTTTTATACCTTTTGTATGGCACAAAGAGCTTCCACCATTCACTGTGCACTAAAAATGACATGCCGTCCTTATTCTGTAGGTCAGTACAATTAAACTTAAACAAATTTGGTATTACTTTAATTATTAAAGTAATACCAAATTTGTATAGTTTTTATAACTTCTAGAAGAAATAATAAAGGAATGGCACAACATAGAGTCATAAGAATAGATGTTCCAGACTTGTTATTACATGGGGAATGCATGAAGGTATTAAAACAGGCATATCAGGAGCAGTCTGTTAAAGCTGCATTCTCTGATTGTCGTGTTTTGGAGTATCATTCCCCATTGACTTGAGTAGCATGTCCTTCCTCAGCAAAATGTGATTTAACATGTGCCAAGAGACTGGCTGACTGTGGAGAAGAAAATTACTGTTCAACTGCCAATTCCTTGGAGGGAAATTAAGTACGCCATTGGTAAAGTCTGGGTCTGCAGCTGAAATTTTGAAACCTCAGCTCTAGCTACAAGTATGAGCTCTGCGTCCCCCCAAACATTGCTGAGATCCTCATCTGCCCTGCCCTAAGTCATGTACTGGCCACGACAATCCACACGAGCCACCCAGGAGTTTTTGTAGGGAATGCTTCAACTGGCAAGGAATGGTAACCACAGGTCATAGCTGCCAACAGTGCAGAATAGCCAGAATCTTAGCTTTAAAATCTACACCCATAGAAAGCGAGGCCCTTTTTTTTGGCAGTTTTTGTGAGGGTCCGCCTGGGCTAGGGCTAGGTTGGCAGGGTCTATCTCCTACATACCACTTCTCTCTTGGAGGCCTCTGAAGCTCCCATGAGTACACAAGCCTAAGGGCAACAGCTTTTTTCGATATCCACAAACCTTCTGTACCAAAATCCTTGTAAAAAAAATGCATCCAGTCCTCTTCCCATTTAAAAATAAAATTTCATAAAATTTCCCATTAAAAAATTTAAAAAAATTGAACGCTACAATGAACGGTTATCAGTGGGCAGATTCCAAGTCAATGCAAACTGCTGCAAAAATCTGAGGGTCGGCCTAGGATTTCTTCCATGGTTTCCATGGCAAAAATGCACATTTGTACTTGTACATGAAAGGGCTATGTCCTCTGTAAATACAGTGTCAGATTTTGCTGAGGATCTACAGAATGTGGCCCCAGGGGGAATAGGGCCTGTTCTATGATTCAATAGTTTTTATTTGTTTTAAGAGAAAAAACAGAACATACATATGAATTAAATGTTCAATATACCATACATAGTTGCTAATGAGTGTGGGATGCAGCCCAACACATGAGCACCATAGAGCCATTCTGGTACTTAAGGAATGAATATTTAAGAACAAAAAAATGGTCAAACAAATTCTCTTCAGGATGCAAAAGCACTGCATTTTCATGCAACCACCACTAGGGGGAGGTCGGTTCAAAGGGATTACTTCAGTTTTCAGTGAATAGTGACTGTATAAATTTCCAAGCACTGAGCTCCCTCTAATGGTGGCAGATTTATCAATGTATTTTGGCAGTTTCTGGTTTGAATACATTGAGAAATATGGTGGTTAAAATGAACATTGTCCCGCTTTTTCTGAAACAAAAGTCAGATAAAGTGGTTGAAGTGGAAGAAGACTTTTTATTATTATTTTCTTTTTATCAAAATTGCTTCCACATAATTTGTCAGAAATCAGGGGATTTAAACTTTGAATTGCCTGGTTGTGACACTATGAGATCTGTGTACACCCTTGATTATGCATTGGATATCCCATCTGTAAATCCATATGGAAGATACGCGTACATGTAGACTGAGAGACATAGAGCATTTCCTACAGGTTGAGGCCTCTAAGGCGTCATGCAAACAGCTGTTGTCCAGCCGTGCCCGTTGACTGGCCGGCCATGTGCACACTGTATCACAAATGTGGACCCATTCACTTGAATGGGTCCACAATCTGGGAGGTACAGTATGGAACAGAGGCACAGATCGGAAACCCATGGAAGCACTACGGAGTGCTTCCGTGGGTTTTCTGTCTGTGCCTCTGCACCACCAAAAAGTAGTGCATGCACTACTTTTTTGCGGTGCGGACTGTTGGATGCAGATCGCAGGCCCCATTCGGTGCGCGTGTATTGTGGACCGCGTGGTCGTGTGCATGAGGCCTTAGTCTTTCCCACTTCAGTTATTTGGTCAGATACTTCCATCAGTTATTGCGAGCCAAAAGCAGATCTGGGTCAAAAACACAGAACAGGTGAATATCTTTCCCTTATACCTTATCTCTGAGTATACCACTACTGGTTTTGGCCCACAATTAGGTCTCATTCACATTTCAGTGTTTGGTCAGTGATTTCCATCAGTGATTGTGAGCCAAAACCAGGAGTGGACACAAGGTATAAGGGAAAGATCTGCACCTGTTCTGTTTAGAACCGCACCTGGATTTGGCTCAAAATCACTGATGGAAATCACTGACCAAACACTGTGGTGTGAATGAGCCTTAGGCCTCATGCACAAGAACGTATTTTGCTTCTGAGTCCGTTCCTTTCCCCACAGAAATTAATGGACCAGCTTGGTGGTGACCAGACTGGAGTCCTCCAGCCACCACCTTGCGGGGCTCCATTCTCGATATAGGTGCGGGTCCCAGCGGTGAGACCCGCACCTATAAGACAATGGGGGCATACCCTAGATATGCCCCCATTGTCCATGATGAGACAACCGCTTTAACTGATGGAAATAACTAACCAAATAACTGAAGTGTGAACTTGGCCTAATGGGAGCACACTGAAAAGAACTTTCCATTAGCATACGCGATAACATATTAAAAACCAATCAGAACCAGAGCTCCAATGTTCTTGACTGTAGCCATCAATTAGGAGAACAATATTGACAGCAAGCATACTATTGAAAGCGACCGCGCAGACTAAGTGAATGAAGACGTTCTGCGAGAGGTAGAGAAGATTAATTTATAGAAATGAAGCAGGAACGATTACCGATGTTTTTTTCCACACTCTGAATAGTCTTGTGCAGCAGAAACACAGCCAAGGTTTTACTGCATCCAGACGTACACCCAATACATTATTCAATGTTCCCAAACATCAGCAAAACCGTAAATGAATGCGCTTGTGAAACCCTCCTACCTCCTCAAATTCTGCTTCTCCTACAGGAAAATTACATATTTGCCACAATAAATATTTATGCAGAAATTTCACTGTCACCCCTGAAGCAATTTTATCTACAGAAGCTTTTAATGTCTTTTTTAGCCTTGCAAAGAGGATATCTAACCTCTCCTGACATGTCTGTTTTACTAACTACCTGCGTTCCCCATGTAATAACAATTCCGGAGAATCTATTCTTATGATTTTATGTTGTTCCATTCCTTTATTATTCCTGCTAAAAGTCATACTTGAATGGAGGGCCAGATGAGTGTTGCCAGTTGGAGGTGTGTCCTTGTACAGTCTGACGCTATCCAATCAGTGAAGACTGTGCAGGGACACACACCCAGCTGGACCTTCATTGCAAATTGCTGGCAATTAATTTCTACATTCTAGCAGGAATAATAAAGTAATGGCAAATAACAGAGTCATAAGAATAGATGCTCCAGAATTGTTGTTACATGGGGAATGCAAGTAGATACTAAAACAGACATGTCAGGAGAGGGGACGGCTCCTCTTTCATTGAACAAAACTTTTGGGTTTTGCCTCAGGACATACATTACAACAGCTGAAAATCCAGCATCTAACATGTCTTATCAGTTAAATATTCCATAGGCTGCCAACGATGTGAATTTTTGTATTGCAACCCATATATCAGGAAAAGCTGGCTACTTCAGCTAGCTACCACTCCCAGTAATGTTAGGCCCCTTTCACACGAGTGTGAATGCATAGCACCCGCAGTGAATCCTGACCCATTCATTTCTATGGGTCTGTGTACATGAGCGTTTTTTTCACGCATCAGTTCTGCGTGAAAAACGCAGCATGTTCTATATTCTGCGTTTTTCACGCAGCTCTGGCTCCATAGAAGTGAATGGGGCTTCAGTGAAAAACGCATTGCATCCTGAAGCAAGTGCGGGTGCAGTGCGTTTTTCACTGATCGTTGCTAAGAGATGTTGTTTGGAAACCTTCAGTTTTTTATCACGCGCGTGAAAAACGCATCAAAACGCATCGCACCCGCGCGGAAAAAAATGAATAACTGAACGCAATCGCAGACAAAACTGACTGAATTTGCTTGCAAAATGGCGCGAGTTTCCCTGAACGCATCCTGACCTAATCCATCACGCTCGTGTGAAAGAGGCCTTAGGCCCCTTTTACACGGGCGATGTTTCCGCGCGGGTGCAATGCGTGATGCGAACGCATTGCACCCGCACTGAATCCTGACCCATTCATTTCAATGGGGCTTTTCACATGAGCGATGTTTTTCACGCATCAGTTCGCAGATGCGTGAAAATCGCAGCATGTTCTATATTCTGCGTTTTTCACGCAGCCCTGGCCCCATTGAAGTGAATGGGGCTGCGTGAATAACGGATTGCATCCGCACACAAGTGCGGATGCAATGCGTGATTCATTGATGGTCGCTAAGAGATGTTGTTTGTAAACATTCAGTTTTTTTTCACGCGCGTGGAAAAACGCATTGAAACGCTTCCCACCCGCGCGGAAAAAACTGAACGAACGTACGCAATCGCAGTCAAAACTTACTGCGATTGCGTGCGGATTGGTGTGGATGCGTGCGGATTTTCCGGAACGCATCCGGACCTAATCCGCGACGCTCATGTGAAAGAGGCCTTAGACTATGTTAACTACAACCTATTGCTCAGGCACAGGGGCGGATTGGGAAGTCAATGTGGCCCTGGAAAAAATGGTGTCAGTTTCCCCGTGTTATAGGTGGAGTCAGACTGGTAGAAGGAGTGGCCATGCCAAGTAGGCGGGGTTCAGCAAACTTGGTACTCAATAATATAACAAAGCATATGGTTTTATACCATTTGTATGGCACCCCTGACACAAAGAGCTTCCACCATTTACTGTGCACTAAAAATGACACGCCGTCCTTATTCTGCGGGTCAGTACAATTACAGTAATACCAAATTTGTATAGTTTTTATAACGTTTTACTACTTTTAAAAAAAAAAACTTTTGAAACATTTTCTTTGCATTGCCGTTGTCAGACAGCCATTACTTTTTTATATTTCCATCTACAGAGATGAGGGCTTGTTTTTTGCAGGGCAAAAAGTAGTTGTTATTGGTAGCATTGGCTCGATCACTTTTTATTACTTTTTTTTTTTAAAGTGGACAAGTTGACCACAAATGGTGAAATCGTGGATTTTTGTATTTTTTATTAAAGCATTCACCACGCAAGAAAAATATTTCTATATTGTAATAGTTCAGGTACTTTAGACATGTTAAAGCCCATTCTATTAATTTTATGTTTTTTTTTAATTTACTGTTAAGTGTAAAATTGGAAAAGGGGGTGATTTATATTTTTATTATATTTTTCATGGTTTTTTTTATATTTTTGAACTTTATACACTTTAATGTTGTATAAAAAGTATAATAAAAAGAAAAATATGTAAGATATGTGACAGCCACAGATAAAACAGAAAATGATGGAAAAGTGATGGCCAAGAAAAGTGCGGGGTTCTCCAACATTAGTTTAGACCTCACAGAGTGGCCGCCCACAGTGGCGATCATACTTACCTGGTCTCCGCCGCTGGGTTTGGTCTCTGTTGCTCCCCGACCGACTCTTTATCTCCCTGGTGGACTGATATCAACATCCTGATGACATATGGCTGCAGCTGTGACCTTCTCCTCTTGCATCACAACAAATGGTCACAAGGGGAGCAAGAGCCAGCTGGAGAGAGAGATAGAGACCAAGCCCATGGGGGAGGAAAGGGGGTGCAGCAGATAATTATGATTACCGCCACAGGTCGCCCACTTTCTGATGTCTAAAATAATGTTGGAGAACACCTTTAAGCCTTTTTCCTAGCCATTTCTTTTCCATCATTTTTTATTTGTGGTTGTCACATATGTTTTTTTTCTTTTTATTATAATTGTCATTTTTGTTTGTTTTCTTTCATAATTGGATTTGATAATATAGGCCTTTCACATTGATGTATACTTTCTCTCTTTATCATTATACCCACATATATTTTATTTCAATTTAATAAAAACCTTACATTCTTCTTCCTACAGTGGCCGGCACTCCCCTAGACCTGCATTTTTTTTACCCCATCCCCCATCAGCCCAACGCTGCTACACTTACACTTAAAATATTGTGCACATTAGCCCACCCAACATGTTTCACCACTAGCTGTGGCTTTGTCAGGGGTTAGGGCTCTAATGGAGCTGTATTCAATTCATACAGTTCACATTTCATCTAATGGAGCCCTTACCCCTGATGAAGCCACAGCTAGTGGTGAAACATGTCAGGTGGGCTAATGTGCACAATATTTTAGGCTAACTGGCTATAATGTTCGAGTGTATGTGAATGTATGTATGTGGCTATCAGGGTGAGCGCTTCTCAGGCAGGGACAGATGGCAATATTCCAATGTGTGAATGCACTAGGGTAAGCACTATTCAGGCAGGGAGAGACCGCAGCAACTGCATGAATGAGTACTATGGAGTAAATATCTGCATTGAATATAGCGATTAAAGCCTCCTTAGATGACTCACTAGTGACAATTGCCTGTGAGATCTAGAGAGAGAGAGAAACAGATTTTACCCTCTTTAGTGAATAAGGCTACTTTCACACTAGCGTTTTAAAATTCCGGTATTGAGTTCCGTCATAGGGGCTCAATACCGGAATAAAAAGCTTCAGTTTTGTCCCCATTCATTGTCAATGGGGACAAAACTGAACTGAAGACAACGGAATGCTCCTGAAAGCATTCCATTCCGTCTTCAGACCGGAGAACAAACCGCAGCATGCTGCGGTTTGCTCTCCGGTCCAGGCATCCGCACCAAGACGGATCCGGAATGACCCCCAATGCAAGTCAATGGGGGCGGATCCGTCTGGTGTGACCACAATGGTATCCGGATCTGCCCTCCATTAACTTTCAATGGAGTTCATGACGGATCCGGCTACACATACACACATACAGACATACACATAAACATAAACATACACAGACATATACACATACATACTTACATGCTCCCCGGCAGGTCTTCAGAGCGGCGTAGGGACAGGTTGGCGCGCACAGATGACGATTCCACCAGGCGCCCAGCAGAGGGCGCTGTGGGGAATCGTCACCTGTGCGAGCCGTCCTGCTCCTCCGGCGCTCCGAAGACCTACCGGGAGCATGTAAGTATGTATGTGTGTTTGTATGTCTATGTGTGTGTATGTATGTACTGTGTGACATGTGTGGGGCCGGAGCACGGTTCCGGCTCCACACATGTCACTGCGGCAGTCCTGATCCGGAAGCACCCTTCACCTGCCGGATCAGGCCTGCCGCTAATGTGAAAGTAGCCTAAGCAAATACAATTATATCAGGGCAAAAACCACTCCTATCAATAGAGGTTTATTGCTAATGTGAACTGTATGAATAGAATACCCTTAGCAGTCTAATCCCCTCCTGCAACCTGATAACCAAACACTGATAGTCACTGGTGATTAGTTCGTATGGTTCCACAGCATATAAACCTTATTGCAGGAAGATCCCCATCTCTTGAGGGACAAGCACTTATAAAGTGATATAGATATTATTGGCTACACAAATTGCCAACCTGTAGGGAAACTCTGCTCATACAGGGATATATGGATCCCCTCAGTGTATAAATACAAACAAATAGATGGTTGGCAAAAATGAGCAGCCTCAGCCTTTCCTAGTTATACGAAAAAACAGGCATGGTCCCTTTACTCTAATATATAACATCAGGGAAGGCTAATTTCAAGCCAGTTTCCACATAGAAAGAGTGAAGCTTTCTCCAGTGATAGAGAATACGACCTTCTCCAGTGCTCTTATCAACATACATTAATAAATAAAATCAATATAAAAATAAAACACACTAGCCAGTTGATAGTTTTAGAATACTTCTCTTTATTGTTTATTCTTAAGCAAAATAAATAAATAAAAGTTATATTTTAATTATAGGATCGGATATTGAGGATCCCTAGTTGTTTTTTTTTGTCATCAATAATACAGATGACATTCGTCCTATCAGTGCACACAAAACCTGTCCTAATCACTCAGGAGGATGGGTTACTTCACAACACTGAGGTAAAGAGCTGCCTCATCCTCCTCTCTGCTCTACTTGTCAGGGATTATGGGTCTGAATACAGCTGAATCTTTGTAGGAATGGAGTTCATGAGGAGACATGAAGTACAGAGAAAACGGACAGGACAGACTGTGGTAATGGAGACTGTATACAAGAGCTGCTGCTCATTAGCCACATCCTCACCTCCTCTCTGTACTTCATGTCTCCTCATGGACTCCATTCCTACAGAGATTTAGCTGAAGATCTTATCATCTGTATTCAGGATCATAATCCCTGACAAGCAGAGCAGGGAGGAGGATGAGGCAGCTCTTTAGCTCAGGGTTCTGAAGTAACTTGTCCTCCTGTGTGATTAGGACAGGTTTTATGTGTACTGATAGGACGGCGGCCATTTTATTTCTCCTAATGATTGTTCTCCAGTCAAAACTGGCCATTATAACTAATGAAAGGTCTTTGGGAATATATTTATAATGAAGTAATATTTAAAGGGGTTCTGCAGTTCTATAAAACTGATGATGTATCCTCTGGATAGATCATCAGCCTCTGATCGGTGGCAGTCCAACACCCGGGACCCCCGACAATCAGCTGTTTGAGAAGGTAGAGGCCCTGCAGGAGCGCCGCGGCCTTCTCTGTGTTTACCGCAGGCCAGTGACGTCACGACTAGTATCACTGACCTGGGCGGGGCTAAGCTCTGTTCACTTGAATGGAGCTTAGCCCCGCCCAGGCCAGTGATACTAGTCGTGACGTCACTGGGCCTGCGGTAAACACAGAGAAGGCCGCAGCGCTCCTGCAGTGCCTCTGCCTTCTCAAACAGCTGATCGTCGGGGGTCCCGGGTGTTGGACTGCCGCCGATCAGAGGCTGATGATCTATCCAGAGGATAGATCATCAGTTTTACAGAACTGCAGAACCCCTTTAAGTATTTTCATTTTCTTAATTGCTGGAGTACCCCTTTAAGGTAATCCCTTCCTAACAGAGTGATTTTTCATTTTTTATTTTCTGTTCCCTGCATTCCCAGAGACATAACTTTTTTTTATTTTCATTCACATAGCTGTATGAGGGCTTGTTTTTTGCAGGACAAGTTGTACTTGCTAATGGAACCTTTTAATGCTGCATAGGATGTAGAAGGGAGCTGAAAAACAATCTGAAGTGGGTTGAATTGTACAAAAAATCAATTCCACCACAGTTTTACGGGTTTGGTTTTTAAAGAGTTCCCTGTGCGGTAAAAATTACCTGTCAGCCAGTCAGTCTACGGGATAAATAAGTTTATATTTGAATAGTTCAGACATTTTGAGACGTGGCAATACTAAAAATCTTTATTTTTTTTATTGTTTATTTTTAAACTGAGAAAATTGGGTGATTTCAATTTTTATATCTTAATTTTTTTATATTTGTTATTTTTTTGTTCACTTTTTTTACATTTATTTTAGTCCCCCTGGGGGACTTCGACATGTGATTGTCTGATTGCTTAACCCATAGACTGCAATAGGAACTCCACTATGACATGCCTTAAAACCAGTCTCAGAGCAATGGAGCCGTTCATTCCCAGTGCACATTCCCATGAAAAAGATCACCCAGATGCAATGGTCACAACTGAAAACTGAGGCGTTAAAAGTTTCTGATCGGCATTATTATTGCTGATCACAAACTATGCCAACAAATGTCTCCTGTGTAAAACAGCAGGCACTCTATGACTATGGCACACGCACAGCTCCTCAACGGGCGCCATCTTTACAGACCTGACTTTTGCCGTACATGTACGTTGGATGTCAGGAAGGGGTGTCCAGCCATAGGCTGGGAAAGATTAAGGTGTGCGCAGGCACTATAAAAGGGGCATTGTGATGTGAAAGGCTGAGCAGGCAAAAGGCAGGCCACGGTTGGAGTTTAAGTGGAGTGGGCAAACAGCGCTACTATTGTGGCCGTGGTAGTAAGATACTGGCAGCAACAGACCGTCAGAGAAAGAGCAGGAGAAAACAGGTGAGATCTCTGCCAGCGAAACCGCCCCAGTGAGGTAGACCCCTGAATCGAGCACTACCTTTGGCACTGGGGCGCCAGTGCCTAAAGCAAAATAAAGCCCTGCTCCGTGGTAGTAAATAGCATACATGATGTATTGTCCCCGGTGGGTATTTCTATAAGAGGATGAGACTGTTTTTTGTATTTTATTTTAGCTGAATGGTAATGCATAACTATATATGATAGGATGTGATGTGATAGATCACACAACATGATATGATACATCTCTTCTGAATACATAAGTACTTACAGATCAGGACTTTAGTGTGCAGTATAATTAAAGCCTGTACTGCAGGATTAGGAGAGCCTTATAAAACACGATTACATTGTTGAAGAAAAAGTATATATATCTTTATTATAATGTAACATTACAATAGGCATAATTAGGTTCAGGCACAGTGCACAGACTGGCATTATGACAGCCGAATCAATCAACACCATTATATTCCCACAGTGTTACAAATCTGTAAGGTAGACTGTCAGAGCACAAAGAAAAGAGATTCTTCAGTTGTAGAGCGACCTCTTGTGGAAAACTGTGAGGAACTGCTATTCAGAGTATGAGAAATAACATCTGGGATTTTGATATGGATAGCCAGGGATGAGCGAATCGATTTTGGATGCTTCATCCAAAGTCAATTCGCATAAAACTTTATTGTAATACTGTATGGAACATATTTTCTTTCAGTGTCCGTTACGTTTTTTTTGGGGGGGACTGTATGCACAACCATTCATTTCAATGGGTCTGTTCTGACACCCTCAATCCGTCTGTGTGAACTAGTTGTCAGACAGCTAAACTTTTTCCTATCAATTCATTGAGCTGGACGCAGGGGGGTCCTTTTCAACTTTTATTAATAGGATCGGTGTAAAACTACAAGAAAATAACAGTATTCAGTATAAAGTATACAGCATATCTCAGTACATCACATTATGTAGATACATGGATTATATAGCATAGTAAATGGAAGAGACAACTGCAAGACAGAAGAGATAGCTCTGAAGATATAAGCCCTAGAAAGCTGTTAGTGACAATACAGGGAATTATAGTAACTCACGGACTGTGCTATGATGAGGAAAACAACAGACTAACTGTCTAATGGAGGGACACAGTGAGTCAGCCTTGCATGTGGAAAGATGGCTGCTGAAAAGGAAGGGGGCCGGGGTAAAACAAGGCATGATGGGAGCTATGGAAGCTTGAGAAGGACAATGTTAGTCTGCATAGAATCATGAGGCAGTATATATGAGGTTGCAATACAAGAACACGTCAATAGGTGGAGCTGTTGGATAACTAATTAGATATATTGCTGAGAAGGCATAACAGGGTCCGCAAAAAAATGGAAGGTACTCCGTGTGCATTCTGTTTCCGTATGTCCATTCCACAAAGAAATAGAACATGTCCTATTATTGTCCACATTACGGACAAGGATAGGACTGTTCTATTAGCGGCCAGCTGTTCCGTTCCACAAAATGCAGAATGCACATGGACGTCATCCATATTTTTGCAGATCCGTTTTTTGCGGACCGCAAAATACGTATGGTCGTGTGCATGAGCCCTTAGGCTCATACACGTCAGTATTTTTCTTTTCCAGATTTTCGTTCCCTTTTTTATGGATCCGTGTTTCCGGAAAAACATTCAGTTTTTACCAATTGTACATCTGTTCCTTTTTCTACAAAAAAAAGGGTGAATATATATTTTTTCTATTTCCTGGAAACGGATGCGCAATAGCGGATGACATATTGATGCATTCCGCATGTCACCTGCATTTTTGAGGACCTATTGACTACAATGGGACCACGGACTGTATTTTGAGGACAATAGTAGGACAAGCAATTCTTTTTTGCAGATCCGCATAATGGAATTAAATGAAACAACGGATGCGGACAGGAGTGCTGTCCGCTTTTTTGTGGAGCCATTAAAATGAATGGGTCCACATTCTGTTCCGCAAATTTGCGGAATGGGTGCGGATTACAAAATACTGATGTCTAAATGGACCCTTAGAATGTATTGGCTCCGATGAGCTGAAGTTATTACTTTGCGAAGTAAGTCTCGTGAGATTTTGTGAAATAACTTTGTGAATTAATTATTACTGTAAAAAACCTTGATACCGAATTCGGATTCAATTCCAAGTGATTTAACTACTGAAGACCACACTGTTTAGTCGGTCTGCATTGTTAATGGCTGCGCAGCACCTTCCATACTGCACGGCCGTTAACAATGCAGACCGACTAAATAGTGCAGTGTTCATTAGTTTATCTACGGGCCGTGCGGTACAGAACTCGTGGTTGTATCCTTAGGCCTCTTTCACGCAAATAATACGGATTGTGTCAGGATCCGTTCAGTGAAACTCGCACCATTTTGCAAACAAGTTCAGTCACTTTTGTCTGCGATTGCGTTCAGTGGTTTTGTTTTTTCCACGCGAATGCAATCAGTTTTTCACGCGCGTTAAAAAAAATAGGAGGGTTACAAACAACATCTCCTACCAACCATCAGTGAAAAACGCATTGCACCCGGACTGTATCCAGGTTACATCCGGATCACAATGTGTTTTTCACTGAAGCCCCATTCACTTCTATGGGGCCAGGGTTGCTTGAAAAACGCCTGGATAGATCATCAGCATCTGATCGGCGGGGGTCCAGGGTGTCGGACGGCGGTCCGACACCTGGGACCCCCGACGATCTGCTGTTTGAGAAGGCAGCAGCGCTGCAGGAGCCCCATGGCCTTCTCTGTGTTTTCCTCAGGCCCAGTGACGTCATGACTAGTATCACTGACCTGGGCGGGGCTAAACTCTGTTCACATGAATGGATCTTAGCCCCGCCCAGGCCAGTGATACTAGTTGTGACGTCACTGGGCCTGTGGTAAACACAGAGAAGGCCGCGGCGCTCCTGCAGCGCCGCTGCCTTCTCAAACAGCTGATCGTCAGGGGTCCCGGATCATCAGTTTTAAAGAACTACAGAACCCCTTTAAAGGATAATCCCTTTAAATCTGCCCAAGCTCCCTGTCTCGTGTGTCTTTTACTGAATGTTATGAGTTATTTCGACCGTGACCTTACATTTTGCATTGTGCACCTGTTCTTCTATATGGGTCATTATGCAGAACATCTTTAACCACATTTAAGATACCTCCCCCCCCCCGGTCTAGGTAACAAGTTGCGGTGGATGTATGCAAATTAAGGGTTCACATTTATCAAAGGCTATGCTCATCAGAGGTAACAATGAGGGCTCATGCACATGACTGTTGGTTCACTCCGCATCCGATCCGCATTTTTGTGGGATCGGACGAGGACCCATTCATTTCGATGGGGCTGCAAAACATGCAAAAAGCACACATGTCCGCTACGCGGCGCCTGCAAAAGAGGTAGAACATGTCCTTTTCTTGTCCATTTTGCAGACAATAGGATATTTCTAGAGGAAATACAATGGCCTCAGGATACAATATTTTCAACATACAATGATCTTTTCTGACCAGTCGTAATATGAAACCGACTCAACATACAATGTCTCAGACTGAGATCCAACCAATCAAGGTCACCTCTCTGGTAAAATAGCTGGATTAGTTACTAGTTCGCAGATATTCCTCATATCAGGACAAGTCTTATCTGTCTTAGTTATCTGCTTATTTTTCTTAAATCTTCATTTTCTCTTATCTTGGATGACGTTTTGGGGCTTTGGAACCGATTATTCAACTTACAATGGTTTCAACATACAATGGTCGTCCTGGAACCAATTAATATTGTAACTTGAGGGACCATGAACATGTATGGAGATGTGGAGGGGTACTGGGTGCTAGCCGCTACTACATGTATGGAGGTGTGGAGGGGTACAGGGTGCTAGCCACTACTACATGTATGGAGGTGAGGAGGGGTACAGGGTGCTAGCCGCTACTACATGTATGGAGGTGTGGAGAGGTACTGGGTGCTAGCCGCTACTACATGTATGGAGGTGAGGAGGGGTACAGGGTGCTAGCCACTACTACATGTATGGAGCTGTGGAGGGGTACAGGGTGCTAGCCACTACTACATGTATGGAGGTGTGGAGGGGTACAGGGTGCTAGCCACTACTACATGTATGGAGGTGTGGAGGGGTACAGGGTGCTAGCCGCTACTACATGTATGGAGATGTGGAGGGGTACAGGGTGCTAGCCGCTACTACATGTATGGAGATGTGGAGGGGTACAGGGTGCTAGCCGCTACTACATGTATGGAGGTGTGGAGGGGTACAGGGTGCTAGCCACTACTACATGTATGGAGGTGTGGAGGGATACAAGGTGCTAGCCACTACTACATGTATGGAGGTGTGGAGGGGTACAAGGTGCTAGCCACTACTACATGTATGGAGGTGTGGAGGGGTACAGGGTGCTAGCCGCTACTACATGTATGGAGGTGTGGAGGGGTACAGGGTGCTAGCCACTACTACATGTATGGAGGTGTGGAGGGGTACAGGGTGCTAGCCGCTACTACATGTATGGAGGTGTGGAGAGGTACTGGGTGCTAGCCACTACTACATGTATGGAGGTGTGGAGGGGTACAGGGTGCTAGCCGCTACTACATGTATGGAGTGTGGAGAGGGGTACAGGGTGCTAGCCACTACTACATGTATGGAGTGTGGAGGGGTACAGGGTGCTAGCACTACTACATGTATGGAGGTGTGGGGGGTACAGGTGCTAGCCACTACTACATGTATGGAGTGTGGAGGGGTACAGGGTGCTAGCCACTACTACAATGTATTGGAGGTGTGGGAGGGGACAGGGTGCTAAGCCGCTGACTACATGTATGGAGGATGTGGAGGGGTACAGGGTGCTAGCCGCTTACTACATGTAATGGAGAATGTGGAGGGGTACAGGGTGCTAGCCGCTACTACATGTATGGAGGTGAGGAGGTAAGTACAGGGCGCTAGGCCGACACCATGATGGAGGTGTGGAGGGGTACAGGGTGCAGCCGCTACTACATGTAATGGAGCTGGGAGGGGTCCCGGCTGCTAGTCCGCTACTACATGTGATGGAGGTGGGGAGGTACAGGGTGCTAGACACTACTACATGTATGGAGCTGTGGAGGGGTACCGGCTGCTAGCCACTACTACATGTATGGAGGTGTGGAGGGGTACAGGGCACTAGCCGCTACTACATGTATGGAGGTGAGGAGGGTACAGGGCGCTAGCCGCTACTACATGTATGGAAGTGTGGAGGGGTACGGGGTGCTAGCCGCTACTACATGTATGGAAGTGTGGAGGGGTACGGGGTGCTAGCCGCTACTACATGTATGGAAGTGTGGAGGGGTACAGGGTGCTAGCCACTACTACATGTATGGAGGTGTGGAGGGGTAAAGGGTGCTAGCCGCTACTACATGTATGGAAGTGTGGAGGGGTACGGGGTGCTAGCCGCTACTACATGTATGGAGGTGTGGAGGGGTACAGGGTGCTAGCCACTACTACATGTATGGAAGTGTGGAGGGGTACAGGGTGCTAGCCACTACTACATGTATGGAGGTGAGGAGGGGTACAGGGTGCTAGCCGCTACTACATGTATGGAGGTGTGGAGGGGTACAGGGTGCTAGCCACTACTACATGTATGGAGGTGTGGAGGGGTACAGGGTGCTAGCCACTACTACATGTATGGACATGTGGAGGGGTACAAGGTAGGGTGACCAGATTTGGGTTTCTGAAAAGGAGGACACCTTTTTTTTGGGGGGGGGAGGGGGGGATAGTTAAAATGGCCTTTAGGGGTTAAAAATAATAAAAAAAAACTCACCTTTTCCACTTTTTCGCGCAGTCTCACATACCTCAAAACAACCCCCCAAATCTCCTATACCTCAAAAGAACCCCCCGAATCTCCCATACCTCAAAACAACGTGCAAAGTGCCTCTCGTCTGGTTGCTCGACTTACTGTCTGCTTTCGCGCGCGCTGGAGAGGGTCACGTGGGCATGCAGGCACGTGACACAGTGACGTCACAGCCGCCAAGGAGCCCATACATTCTAGGCGCTACCCACAGGGCTGGTGTCTTCTTTCTTCTTTCCCCTTGCAGGACCTGCAAAAGGACCTTCGGTGACGTTACTAAAGGTCCTATTGCAGGTCCTGCAAGGGAAAAGAAGAAAGAAGACACCGGCTGCGCGAACAAGTGGAAAAGGTGAGTTTTTTTATTATTTTTAACCCCTAAAGGCCATTTTAACAGTTAAAATGATTTTATTCGACTGCCTCAAACTGTTTGAGTCAAACATAATACATGTTACATGTATTATGTTTGACTCAAACAGTTTGAGACAGTCGAACAAAATCCTGGACGATTTTGAAATTCCCCCCGGACATTTTTTTTAAGACTCAAAAGTAGGACATGTCCGGGGAAAAGAGGACATCTGGTCACCCTAGTACAAGGTGCTAGCCGCTACTATATGTATGGAGATGTGGAGGGGTACAAGGTGCTAGCCGCTACTATATGTATGGAGGTGTGGAGGGGTAAAGGGTGCTAGCCGCTACTATATGTATGGAGGTGTGGAGGGGTACAGGGTGCTAGCCGCTACTATATGTATGGAGGTGTGGAGGGGTAAAGGGTGCTAGCCGCTACTACATGTATGGAAGTGTGGAGGGGTACAAGGTGCTAGCCGCTACTATATGTATGGAGAATGTGGAGGGGTACAGGGTGCTAGCCACTTCTACATGTATGGAGGTTTGGAGGGGTAAAGGGTGCTAGCCGCTACTACATGTATGGAGGTGTGGAGGGGTACAAGGTGCTAGCCGCTACTATATGTATGGAGATGTGGAGGGGTACAGGGTGCTAGCCGCTACTATATGTACGGAGATGTAGAGGGGTACAGGGTGCTAGCCGCTACTATATGTATGGAGATGTGGAGGGGTAACAGGGTGCTAGCCGCTACTGACATTTATGGAGATGTGGAGGGGTACAGGGTGCTAGCCACTACTACATGTATGGAGGTTTGGAGGGGTAAAGGGTGCTAGACACTACTACATGTATGGAGGTGTGGAGGGGTACAAGGTGCTAGCCGCTACTATATGTATGGAGATGTGGAGGGGTACAGGGCGCTAGCCGCTACTATATGTATGGAGGTGTGGAGGGGTACAAGGTGCTAGCCGCTACTACATTTATGGAGCTGTGGAGGGGTACGGGGTGCTAGCCACTTCTACATGTATGGAGGTGTGGAGGGGTACAGGGTGCTAGACACTACTACATGTATGGAGCTGTGGAGGGGTACAGGGTGCTAGCCGCTACTACATTTATGGAGGTGTGGAGGAGTACAGGGTGCTAGCCACTTCTACATGTATGGAGCTGTGGAGGGGTACAGGGCGCTAGACACTACTACATGTATGGAGCTGTGGAGGGGTACAGGGTGCTATGCACTACTACATGTATGGAGGTGAGGAGGGGTACAGGGTGCTAGCCACTACTGCATGTATGGAGGTGAGGAGGGGTACAGGGTGCTAGACACTACTACATGTATGGAGCTGTGGAGGGGTACAGGGTGCTAGACACTACTACATGTATGGAAGTGTGGAGGAGTACCGGCTGCTAGCCGCTACTACATGTATGGAAGTGTGGAGGAGTACAGGGTGCTAGCCGCTACTACATGTATGGAGCTGTGGAGGGGTACAGGGTGCTAGCCACTTCTACATGTATGGAGGTGTGGAGGGGTACAGGGTGCTAGCCACTACTACATGTATGGAGGTGTGGAGGGGTACAGGGTGCTAGCCACTACTATATGTATGGAGGTGAGGAGGGGTACAGGGTGCTAGCCACTACTACATGTATGGAGGTGTGGAGGGGTACCGGCTGCTAGCCACTTCTACATGTATGGAGCTGTGGAGGGGTACAGGGTGCTAGCCACTTCTACATGTATGGAGGTGTGGAGGGGTACAGGGTGCTAGCCACTACTACATGTATGGAGGTGTGGAGGGGTACAGGGTGCTAGCCGCTACTATATGTATGGAGGTGTGGAGGGGTACCAGCTGCTAGCCGCTACTACATGTATGGAGGTGAGGACGGTTACGGGGTGCTAGCTGGAGCGCTGTGGCACCTTCTGGCACGTGAAGAGTCAGACCCCCACCAATCTAATACTGATTTCTTATCCTAAGAATAGGCCAGCAATTTTAAAGAACTGGAGAACCAGTATAAAAACACTGGGGGAGATTTATCAAACTGGTGGCAAAGTAGAACTGGCTGAGTTGCCCATAGCAACCAATCAGATTCCAGCTTTCATTTTCCAAAGATTTTCCAGAATCCAGCTTTCATTTTCCAAAGGAGCTGTGGATAATGAAAGGTGGAATCTAACTGGTTGCTATGGGCAACTAAGGGGGATTTCACATCACTGTTATGTTTCCATTATTCTGATCCGTCCAAAGAACAGAAAAATAAAGAAAAAAACACATCTGGCATCTGTTTGAGCCATTTCCATTAGAGATTTGTTATTTAAGACAGAAAAAAAGTCTTGAGTCGAGGACCTTCCACAAGTGTTCTCACTAACCTACTTTTTTTAGTCTCCTGCTGCCTTCCATTACAGATAAAGACTTTAGGGCAAGTTTCGGATGCAGTTTTCGAAACCAAAACCAGAAGTTCAGTCGCTCCTTTTACTTTCTCCCCTTTATGATTCACATCTAATTTTGTCTATAAGTGTATGTTCAGAGGTAGGATTTTGGGTTAGGTTTCAGTGCAGTTTCAGTGTCAGCTCTGAAACCACCTCCCATTGTTTTCAATGGTAAGCCATGCAGCAGTTCATGCAGCTGACAATTCTTGTCACAAGGTTGTCAAGGAGGCACCAAGAATGTATAGATCTTATTCATTTCTTGGTTCGGTTACTGTGCTGGGACCCCCACTGATCACGAAAACGGGGGCCCCATTGAAATGAACAGAACAGCAGGTCAGGCATACGTGCGGCCGCTCCATTCATTTCCCGGGGAAATACTTGGCTGTCCCCAGTACTCCCATAGAAATGAATGGAGCAGCCACATGCATGCCTGACCTGCCCTTCCGTTCTTTTTAGGGGGGCTTCAGGGGTACTGCCCCCCCCTTCCAAAAAAAAAAAACGGATGCGTTTTGTTTTTTTGCGGACCGCAAAAATACATATGGTTGCGTGCATGACCCCTTAAACACACTCAGGGGTGGAAATACTGTCCGCGCATCCATTCATCTATAGTGCACAGGGGCCCTGGGGAATGGGGCCCCGCATACATAACTTTGCTTAGGGCTCCAGAAATACAAAATCCGCCCCACACCGCACTTTTTACGGCTCCAGAAATAAAGATAAAACGAGAGGCTGCAGGTCACGTGACCTTCGCAGGCCATTTCCCATAGATTTTACTTCCATAACAAGCCGCCAGGTCACCATGACAACCACCAGGGCTCCACACGTGCTCTCCCAGCGTCCCCGCCCCCTCTGCTGTCTCGCTAGCCGATTGGCTGCGTCGGTGCTCCGTACTTCCGGTGCGTGACGTTTCTCCCTCGGAGAAGGATTTTCCCGCCACCTCTGTTTCCCCGCGTTGCTGATGCTGGGAGTGGGGTGAGCGGCGCCATGTCCAAGCAGAGCACTCTCTTCAGCTTCTTCACCAAGTCCCCTCCCGGGACCACCAGCAAATCCACCGCCAAAAAGAGCGGCTCCCCCACAGAGGCGGACGTGCCCCCAGTCGCCAGCCACAAGTCAAACTCTTCTCCCAAAGAGTCAGCTGCGGCCCCGAAGCATGGAGGGAAGACCCCCAGAGCTGCCACGCCGAGGTACCGCCGCTGGGCGACGTTATTCATGCGGTTATTGAGTAACTACAACGCCCAGCAGACTCGCAGAGAACTATCTTGGTGTAGTAGTCTGGAGATTGCTGAGTAATCATTCCTATTACACTATGTCCCGAGCATGCTGGACTTGTAGTTTGCCTCAGGCCTTCTGCCTTATTTTTGTCTGTTCATGGTAGAGCTTGTTCCTGACTTCTAGTATTCCCTGCAGTGATGTGGTAGTGGATGATGGCCATGTGCACCACTCATCCAGCTTTCCCAGAAGCAGATAGCATGTGCTGGACAGACGGGTGCACCTAGCCTTTCTGCTGCCTGAGGAGAAAACTGAAACTGCCTTGCCTCATTGGTGGCGCTCCCCTGTGGACAGAGCAGGACCCTGCAGGGTTTTATTCACTGACTGCTGATTATGTGCCTCTGTCCTCCTGCAACTTTAAAGGGGTTATCCAGTATCTACAACAAACGCCTTTCCCTGCGAAGGGAATATACTTACCCCGCTCCTGGTCCCGTGCTGCCGCTGCTTCTCCCTGTACACGCCTGAAAATGTCCGGTGGTGGGGAGGGGGGACAATGGCAGACTGGGAAGAGCCTCCCTAGGGTGACCTGCGATGTTAGGGAGGCTCGTCCCCGACCTGCCCCCTTGGCCGCTCCCACCTAACCCCGGATGTTTTCATCCGTGTGCAGGGAGAAGCGTCGGTGTTGCAGGGACCAGGAGCGGAGTAAGTATATTCCCATGGGGGGACTGTTTTAGATACTTGATAACCCCTTTAAGGGGCGTTAAAGAGGACCTCTCCCTTTAAGGGGTTTTCTGACATTTTGATGTTGATGACCCGTAGGAAAACCCTTTTAATAACCCTGTGCTCATTGTTCATGACAACCAATACTTTCTCATGTCTTGTTAATGGGGTTTTCGGAGTTAAAGAGGACCTTTCACCTCTCCTGACATGTCTGTTTTAATAGCTTCATGCATTCCCCATGTAATAACAATTCTGGAGCCTCTATTCTTATGTCTGTATGTTGTGCCGTATTATTCCTGCTAGAAGTTATAATTGAATTGCTATTAGCCTTCAGTAAGGGTACAGAGGGGAGGTAACCAGTTGTAGGTGTGTACCTGCATACATGAACATGCAAGCACTGATTGGCTAGAGTCAGACAGTGCAGGTACACACCCCCAACTGGTCACCTCCCCTCTGTACCCTTACTGAAGGCTAATAGCAATTCAATTATAACTTCTAGCAGGAATAATACGGCACAACATACAGACATAAGAATAGAG
Organism: Rhinella marina; assembly: GCA_900303285.1. Classification (NCBI taxonomy): domain Eukaryota; kingdom Metazoa; phylum Chordata; class Amphibia; order Anura; family Bufonidae; genus Rhinella; species Rhinella marina. The sequence goes on along the minus strand of ONZH01027000.1, from coordinate 348,701 downwards.
GCTCCAGAATTGTTATTACATGGGGAATACATGAAGATATTAAAACAGGCATGTCAGGAGCGGTGAAAGGTCCTCTTTAAAGTGTACCTAAATGTATAAATAGTTGATTAAAGGGGGTTGTCAGTGTTAGGCTACTTTCACACTGGTGTTTTTGCTGGATCCGGCAGGTTCCAGGAATAACTGTTACTGATAATACAACCATGTGGATCCGTAATGAACGGATCTGGTTGTATTATCTTTAACATCGCTGGGACGGATCCGTCATGACTCCATTGAAAGTCAATGGAGGGCTGATCCGTTTACTATTGTCACACCGAATGGATCCGTCCTCCATTGACTTGCATTGGGGGTCATTCCGGATCCGTCTTGGTGCGGATGCCTGGACCGGAGAGCAAACTCCAGCATGCTGCGGTTTGTTCTCCGGTCTGAAGACGGAACAGAATGCTTCAAGGAGCAATGAATGGGGACAAAACTGAAGCGTTTTTTCCGGTATTGAGCCCCTATGACTGAACTCAATACCAGAATATATAAACGCAAGTGTGAAAGTAGCCTTAAAGGTAAAGTGGTGAAAAGCAGGCTCCCAGCAGGGCCTTATCTGTCTGGATGCAGCAGTGATTGCCCCCTTTACCCATGTGACTTGCAGCCAATCACTGGCCTCAGCAGTCTCGTACTGTATACCGCTGGGGCCTACAGTGGTCATGTGCGGAATATGGGCGTGTCATTCCTGCAGCCCAGAAGACAACATGGCTCCAGTAATAGGGTGCACTGGAGTGGGGGGGATGGGATTGATAGTGTGAATGCTTTGTTGTATCACTTTTGCTGTCTTTTACTTAATTATTTTTATTTTTTTTTAACTCTGACATCCCTCTGCTCTGACATAACTACTTGAATTCCCCCTGTAATAGCAATTCTGGACAATCTATTCATATGACCGATGTGCCATTCCTGTTATTCCTACTAGAAGTTATGAATGAATCGCCAGCAGTCTGCCATAGAGGTCCTGATGGGTGTTACCAGTTGGGGGGGGGGGGGTGCTCTGTAAGGGTACGGTGCCAGGATCGCAGGGGCATCTCAGTGTAGCGGTGTTCCGTATAAATTAATGGGGTGGGAGTCACACGTGTGCCGCGGCACTTAAACTCTGCTGGATGTTCTGTGATTCAGCGGTCGCAGTTGCGGCACACCGGTGACTCGTGCTGCGACCCCATTCGTTTCTTTGGGATCACTGCTACACTGCGATCCTGGCTGCGACCAGTGTCACCGAACTCTAACTTAAAGGAGTACTGTCACATTCTGAAAGACGCGGGTTTCTTCTCTAGGACCCACTTCTATCTATATGACTGGGCTCCTGGCACCCGGCGTCCTGTCCGGTGAGGCGGCTGTGGTAGCCCGCTGCAGGATGAATGGAGAGGCGGCCATTTACTGTACTTCTCTGGGACCTGAGCACTCGACTAGTTCTGGCAACCTCAGAGATTTCTCAATAGACTTCAATGAGGCCTGGAAACATACTTAGGAATCGTTTGCATAACATACAGACTAAGGCCCTGTTCACACTGCTTTTCTTGGTAGGCTCGGCAGATTTGAGAGATTAAAGGTCCCTTTGCATTCGACGATTATCTCGGAACAAAGTTTTGTGTAAATACTTGTTCCCGATAATTGCCCCGTGTGCTGCTGATCACCTGAAACTCTGCCTCATCCGCTGGAATAATTCTTTGAGAGGCAGATCCCTGTTCACACTGTCCCGTCTGCTGCCCAGAAACAGTGATTTTGGCATCTGCATAAAGAGTTATTCCACCGGATGAAGGAGAATTTCAGGTGATCGGGAACAAGTTTTTATACGAACATTTCTTCCTGATAATAGTCCACTGCAAAGGGACCTTTAATTTCACAATTTTGACAGGAATCTGTATAAGGAAGAGAGATTGCAGTAGCCATCACTCATCCCTGGTCTCTACATGTAGATGCTGCTCTCACCTCCACCGACGAGCAGGCAATTATTGGGGATGGTTCCTTCCCTATTACCTGCTTGGTTGAAGCATGTAAATGTGCCATAACTCAGTGGGCTCCATCGGCAGCAGTGGTGTCATCATACAATGGATCCAGCAGACTACTGTGACTGATAGCTTGTCACTGTAAGCAGGGTTTGTTTTCTTAAAGGGCTTGTCTATCAAATACAGAGTAGAGGAATTCTACATTGATGGGGGTGCATCTTGGTCCCCCCATTCCAGATTCTTTGTCTGTTACCCCTTGAGTATCTGACACATCTGTATTAATTTCTGAGCACTTGCTGCCAGGTTCTTCCACAGATTATTACTCTCTGATCTGTTCATCTTTGGGGAGATCCGTCATTTAAAAAAAAAAAAACGGATAAGAATAAGACGTTCTATTTTTCTTTCTTTGCGTGGCTACAGAATGGACACTGTGTGCTGTCAGCATTTTTTGCTTACCCATTGAAGTGAATGGGTCGACATCTGAGCTGCAACATATGCGGCTGAGATGTCGAGGAAAACTGTTGTGTGACTGTAGTCTTAGGCGGTGTTCACATCTGCGTTGCAGCCTCTGCGTCAGATTTCTTTAAAAAAAAAAAATCCACGCTGCACTGTCTTTTCTGGGAAAATGACAAAAACCCAATGGATCTTATGGTCCCTCAGACGCTGTTGGTGCCCGTCATGTGACTGATCCCGTCACCGATGGTGATTGGACATTTACGTCATTGAAGCCTATGTATATAGATCAGTGTAGAAGAATAAAGCTTAGTGTGCTCGATGCCTCCATTATAGAAGTGACTTTCTTCCAATTTTGTCGCATTCCTGACGTTCTTCATTATTTTTCTTTCCAGCGTTGTCTGTGATTTTACTCCTGGAGACCTGGTTTGGGCCAAGATGCCGGGTCACCCATGGTGGCCGTCCTTGGTGTACAACCATCCCAGAGAAGAGACGCATCTCAGAGGAAAGGGGAAGTCCCTCCATGTTCATGTGCAGTTCTTTGATGAACCTGTGACCAGAGGATGGGTGGGAGCAAAGTATATAAAGAGTTATTCAGGTACGTGTTTCATGACTGATTAGGTTATTAATATCAGATCAGCAGGGGTCTGACACCCAGCACCCCTGCCGATCAGCTGTTTAAAGAGAAAGCCGTGCTCTATGTGAGCTCTGCCCTGTCCATTGTTTACCTGGCCTTCCCGACTGCAGCAGTGAGCAGTGTAATTACAAGAAGCCGCCCCTTCACTTCTGTGGTACTATTCAAGTGTTTAAGAAGGAGCTGTCCCATTGACGTGAATGGAATGGCTTATCTGTAATCGCACTGCTCACCGCGTAGTTGCGGCGGCAAGCAGGCAAACTGCGAAGAGAAGGCAGCGCTCACACTGAGCAGGGCCTTCTCTTCAAACGGCTGATCGACGGGGCTGCCTGGAGTCGGACCCTCGACAGTCTCATATTGATGAGCTCTCCTGAGGAAAGGTCACCAGTATAAATAAAGTAGACAACCTCTTTAAAGATGTTCATGATCTGACCATTCCACTGAAAACCTCGTGGGGGTGGGGATCGGACCCCTGTGGCTTCCATCATCGTAGGCCTAAGAGTTGGCTGTGATTGCACATCCACTCACTGTACAATTAAACCTGTGATGTGACTGCTCTGCTGTTTTACTTCACTCCTATTTATTTCTAAAGACACTGGATCCCAGAGTGTAGTCAACCTGGACTTTACTCTTAAGATCCCTTTACACCGGCTGTACAGCGAAACGCTTGTTAGCGATAATCTGCCGATGTAAAGGTGCCACCAATTACTTTTTGGAGGAGTGAAGCACTTGAAAGTTGGGTAATCGCTGGTGTGGTCAACTAAATCGTCGTTTGCCGGCAGAAGATTGTGTTGTCTAAATGCGCTCTGCTGCCGTCAAATAATGATTGTGTATGGAGATGAGCGACGGTATGAGCAATCGCTGATCCCCATACTGTGGAGGAGATCACTGCATGTAAGTGCAGCAGTTTCCTCTATTGATTAGCAAGACAATCATCTGATAAATCTAGCAGTGTAAAGGGGCCTTTAGTGGTCCAGTACGCCCCTCAGTGTGTATGTGATATGAGTGTTAAGCTGTGTTCTGAATGTTTTCTGACTTTCGATTTTAGGTTCCACAGCCCCAGATGCCCAAAAGGGAGGGATGTTTTTCAGCACCAGAACCGAGATAGCAAGAGCAATGAAAATGGCAGATGAAGCAATGACTGCTGACGAGGAGAAGAGACTGTCTCTGGCCGTGTGCACTGAACCTTCTGATTCAGAGGAGGAAATGGAGGTAAAAGTTATGGGGGAAGGGGAACAGATGTGTGCTACATTTTATTCACTTCTATTTTTGACACAAACTTAACACATTGCAGCTACTTTTAGAACTGATCTTAAAGGAGTTGTCACTTCAGCAAATGGCATTTATCTTGTAGAGAAAGTTACTACCAGGCACTTACTAATGTTTTGTGATTGTCCATATTGCTTCCTTTGCTGGCTCAATTCACTGTGCCATCATATAATACACTGCTTGTTTCCATGGTTACGACCACCCTGCAATTCAGCTGCGATGGCCGTGCTTGCACACTAGAGGAAATAACGACGCCCTCTCTAGTGCCTGTGACCACGGGAGTGTGCATAGGTTGGTACTTTTTCCTATAGTGTGCAGCAACGACCACTGCTGCTAGATTGCAGGGTGGTGGTAACCATGGAAACAAGCAGTGTATAACGTGATGGAAAAGTTAATTGAGATGGCAAAGGAAGCAATATGGACAATACATTAGTACAAGGGTCAGCAACCTTCGGCACTCCAGCTTTTGTGAAACTACAGCTCCCAACATGCTCACTTGCATTAGTAAGTGCCTTGTATTAACTTCATCTGTGATTAAGTGTCATTTCCTAAAGTGAGACAACCCCTTTAAGAATATACTGGGCAGTTGCTAATACAGCATTTCCAGAATGAAATGGTTCTGACTAGATGCTGGTTCAGATCCATACAGTACATGTATGGGGTTAAATTTTTTTTATTCATTACTACTTGGAAGAAGTTTTACGGTTTTCAAGGAGTTTTCCAACATACTGAAGAGCTATCCATAGGCTTGGTGATAAGTATAAGATCAGTGGCGGTCTGACACCCCAGCCTACCAGCTATTGGCAGCAACTGCAAGTTCGGAAAGGAAACGTTGTACAGAGCCAGAACGCCACAGCGCCGTGCAGTGGCCGTTCTTAGGTACAGCAGCTGGTGCTCCTGTTGAAGTGAATAGAAGCTGAACTGCAGTATCCTAACTCATCTGCTGCTAACAGCTGGGGAGTTGGGGTGCCAGGTGTGCTTCTCCACCCCCAGAATCTCATATTGATGACCTTGAAATTTCCTAACAGCAATTGGCACAACACTTGTTTGCTAGTGAAGCCTAAATATATTTTTGCACCTTATAATTGTATAAATTCCAGATGAAATAATGTCTTTTTCCAGGGATGATGTGCTTTGATGGTCATCATCCTAAAGGACATTGTGCCTGGAAGTAGATATCATTACTACTGCCATCTATACGGTTTTATAAGGTGCATAAATATATTTAGGTTTGCATTGCTGATGCCAATTGCTTTGTGATCACCATATTAAATAAAAAGATCCGCGCTGCTCACTTTGTACTGAGGCCGAGGATCCTCCGTAGTTACTCAATGTCCTTCAGGAATGAAACAATCCCAACAGACCGGTAAAGGTATCCAGAATAGTGAAACGCGGCTAAGATTGTATTCACACACAAGATTTATTTTACTTGGGAACATTAGATGATAAAATCTCATATAAAACAATGCCAGGGGCATCTGAAGCAGGAGCGAAACCCGGGCTGACCCCAAAGAGGGATTATTTTATATGCAATTTGATAAAATGATCTTTGTAACTACAATAGCTCTTGCTTGTGAATGCGCTTTACTATTTTGGGTACTTTTACCTACTTTATTTAATATAGAGACTGTATAAAGAGAGCCTACTTTAAAGCGGGTTTTTTATGATCACCACTTTTCGGCCATATAAGATGGGTAGTAGCAGCTTGTTTCAATGTGGGCCCCTCAGTGTACTTTTGATTATTGTATTTTATTAGTAAATCCTGTCATACTTGAAATTTCTGTACCTATATTGTTTTTATCAATCTTATTAGTTTTTACATATCATTTTGTGACCCTCCAATTCAAGAAATAAAATTCTTCTGGTTCAAGATAAGATTTACATTAACAGGAGAACGCACAGAACACTTACTTAGTGGTTTCTTTTTCATCTTTTTAGTTGCAGATCCACTAAATCTTGGGCTTCTCTTCTGTCATCCAAGATGGGTGTGCGGTGTCTCAGACTCCATGATGCATGGATTGGCCAGCACTGCTCACGTACCATGTGCTCAGTACAGTCATGGCCAAAAGTTTTGAGAATGATACAAATATTAATTTTTACAAAGTCTACTGCTTCAGTTTTTATAATGGCAATTTGCATATACTCCAGAATGTTATAAAGAGTGATCAGCTTAACAGCAATTACTTGCAAAGTCAATATTTGCCTAGAAAATGAACTTTATCCCCCAAAACACATTTCAACATCGTTGCAGCCCTGCCTTAAAAGGACCAGCTAACATCGTTTCAGTGATTGCTCCATTAACACAGGTGTGGGTGTTGATGAGGACAGGGCTGGAGATCAATCTGTCATGATTAAGTAAGAATGACACCACTGGACACTTTAAAAGGAGGCTGGTGCTTGGCATCATTGTTTCTCTTCTGTTAACCATGGTTATCTCTAAAGAAACACATGCAGTCATCATTGCACTGCACAAAAAATGGCCTAACAGGGAAGAGTATCGCAGCTAGAAAGATTGCACCTCAGTCAACAATCTATCGCATCATCAAGAACTTCAAGGAGAGAGGTTCCATTGTTGCCAAAAAGGCTCCAGGGCGCCCAAGAAAGACCAGCAAGCGCCAGGACCGTCTCTTAAAAGTGTTTCAGCTGCGGGATCGGGCTACCAGCAGTGCAGAGCTTGCTCAGGAATGGCAGCAGGCAGGTGTGAGTGCATCTGCACGCACTGTGAGGCGGAGACTCTTGGAGCAAGGCCTGTTCTCAAGGAGGGCAGCAAAGAAGCCACTTCTCTCCAGAAAAAACATCAGGGACAGACTGATATTCTGCAAAAGGTACAGGGAGTGGACTGCTGAGGACTGGGGTAAAGTCATTTTCTCTGATGAATCCCCTTTTCGATTGTTTGGGACATCTGGAAAACAGCTTATTCGGAGAAGACGAGGTGAGCGCTACCACCAGTCTTGTCTCATGCCAACTGTAAAGCATCCTGAAACCATTCATGTGTGGGGTTGCTTCTCAGCCAAGGGAATCGGCTCTCTCACAGTCTTGCCTAAAAACACAGCCATGAATAAAGAATGGTACCAGAATGTCCTCCGAGAGCAACTTCTCCCAACCGTCCAAGAGCAGTTTGGCGATCAACAATGCCTTTTCCAGCATGATGGAGCACCTTGCCATAAAGCAAAGGTGATAACTAAATGGCTCAGGGAACAAAACCTAGAGATTTTGGGTCCATGGCCTGGAAACTCCCCAGATCTTAATCCCATTGAGAACTTGTGGTCAATCATCAAGAGACGGGTGGACAAACAAAAACCTACAAATTCTGATAAAATGCAAGCATTGATTGTGCAAGAATGGACTGCTATCAGTCAGGATTTGGTCCAGAAGTTGATTGAGAGCATGCCAGGGAGAATTGCAGAGGTCCTGAAGAAGAAGGGTCAACACTGCAAATATTGACTTGCTGCATTAACTCATTCTAACTGTCAATATAAGCTTTTGTTACTCATAATATGATTGCAATTATATTTCTGTATGTGATAAAAACATCTGACAAACACACATAAAAACCAGAGGGCAGCAGATCATGTGAAAAATGTGTCATTCTCAAAACTTTTGGCCATGACTGTATGTATCAGGCAGTCCGAGAAGTGGTGCTGCCATCTTGAGTGGCTGAAAAGGACCCTGAAAAGGAGGTCACCAGGTAAGGCCCCATTCACACGACCGTATATTTGCGGGCCCGCATTACTGTGGACCTGCAAATATACGGGGGCCACCCGGCGTGTGTTCAACAGCGCTCGGAACACATGCTGTGTGGCCCCATTGAAAATGCCTATAGTTGTCTGTGCGCACGGACAAGTATGGGACATGCTTCAAAAGAGCCGCGGCACGGAGCTAGCTCCGTGCCTTGGCTCCCGGCCCCATAGAGGTGAATCCGGCCGCATATATTCCCGCATTTTTGCGGATAGATGCGGCCCCATTCATACGGTCGTGTGAATGGGGCCTAAGTGTTCTGTTTGTTCCTCAGTTAATGTGAATTTTTTTTGTTTTGTTTAAAGGGAAGTGTCACCACATACCTGGAAATAAAACCATTGTATGGTGTTGATGAGTGCTTGGTCCCATGTGGCCTGAGTTTGTAGAATTAAGCCTTTTGTTTTTGTTTTTTTCATGTAAGCCAGCCCCTAGGTGTAACAAGACTGTTGCCTTTGCACCCATAGCTCCGCTCACTTTTAGAGCTGGCCACGCCGCCTCCACTTTGACAGAACCCGGTAGTGTAGACTTACTTGCTCCTGGCCATGAAACTTCACAGCGGCGCATTTGGTGCACATGCAGTACAGGTCTGGAGACCACTGGGCAGATGTAATTGGTCTGCGCAACTGTGCCTTTGATCGCCACCCCTGTATTACATGTGCACAAAGATTTCCGGGTCTACACTGCCTGGTCCTTTCGGTCTAAGCGGAGGAGACATGACTGGCACTGAAAGTGAGCAGAGCTTGAGGTGCAGTGGCAATGCCAGAGTTGCACCTAGGTTCCATTTACTTAAAAAAAAAAAAATAAATAATTTTATTTGTATGGATAGGGGGCCACATCAACATGAGACCAAGTGTGTTTCTTTCATCTACAGTCCAAAGATTTTATTTCTAGGCATTTGGTGACGGATTCCCTTTATCCAGAGGGTTGCTTTAAAGATGATTTCAGCGGTCTGTCATTTATAAGGTAAAAGTAAGTGATTGCCGAGAACCAACATCACAAACATTGCAGACTAGGCCTGGAAAAAAGTCAAATCTTCATGAAAAGAGTCCTGGTTATTCATGAATTCCTGCTCTCCCTGCCCACCTGCTGATGATTGACAGGCTTTTACCTAGTTTTCTCCCTTTCTCTCTAGGAGAAAACTGTCAATCCTCGGCAGATGGGCGGGGAGAGCAGGAGATTAGGAATAACCATGACTCTTCTCAGGTAGATTTGACTCTTTTCTAGGCCCTGTGCTGCAATGATTATGATGCTGGTTCTCAGCAACCACTTACTTTTAGCTCATGAGTGACACACCGCAGAAATCAGAATTCTTGTCACTACTTTATAATGCCCTCAGTGAGGTCAACATAAAGTTGATGACAGGTTCCCTTTAAGATCCCCTATACTGTGTAATCTTTTAGGGCCCATGCAGACGAGCGTGAGACTCGGACGTCTCCCGCATCGCGGGCCCTGGCTTGAACTCCTGGCACTGAACGGGGTTACATAGCATTATACTGATTTATGATGCTATGTAACCCTTACAGTTCTGGAACAGGATTATGTCAGTGTTATCCAACACATTCCAGAACTGTAAGGGTTACCTAGCATCATAAATCAGTATAGTGCTATGTGACCCCGTTCAGTGCTGGGAGGTCAGTACAGGGCCCACGATGCGGGAGACGTCCAAGTCTCCCGCTCGTCTGCAAGGGCACTTAGAGTTTGTTTTGTGTGTCCTTCATAATCTCCTTTTTTGTTATTCAGGTAGAAGAAAATTCTTTAAGTGAAGAACCAACTCCCGAGCGAAAAAACAGTAGACCAGTTCGTCAGGCCAGAAGTAAAGGAAAGGCCAAGAGGAGGAGAATTATAGAAGCGTCAGACAGCGAGGAGGGCTCTGATGATGAGTTCAAGCCGGACACTAAGGATCCTGCAAGCAGCGATGAGGACAGCAGTGGAGTAGATGAAGATGACGTGTCTGCACCTGAAACAGAAGAGGACAGCCCAGTCAAGGTCCCTGTCAAACGCAAGAGAGGGAGTGTGTCAAAGCCGCCTGTTAAGAATTTGCAGCGTGATCTTCCAGAAACACCGAAAAGAACAGTCAGTGTTTCCGCAGAAGCCAAGTCAAAGCTGTCGTCATTTTCTGCCCCCGAATCCTTTGAATCACAGTCAAATGCTGGAGGTGCTGGTGCAGTCTCTGTGTGGGACCATGAAAAGTTTGAGTGGCTTCAAGATGGGAGGAGGAAAGATGCAAAACGTAAGAGGCAAACTGATGAAGACTATGACCCCGGCACACTGTATGTTCCAGATGATTTCCTCAATAAATGCACCCCAGGCATGAGAAAGTGGTGGCAGCTGAAATCTCAGCACTTTGACACCGTCATATTTTACAAGGTTGGGAAGTTTTATGAACTTTACCACATGGATGCGGTTATCGGGGTGAACGAGTTGGGCCTGATGTTCATGAAAGGCACGTGGGCTCACTCTGGATTCCCCGAGATTGCATTTGGCCGTTTCTCAGATGTTCTAGTTCAGAAGGGTTATAAGGTAGCCAGGGTAGAGCAGACCGAAACGCCGGAGATGATGGAAGCGCGTTGCAAATCCATGTCCCACGCCACTAAGTTTGACAAAGTTGTGAGACGTGAAATCTGCAGGATTATTACCAAAGGGACTCAGACCTACAGCGTGTTAGACGGAAGTCCTTCTGAGAGTCATAGTAAGTACCTGCTGTGCTTAAAAGAAAAGATGAACGATTCTTCTAGCCAACAGAGAACCTACGGCGTCTGCTTTGTGGACACTTCAGTCGGGAAGTTTCACGTTGGCCAATTTCACGATGACCGCCATTGTTCACGGTTTAGGACCTTGGTTGCCCATTATCCCCCAGTACAGATCTTGTTTGAGAAGTGTAATCCATCGCTGGATACAAAGAAAGTTCTTAAAAGCTGTCTCTCCACATCCATTCAAGAGGGATTAAATCCTTCTTCTCAGTTTTGGGATGCTTCTAAAACACTAAAGCTCTTGGCCGAAGAAGGTTATTTTGTAAAAGACTCCAAGGAAGGCCGAGAAAACGGTTCTTTGCCCCCAGTTCTTAAAGCCATGACTTCAGACAGTGACTCTTTAGGGCTGACACCTGGCGAGGACCACGAGCTTGCTCTTTCTGCGCTTGGGGCTTGCATTTTTTATCTGAAGAAATGTCTCATTGATCAGGAGCTGCTCTCTATGGCAAATTTTGAAGAGTATGTTCCTGTTGACCTTGACATTGAAAGAGCCCAAACGTTGACCAGTTTCTTTGCTAAAACAAGCCAGCGAATGGTCCTTGACGGCGTCACCCTGACAAACCTAGAGATTCTTCAGAATGGGACAAACGGTTCCACAGAAGGGACCCTACTGGAGAAACTGGACACGTGCTTCACTCCTTTTGGCAAGCGTCTTTTAAAGCAGTGGCTTTGTGCTCCACTATGCAACCCGTTCTCCATCACTGATCGGCTTAATGCGGTTGAAGATCTAATGGCTATTCCGGGGAAAGTGTCAGAGGTTGGGGAACTGCTGAAAAAACTTCCAGATCTCGAAAGACTTCTGAGCAAAATTCATAGCATTGGCTCTCCGCTCAAAAGCCAAAACCATCCAGACAGCAGAGCCGTCATGTACGAGGAGACCACCTACAGCAAGAAGAAGATAGCAGACTTCCTTTCTGCTCTGGAAGGTTTTAAGGTGATGCGTGAAGTCATAACGATAATGGAAGACGCCATCGATGATTTCAAGTCCAATATTCTCCAGCAGGTGCTCAGTCTTAAAGAGAAAAATCCCAAAGGGCGCTTTCCAGATCTGTCCACAGAGTTAAAGCGCTGGGATACTTCATTTGACCATGAGAAAGCTAGGAAAACTGGGGTCATCACCCCTAAAGCGGGTTTCGATCCAGACTACGATGAAGCCCTGAGGGACATTAAGACGGCAGAGCAGAGTCTGGCTGACTATTTGGATAAGCAGCGGAAGAGACTGGGGTGCAAGAGTATAGTTTATTGGGGGACTGCAAAAAATCGTTACCAGATGGAAATCCCGGAGAGTGTCACGGAACGCAATTTACCAGAGGAGTATGAACTAAAATCTACCAAGAAGGGGTTCAAGCGTTACTGGACAAAGGCCATAGAAAAGATGTTTGGGGACCTGGTAAATGCAGAGGAGCGCAGAGATGCCGCCCTTAAAGACTGTATGAGGAGGCTGTTCTATAACTTCGATAAAAATTACAAGGAGTGGCAAACGGCAGTGGAGTGCTTTGCTGTATTGGGTGAGTACCTTGATGCTGTACTACCTGTCTCAGAAGCGAGCGTCAGTACAAGTACTCGCTCCATTCACTTGAATGCAGCGAGTACTTATTATACTGCACTGCCGCTGTAAGGGAGACGACGCGCAGTGTGTAATAAAGAGGAAGCGCCGTTCACATGGAGCGCATCCACCTCTTCAAACAGCTGATCAGCGTGGAGTGTTGATTGTCGGACCCCTGCTGGTCAGATATTGATGACCCAACCCCTTTAACCTCTAGAGCTGTAGATCACTTCTTGAAATAGTTAACGTAGAACAGGGAGGCCCAACCTGTGGCCCTCCAGCTGTTGCAAAACTTGAACTCCAAGCATGCCCGGACAGCTATCAGCCGACAGCAGGGCATGGTGGGAGGTTGGCGCAGGTTGTGCTTCCCTGGTGTAGCATATCAGGCTCCTGTCATTGCCCCAGCATCCTCCTCTCTCTTGGCTGCAGTAGTCAGTATGGCTTTAGGGTCTTAGGGAGCCCTTTCTCTGATGTTTTCTTTGCACTAACCAGTTACGATCCCTTTCTGCTGCAGATGTGCTCATATGCTTGGCGCAGTATAGCCGAGGTGGTGATGGACCGGTTTGCAGGCCTGACGTTTTGTTGCCCGATGACATCACGCCATTCTTAGAGCTCCGCGGGTCCCGTCACCCTTGCATTACAAAAACCTTTTTTGGAGATGACTTCATCCCTAACGATATTGTAATTGGCTGCAAGGACGAGGAGGGCGATGAAAGCAGTGCCCACTGTGTGCTCGTTACAGGACCGAACATGGGTGGCAAGTCTACTCTGTTAAGACAGGTAAGCTTTGGGATGTGTGACCTTAACGGACAGTCGCCTTCAATGCGGTTACCCAGGTCTATTGGTGACCTATGCTCAGGAGGTAATCAATATCAGATGGGGGGGAAGCTTTTGGAAAGGCCGTCTTCCTCAGCTTGCGATGTCACATCATTGTGCAACTCGGTCCCACCCAAGTGAAAGGGATTGAGCTGCAATACACAGCACTATGCTTGATACTATGAGAAGACTGGCACTCATCATAGCGCTGTGGCCCTTTCAGATTGCTGGGATGAAAAGAAGCTATCTATACACAGGATAGATGGGTGATAAATGATTGTTGGGACCCCCAACGATTGCGAAGGCTAAATGCACAAGATCAGGATTTCATGCAGATTTTTCCCCATTCACTTCAGTGGGGAGAGGAAAATCCACATGACGCACACACCCAATGCGGATTTCGATGTGGAAAAATCTGCCTCAAATCCCCGTGTAAATCTGCACCAATTGATGCGGATTGTCCGCACAGATTTCCTTTCGAATACCTGTGGATTCTCTGCACATAAATCCTGATCGTGTATGTGTGCGTTTACCCTAAGGGTGACTACATATGGTGCAGCTTTATGTGTGAAAATCTACATGAAATCCACACCAAACACACACAAATCTGCACTATTTATTGTGTTTTTGGTGTGGTTTTTCTGCAGATCTCACACTTCCATTGAAAAGCATGAAATCCGCACAAGGAAAAAGCAACAATAAGTGACATGCAAAATGAAAAAATCTGCACGACAGGTCAATTTCCGCAAGAAGAAAAGCAAATTGTACATATTTGTCTAATCTCATACACTTTGTTGGTACTGTGTTGCGGGTTTTATGCACTAAAAACTGCACATAATCTGCATTGTGTGCAGGCACCTTAAGATGCTGCAGCACACACGTGTGACCAGCGATCAATTCAAAGTCTATGGGGCTAATAGAGATACATGCGTAATAGCACTTGATTATCTTTCCCTCAGACGGAGAGTGACTACTGCTCCATTCAGACTCATCGGAGGACTGAACAGCTGCCAGTCAACTAAGGCTACTTTCACATTAGAGTTTTTGAATTCCGGTATTGAGCTCTGTCATAGGGGCTCAATATCGGAATAAAACGCTTCAGTTTTGTCCCGATTCATTGTCAATGGGGACAAAACTGAACTGAAGAGAACGGAATGCTCCAAAATGCATTCCGTTCAGTTCTCTTCAGTATACAGACCAGAGAGCAAACCACAACATGCTGCGGTTTGCTCTCCGGTCTGGGCATCTGCACCAAGACGGATCCGGAATGACCCCCAATGCAAGTCGATGGGGACGTATCCGTTTGGTGTGACACAATGGTAAACGGATCGGTCCTCCATTGACTTTCCATGGGGGTCATTCCGGATCTGTCTCCCTGCAATTTCCCCTCCGTCCAGCAGGTGGCGGTGTGTGTAAACTTACCCTTGTGCACGCTGTCCTCCTCCTGCTGTCCAGGCCTATGTAAGTATATATGTATGTATGTAAGTTTGTGTATGTATGTATGACACTGTCTAACACGTGTGGGGCCGGAGCGCGGTTCCGGCCCCAAACGTGCACCTGCGGCAGCACGGATCCGGTGGCACCCTTCACCCGCCGGATCCGTGCTGCCGCTAATGTGAAAGTAGCCTAAAGAGTGACTACAGCAGGACAGGAGGATCACTTGTTATAGTGACTGCAGAGTCGGTGTCACATTGTCTTCCATTTTTACCAGGCTAGTCTGAGGGTGAACTTTTCTTCTTTCAGGCTGGTCTCATCGTGGTTATGGCACAGCTGGGATGTTATGTGCCGGCAGAGGTATGCAAGCTCACTCCTGTGGACAGAGTATTCACAAGACTGGGTGCATCAGACAGAATCATGGCAGGTAACTGGTCTTATCTCGTAGTTTCAGATTTCAGATAAAAATTTTAATTAGTCACACAGATGAAAAGTCCTAAAGTGGTCTCTATCCATTAGAGCTGCGGGCATAAATCTGTAAGGAAAATATCCAGTAAATAGTTCAGCAGGAGGAACCAGGGTGCACAGATTGGGGATAAAAAGTACTTTCTTCCAAATGAATTAACAGATCGCTTAGTGAAACGTATACTTACAAGGCATTGTCTGGTTTAACAGTGAATTCCATGGTGACGCACTCCCTTTAAAGGTGTGGGACATCTGTGCTATATCCACAGGATACCCTATAATTGTCCAATAGATGCCCTTGGAATAGAGGTGGTCGCGCTTGTGCTCCTCTCTCCATTCACTTCTGAAAATAGTAGATTGGGCAAGGGGTTGTCACGTCAGCAAATAATAATAATAATAATAATATTTATATAGCGCCACCATATTCCGCAGCGCTTTACAAAGTCATCGGGTTCTTGTAAAATACAAATATGACTAGCTAATATACAACTGAAACACTAGGAGTGAGGGCCCTGCTCGCAAGAGCTTACAATCTATGAGGAATAGGGGGTGCCACATAAGGTGGTTGATTGTGATAGGTAGGATTCGAGCCATAATTGTAGTGAAAGGTGTGGTGCTGGCCGATCTGCTTTGGATTTGGGACTATTAGAGGATCGAGTTCAGGCCAGAGGAGTTGGTGGGGGAGTGTTTTAGTTGGGGAAAGGTCATTTTAGGAAGCTTGATAAGCCTGCCTGAAAAGATGTGTTTTTAGGGCACGTTTGAAGGTAGGGAAGTTGTGCATTGACCTAATATTCAGGGGCAGAGCATTCCAGAGAGTAGGTGCAGCTCGAGAAAAGTCTTGGAGACGGGAGTGAGAGGTGTGAATTATGGAGGATGTTAATCTTGGGTCGCTAACAGAACGGAGAGCACGAGTAGGGTGGTAGACGGAGATGAGGGAAGAGATGTATGGAGGGGCAGCACTGTGGAGAGCTTTGTGGGTGAGGGTGAGAAGTTTGAACTGTATTCTGTGGTGGATGGGCAACCAGTGAAGTGACTGGCATAGAATAGTAGCATCACTGTAACGGGAGGACAGATAGATGAGCCTGGCAGCAGCATTTAGGACAGACTGAAGGGGGGAGATTGAAGCAACATGGATACAATACATTAGTAAGTTTCTTGTATTAAAATTCTCTACATGAAGTGACACAATCACTTTACGTTTCTGTATACAGGTGGTTTCTTTATTGGCTGTGTTAAATGGGAAAGTATGCAAAGAGGTCTCTCCCAAGGGATAGACAACCATCTCACTAGCGCCACCTTTTGGAAGTGGCCTGCCTATACTGCATCCAAGGCATTGCACTCAGCCAACTAGAATCCTACTCTGCAAGCACCCTCAAGCGATACCTCTTTGCACATGAAAATAGCAGGACAAGGTGTTTAATTTTTTTTTTTGTCCAGCTAAAACCCAGCTGTCATGCCGGAACGCAGCCAGATCCCACTAACGTCTACGGCAGGGGCGGCCAACCTGCAGCTCTCCAGCTGTTGCAAAACTACAACTCCCAGCATTCCCAGACTGCCTACAGCAGGGCATGGTAGGAGTTGTAGTTTTACAACAGCTGGAGAGCCGCAGGTTGGCCATGCCTGGTCTATATGTCTAGCGGTGAACAGAAGTATCTGGCAGTGCTGGCAGGCTGTTCACTGCCGGATCAGGTTACCACAGATGTGAACTTAGCCTAATATATGATGCTGAATGGAGGCGCCCTCTATTGTACAATACCCTACTAGCGTTTTTAAAAATGTAACCTGACAACTGCAGTAAGACTAGATTCCAGGGCGTTATTGCCAAATGTGTGTCTTTTATAACACTTGTCACTTTATTATGTATTTCAGTATATTTTGTATCATATTTTCATAGGTGAAAGCACTTTTTTTGTGGAACTGAGTGAAACCTCAAGTATACTACAGCACGCTACTGAGCATTCCCTTGTGCTCCTGGATGAACTTGGTACGTTATAGATATAACACTTTGCGTTTTAACCTTTTATGTTCAGTGTATTCACCAGAAAGCTCATGTCACATACACCCCAGATCTTTATGGCCTCATTGACAGCCTGGAAATCAGAGCTGGTATCTTGTGGTATGGAATGGCTTATTCAACTCCAGTTAAAATGCATGCTTCACTTTATGTATTGACCAGTTCCTAGATTAAAATTTAAGGGATTGATAACTTATCATTAGGATGACCCCAATCAGATCAGTGGGTCAAAAAGTGCTGTATCCGAACTCGATTCTTTTAAACACTTAAAGGGTTTCTGTCATCAGAATTTAGCCTACAAAACCGAGTGTCATTTGCAAATCGCAAATGACACCTGATGACAGCCTTCTTTTTATAGAAAACTGTACGGTAGTTTTTGTTAAAATAGCGTTTTTATAATATGCTAATTAGGCCCCCTAGGTGCAGTAGGCGTGAACCCTGCACCTAGGAGCAGCCGTAATAACGCCCCTTACCCCTCCTCCCTTGCGTTGATTGACAGGGCCGGGCAGCCATCTCTTTCGTCTGCCAGCCCTGTACGATCGCGAAATCCCGCGCCTGCGCATTGCGATAAGCAATCCGCGCGTGCGCATTGATGAAGCCGGGACCCGGGCGGCTGCCGGCTCTCAACGCGCGTGCGCAGATTGCTTATCGCAATGCGCAGGCGCGGGATTTCGCGATCGTACAGGGCCGGGAGACGAAAGAGATGGTGGCCCGGCCCTGTCAATCAACCCAAGGGAGGAGGGGTAAGGGGCGTTATTACGGCCGCTCCTAGGTGCAGGGTTCACGCCTACTGCACCTAGGGGGCCTAATTAGCATATTATAAAAAACGCTATTTTAACAAAAACTACCGTACAGTTTTCTATAAAAAAAAAAAGGCTTTCTGTCATCAGGTGTCATTTGCAAATGACACTCGGTTTTGTAGGCTAAATTCTGATGACAGAAACCCTTTAAAGAATATGTCCTCCGGAGGTCTTTCTGAAGTTTCCGCCTCTATCACGTCACTGTTGGCATAAATTACTGTATCAAAATATGAAATTGAACTGTTAACCCCTTCCCGACCAGCGCCGTACTAGTATGGCGCTGGCTGAGACTTTAAAGATGGCGCCCGCTCCTGCATGGAGTGGGTGTGGGTGACCTGCAGAAATACTGATCGCGGACATTAACCCCTAAGTAAGTGCATTGAAGTCTGATATAAGCAATCAAATGATTTCTAGTTATAGTTCCCTATGGGAACTATAAAAAAAAAGTTAAAAAAAGTTTAAAAAAAAAAAAACGTACAAGTTCAAGTCACCCCCCCCCCCTCTCCCCAAAAATAAAAATGTATTTAAAAAATTTAAAAAAATACACATTATGGGTATTGCCGTGTGCGAAAACGCCCATATTATAAATATGTAAAAAATTTCCCATATGGAAAACGGAAAAAGCGTCAATGTCAGATTTGCCATTTTTGTCGTTTTTTTTTATTTTTTTAATTAAAATAAAAAGCAAACAAAGTCACACACCCCAGAATGGTATCAATAAAAAGTTCAGATGGCCCTGCAAAAAAATGAGCCCCCCCCCCCCCCCCCCAATACAGCTCCATACACATAAATACCAAAATGTTATAGGGGTCAAGAAATGAGGGGAAAAAAAAAGGTCCAACTTTGTAATTTTTTTTTTATCACTATCAATGGTGGCGTTGGAAAGTACAACTTACAAGTAAAACAGTTAGAAATCTGATCAATGAGAATTTCTGAAGTGTAAAATTGGCCTGCAGTGCAGGTGTCAGCGTTAGTTGATGGTTTTCTGTAGCAGTGTATTTGTCTGCTACAAAATCTGTGAAAAACAGGCAGATTTGTTCTCTCCTCCTCGTGTTTATGCCAGCACCGATATAGGTGCATATTAATTTATTGCACTTATATAGTGCTGCTATATTCTGCAGCGCTTTACAGACATTAGCAGCACACTGTCCCCAATAGAGCTCACAATCTAAGTTCCCTATCAGGTCATTGAAGTGTGCGAAGAAACCCACACAAACAAGGAAAACATACAAAAATCCATGCAGATGTTGTCCTTAGTTATTTGCACTGAATCCAACCAAGCCATTAACCCTTTCAGCCCTTCCTTCATACAGCCATAAATCTCAGCCACGTTGCTGACACAGCACTCTTGCCTCATGCAAATTAGCATCCACATTTAATCCCATTCTGTGAAGTTCCTGTGGTGATTTTCACTGTATTTCTCAGGCAGGGGCACGGCTACGTTTGACGGGACGGCTATAGCCAGTGCTGTGGTTAAAGAGCTCTCGGAAAGGATTAAGTGCCGTACTCTGTTTTCAACACATTATCATTCTTTAGTGGAAGATTATTCTCATACGACAGCAGTGCGCCTCGGGCATATGGTAAGTCACAGCTTCTGACCTTTATGGAGAGGGGAGGTTTTACAATCTCTAAATCTTTGCACTAATCAGATCAACATTTCTTTTAGGCTTGCATGGTTGAAAACGAATGCGAGGATCCCAGCCAGGAGACAATTACTTTTCTTTACAAGTTTATTAAGGGAGCTTGTCCGAAAAGCTACGGATTCAACGCAGCAAGACTTGCCAACATTCCTGATGATATCATTCACACTGGTCATAAGAAGGCACGAGAGTTTGAGAGTAACATCCTGTCAGTCAAGATATTCAGGTACGGCTCCTGATATAAGGACTTGTTGCACTGCTGCGGCACTACAGCTTTTATGCAGTGGATTTTCTAATTCTGACCCAGTTCACATTGGATGTACCTGAAAAGGGATAATTCTCATCTCAATTATGGTTAACTCAGCTGTGGTGAAATTACAACTCCCAGCATGCTCCATTCACTTCAATGGAGTTCTCAGAACAGCCAAGCAAGTGTACGTCTTGGGAGTTGTAGTTTTACCACAGCTGGAGTTACACAGGGTTAGGTTAAAAATGTCAGATGCACTTGTTTGGTTCTGTGGGCTATTTTTCCAGAAATAGCTGAGTTTCAGTAAATCTAGACACCTTAGGCCTTGTCCACATTTCCATTTTTCACGGACACCACACGCACCCATTGATTTAAATGTTTGTTCACATTTCAGTATTTGTTTACTGACCGTGGCACATGCACTACTTTGATCCGTGTTGTCTATTTTTCACTGATGACTAATAGGAGATTCTTTGGAAACCAATTTTCAGCTGAGCAACGTCAGTGAAATACAGATGCCACACAGATGAAACACGGATGCTTTTTTTTTTACGGATGTGTCACTGACATGGAAATGTGGACGAAGCCTTATTTGGTGGTCAGTGGGTCCTCTCTTCAAAAGACAAAACCCACTTTAAAAAAAATCTCAGATGCTGAGATGGGACAAGACTGGAATAAAGTAGTACTGCCCTTCACTTTTCCTTTTTTTGCATATACTACAAAACTAGGAAATAATCTCTGAACTCGACCCATAAGGCCCCTTTCACCCAAACGATTGGCTCAGGATGTGTTCACTGAAACTCACATCATTTTGCAAGTTGTCAGTTTTGTTTGCATTCAGTTTTTTTCCCCCACGTGGGTGCTATCTGTTTTAATGAGTTTTTTGTGAGGGAAAAAAAAACTGAAGGTTTACAAACTTCTAACTAGTCAGTGAAAAAACCCCATTTACTTCTATGGGGCCAGAGCTGCATGAAAAATGTGCACAGACCCACTGCAATGAATGGATCAGGATTCAGTGCGGGTACTATGGATACACATTGCACCCTTGTGAAAGGAGCCGATGTCTGTTACAATGTTAGTGTTTAGAGCACTAAGGCTAGATAGATGAGTTCAATACGAGAAACATTCTGACCTCTGTTCCCTGACAGGATCATACACCATAATTATTTATTAACCATGTAAAATATGGAATCTATTGTATTACACTGATCTAATGCTTTCAGTGTAATGCAGGGATACAGCATTATGGATATGTTCACAAAAACATACAAAATCTGTGTGGTTTTGGTGTGTGATTTTCAGCTTTCTCCCATTTAAAGAACTCCCACCAACATTTTTATTCCATGTCCTGCTAGAAATGTACATGATGTAATCGGTAGTGAATGTCATTTTCTAACCAGTAGCTGAATTTTTGAGTTATCATCCTGAAGTTTATCTGTGTCATGTGACCAGCAATTAGACCCACCAACTCACACATAGACTTGTGTGGACAGGAAGTCTAATTCTCTATGTATTCCTGAGACTGAAAGTGAGGCTCCCATAGGAATGAATAGAGCAGTTACTGGCTTCCTGTCCTGGGTCAGTTGGAGGTCAAGGAGTTGGTCACATGACCCAGCTACAATAAGAAGAGTGGAAACTCTCAATTTCAGCCGATAAGAAAATGACAATCACTACAGATCATGCACCTTTCTAAGGCTACTTTCACACTAGCGTTAGCACGGATCCGGCACCTAAAGGGTGCCGACGGATCCGTGCTAACGCTATACATGTGTGGAGCCGGAGCAGCGCTCCGGCCCCACACATGACACACATACAAACAGACACAGACTACATACAGACATACATACAAACATACAGACATACATACTCACATACTCCCGGGACGCCGGCAGAACGTCTTCACGCGCCTCCTGCGCGCAGTGATGACGATTCCCCACAGCGCCCTCTGCTGGGCGCAGTGGGGAAACGTCATCGTAGCGTGCAGGAGGCGCGTGAAGACCTGCTGCCGGCGTCCCGGGAGTATGTATGTATGTCTGTATGTTTGTATGTATGTCTGTATGTTTGTTTGTATGTAGTCTGTGTGTATGTATGCCGGATCCGGAATGACCCCCCATTGGAAATCAATGGAGGACAGATCCGGATTACTGGTGTGTCCACACCAAACGGATCCGTCCCCATTGACTTCCATTGGGGGTCATTCCGGATCCGTCTTGGTGCGGATGCCTGGACCGGAGAGCAAACCGCAGCATGCTGCGGTTTGTTCTCCGGTCTGAAGACGGAACGGAATGCTTTCAGGAGCATTCCGTTGTCTTCAGTTCAGTTTTGTCCCCATTGACAATGAATGGGGACAAAACTGAAGCGTTTTTTTCCGGTATTGAGCCCCTTTGACGGAACTCAATACCGGAATTTAAAAACGCTAGTGTGAAAGTAGCCTTACAGGTCAGAGAATAAAATTTTTTGTAGAAGTTCTTAATTAAGTGAATTGAATCTGCTCCAAGATAGAGCATGCTGTTTGTTTTTTTTTTTCAAGGATTCTGTGTGGAAAAACAATGCCAAAAAGTCATATGAACTGGCCTATTAATATCACACATGGGTTTCTCTCATTTAACTCACTTGCTTTAGGGCTCATGCACATGACCGTATGTATTTTGAAGTCTGCAAAAAAAAAAAAATACGGATGATGTCCGTGTGCATTCTATATCTTGTGGAATAGAACAGTCCTATCCTTCTTTTGACAATATTAGGACATGTTCTATTTTTTGCAGAACAGACATACAGAATGCACATGGAAAGAAAATGTTTGTGTGTATGAGCCCTTAGATTGTGTGTACTTACCATTTTGAATACAAAAAAAAACCTGATACTTAGGTGACTTTTACAGCCCCCTGGGCTCAACTTCTGAACAAAGCATAACCAAACCTGTACAATTTGCTCCTACATGCCACCATGAACCATATTTTGACACTTTTGGTCTGTTTTGTGCAGGGAGCTCTACGATTTACTGGAAAGAGACATCTTGGACAGACAAGCAGTCGGCAAGCTCCTGGCGATGATGTAATAACATATAAAGTACAAACAGTGGTTTTTGGTGTTTATTCACAAGGCTGGTTTTCACACATTATGATCTAATAAACTTTATTTTTTAAAAATGACCATATTTCCATTTTCTTTCCTAGGAAATTAAACCCCTTTTTTTTAAATTCATACCTACCCTCTACATAATGGTTATTGAATACTCCACAATATATTAAGTCTAGATGTTATGGTACATGCATACACTTTCAGGCTGTTTGATTACCCACTGTCACCAATACATATAAATGGGGAGAGAAACAAAAAAAAAATAAAAACAAAAAGCTATGAAACTTTTATATATGCTTGTCTCAGCTTCATAAAGCAGGAAATCTCACAATTTCCAGCAGTGTACAAGTTCCAGGCTGTTCAAACAAAAAATGAACAGTAACATACAGGAGCGCTCGGAGGAGACTACAGTAAACTTTCAACCAAAGTCAACACCCGCCACTTCCCGGGGAGGGAGTGATAGAAGCTTAAATGTGGAGCTTCAGAGACTCCTCACAACTGTCCTCAGCTTGGGGGGGAGGGGAAGGAGATATGGACATGAAAACTGTTGCAGGGGAAGGTACGAGAGGAAAGGAAACAACATTCTAACTTTTCCAAAAGGATACCAGAAAAATTGCTGGATTAAGATTAGTGTTTTCCTCTTTCATAGAAAGAACATAGATACTGGGACATGAGTACAGTTTACAGCAATGCTATGGTGTGCTAACAAAACAGGACACTTTCAAGTACAATAAACTTTGCTTGAAATTAAAAAATAAAAAAACTACATGAGATTAAAGCATTAAAATATCTCAATCTGAATACGTGTTAAAAAAAATCAAAAGAAATGCAGAAGTGCTAGCTCACATTTTACCATGTTACAAAAGCAATTGGTACCCATGTCCGTGTGTACGGCAGCAGCAACAACTGCTGCCTGTCTACAGAATAGGACTACTGCACATTAGGCTGGGAGTAAAGCCTCTGTACAAACAGTAGCTTCTTTCTCTTCACTTCTGTCCTTCTGAAAGTCTTTGAGTAATGCTTAAAAAAAATGCCCAGTTCCTCCTTAGATCCTGAGTCAACAACATATTGCCTCCTCCAGCTCCGCTTCCTCTTTTTTTTTTGGCAGGTTGAATATAATCACATCAACTGGTTTCCAGAAATGGGCAATTTTTTTGTTCAGCTTTTTTTTTTAATTTCCAAAAGAAAAAAAAAACCTTTAAACATGTCTGTTAGAATGGCAGGACTTCCCCTTTCTTAAGTTCAGTTGTGTTGCAAAGTATTAGATTCTATAGGAGGCGCAGAGTCATATAATGTATCTGTGTCATGTGTGGGCTCTCCAGCTAATGTGCAAGGATTAGACAGTGTTCCGGCACCACAGTCACAGAAGAACCTGGACAAAGGAAGAAAAAAAAAAAAAGTATTAACAAACTGACCCCCATCAAATGACAAAGTAGAGGCAGTGTAGACTTACCTATCGTGTCTAATAAACTCTACATCATGGCCTTGGTGACATTTCTTAATGCAGTTCACACAGATGGCGTTTCGGTCTGTGGTGTTACAGGTGTGACATCTGAAGATCAAAAAAAGTTCAAGACGTTATGGTCTGCATGTCTCAGTATTAATATAAAGAACTCAGATTCCAACCCCATGTTTACAGGTCTTTCTGGAAAAATACAAATGAACCTGTCCAACTTTATACAGAAGTGATGGACACAGTTCAGTGGTCACTGAAAACATTGCAGCCCAGACTAGAGAAGAGTCCTAGTTATGCATGAGCTCTGATAAAAAGCACCTTTTAAGGGGTTGTTCACTTTGGAAAATCCTTTAGACTTTATTGGAGTCACCTGGCAAAGTGTTTGACAACCCTGCAGCAGCACCACCACTGGAGACCTGCAACTGATCTTGTTTGAAAGCAGACATTCCAAGCTTTCAGACAATACCAAAATGTCAGCAATGTGTTCAGGACAGAGAAAGATATCACTTATAGAAATTGGGATGCTGTGAATGCAGCCGAAAATGAAAGTAAAAACTGGTTTTACTCGCGATTATAGCGACTTTAGACTGTCAGCTTTCATACAAGACCAGTTGCATGTTTCTAGCTTCTACCATTGAGGAGATATCACCATCTAAAGCAGCCCCCCTCTAGTGCCCGAGTTGGACTCAGGCAAAACAGGTGGTTAAAGAGGTTCTCCATACATTTTGAAAAATTAGTTCTTTGTACAATGCTGTGGAAGAAAAGTTGTTTAGTTAGTACTCTGCCAATACTGCCGCCTCTGCTGCACTCAAACAATCTCTTTGGCCTGGGTACTGACCAGATGTGTGCCCTCCTCTTCTCATAATGGTAAATTCAGCTGAAGAGAGGGGAAGGCATCTGGTTGAAGTATTAACTAAATGATCTTTCTTCCACAGGATAGTACAAAGGGCTGTTTTCCTAAAATGCCAGGAGAACCTATTTAATAAATCTGCCCAAGTATGTAGTTGTACTCCCTGCTCTCCCAGCAGTGGGGTGGTTCCTAGCTGATAACACTAGCAATCTTTAGGGCAGTAGAGGTAAACCAAATGCAAGTTTGGCGAAACATGCCTACGTTCTTCCAAAATCCACCAAATCTGCCCACAAGGGTCACATTCACCCAGGACTGGCAGTTACCATCTCCATTCTTTATAGTCAGACAACTCTTCAGAGCAATCCAAGGACGGCAGCCATGTTCTCCATCACTGGTCATTTGTAAAATATTTTGCCTCTTACACCTCCATAAACAGCTGCCTTTAGGGTACGGTCACACTTCAAGTTTTTGATGCAGTTTTGAAAGCCCAAACCAGGAGAGAATTTAAAAAAAAAAAAAAAAAAAAAGGGAAAATGTCCTGTATACTTTCTTTCCTTTCCACTCCTGATTTGGGCTTCCAAAACTGCACCAGGAATCCTGACCATGTGGCCATACCCCAAGGCAACCACAGAATTTTTTATTTTCCTCATATATCTTGTAGTATTTCCTCCAATAACAGCTGATTTGGGATGCACTGCAATCAGACACTAACATTTCATACACCTTACTAGTGCCCTAATGAAAGCCTTTCCAGTTGAACATAAAATGCATCGTCTTCACATGGGAACATCATTTTAATAGTGTACTGGAAAGTGTGAGCTAGTGCAGTACGGTGATAAGCATCCACACTGTGGCATAGAAATCTAGAAACCTCCCCAGCTATGACAACCCTGGAAATCTGCAATGTAAATGTATTAGCTGTGACCGCATAAGAGCAAAATGGAATGTTACCTGTAAAAGTCATGCATGGGGTAGCTGGTGTAACTTGATATCTTATATAGACACTGGCCTCTATTGACTGCTTTTTCTATGGCATCTTGATTGTTCATTATTTTATTATCTGCAAGAAATACAAAAATAGGACCGGAATACTTCATGGTAACATTCGCCCATTGCAGACTAGAAAATAATGTAGCCGCTCACACTAAGCAGCCCATATTAACTGAAATCTGAATGATCTATATGAACAACCAATATTTCATGCCAAAGTACAGATTGGAATCTGTCAGAGAAAAGCAGGGAAACGGTTTCCAAACTTTTCCTTAGAGGGTTGCTGACGTGAGCTGCCTCACTTCAGCAAATGGCGTTTATCATGTACAAGGCACTAATGTATTGTGATTGTCCATATTGCCTCCTTTGCTGGCTGGATTCATTTTTTCATCACATAATACACCCTCTGTGTCCATGGTTATGACTAGAGATGAGCGAACGTGCTCGTAACAAGCACTGTAGCGCTCGGCTCCCCTGCGCTCACATGGGCACAGGCATCCGGATCCATCCTCCTCACCTGACGGATCCGGATGCCTGCGCCCATGCGAGCGCAGGGAAGCCGAGAGCTACAGTGCTCATTATGAGCACGTTCGCTCATTCTCTAGTTATGACCACTCTGCAATCCAGCAGTGGTGGTCGTGCTTGCATACTATAGGATAAAGCACTTACCCCACTGGTTGCCTGTATTGCGAGATTGCGCATATGCTGGCACTTTTTCCTATAGTGTGCGAGCACGACCACCACTGTTGGATTGCAGAGTGGTCGTAATGTGAGGGAAAAATGAATCCAGCCAGCAAAGGAGGCAATATGAAGAATCACAATACATTAGTAAGTGCCGTGTATTAAAGGGGTATTCCGGTTGCTTCAAATTATCCCCCATGCACAGGATAGAGGATAACTTAGATCGGTTGGGGTACTACTGCTGGGAACCGCACCAATCACAAGAACAGGGCCAAGTACCTGTGGATAGGGGATAACTTGATACAACCGGAATACCCCTTTAACATCTACATGATAAAGGCCATTTTTGCTGAAGTGAGACAACCCTGTTAAAGAGTATGACCACACTAAAACGCGCAGCAAAATTTGTACTGTTTTGCATATTTTAACAGTGCGGATTATTTGCAGACTCGCTAGGTGTGACTTTCCTGCTCCTCTGTGACATGATCTAATACAGTTTTGGTATAGAATAGTATTGGCCAAGTTACTTCCAGTACACTCGGCACCTAGTGTTCTACCCTGCCAGCAAACAGACCACAGGAGAAATATATAAAGAGTCTTCCACCAGTAGCACCTCCTGCTGTCTTCACGTCTGAGATATGAACTCGGAAAGCAGTAGCATTGGTTCTTGGGTATCAAATGAAGATAAAAAATCTTATATGAAAGGGGAAAAAAATGGGAATTTAGTAGGAAATTTATTTGGGATCAAAAACCTGTAGTTGGTTATGTGGACAAATGTCAACCAACATCTGTTTTTTTTTTTTTGGTTAAAAAAAAATACTATCAGAAAAACCTCCACAAAATATTACACGACTGAAAGTAATAACTTGTGTTGGTTAATAGCAGACACCTCCTGTGTAGCCCCATTCATTCGGTGTGATAAGCCACGGGCGGCGCATACCTTTCATAGTAACGTTGACACCAGATGCCAGAAATAGCCCTCCAAATCGGTTGTTGAATATCTGATTGCCTTCTAGGGTCGCAGTCGCATGGTTTGTAATTTCAATACCTGCAAATGAATAAGACATGAAGAAAACTGTAAATCCAAATCCTCTATACTGTACATCAGCAGAGTATTTCCCAGTTATTATGCTATAGAGAGCACAGGAAACAGAGCTGTATTTCCATCAATGCTCTAATATCAGGATTTCTGCAGGACCAGTTCAAGTCTAGAACAGAGAAAAGGAAGAAAAACTAATCTCCCTGCTTAATGTCCTGTAAATCAACAGAATATTGGCCACTGTCTACAGCAGCTTGTACTCTGGGAACCAGTCAGCATGAACGTTCAGTGTACCCTTGTTACAGAGCAGGAGAAGCTGAGCAGATTGATATCTAGTTCTGTGGGAAAAAAATTAGTATAACTTGTATTTTATACATTTAAACTCCTGCCCAGTGACTGACAGCTATCTCTGCACATATAGTCATATAGAGGGAAGGCTGTCAATCACTGATAGGACCGCCTCCTGGAATTCATAGCACAGAATGAGCAGAGATATAAATGTATAAATTACATGTTTTACATAATCTTTCCCCACAAAACTAGATCTCAATCTGCTCAGCTCCTCCTGCTCTATAACATGTGGCCTGCTGCTCAGACATCGTGTTCCCTTTAACATGCAGCAGGCACAAACTGCTTTAAAACAGGCTTTTTCTGCTGAGCTCCTCACTTGTGCTTAGAAGAGGAGGAAGAATACGGTGCACTGCATGTTAGGGTACTGCTGTACTGCCTAATACACAATGATTGGTTCACTGCATTATTAAAGCTAATGACACCCTTAATATAATAATAATAAAAAAACGTTGTCCACGCTATAGTTACGGCTTCTGGTATAATGGAGCCATGACAGCCAAATCAGACCCTATCTGAAGAATGGACACATCTGCATTCCAGTAATTTTAAACACAAGGGTAGTGATGTCACACTTATATATTCTTGCAATTGCAATTTTTGAAACCCAAATCAGGTGTTGAGAAAACATTAAGTACAGATACAACTCATCCTTTTTCTTTTTTTTTTTAAATCCACTCCTGTGTTTGGACTTCAAAAACTGCACCAAAAACCCTGAACCTGCGGCAGCAGCTTCAAATTTGGGGCAGTGATTATTCCAGGATACCAACCTGCAGCAAATCCATCGAATATCCTGTTTTTCCGCAAGACAGGGTGACTGTTGGTGCTAATTAGCACGCCGGCTTGAGCATTCCTGAAGATGTCATTTTCTTCGAGCAACCCTGCCACACAGACAATGACAAAGTTATCATAATGCGCAGTCTGTATGAAGTGACATAGATACTGATGTCTGCTTTCTGCAAACTGCGATACAAACACATGTTTAGCAGCGCATAACATAAAACCACCACTAGGTGGCACCTTAGAGCATCGGCTAAATTGAATGACTTGCTTTCCCATAAGCTCGTTTCATTAGAACCGGCATCGCTTTACCTCTGCCGCCGTTAAATATACAGATGCCGCCATCCCGTCCATCGTGGATTTTGTTTCGTCGTAACGTTGGGTTGCTATCTGTTTTGATCCAAACTCCAGCCATTGCATTGTCAAAAATCTCATTGTCCTCAATAAATCCAAGCCCTGTGTAAGAGGCACTGTGGTTAATCAACTGGTAGAGAAAAACCGCCAGCGGCACGGTTGCATCGTATCAACTCACCAGAATTGTAGACTAGTATCCCGCCATTCTGACCTCCCCAGATCTTGTTTCGTCTAATTTTAGGGTTGCTTCCAGTTCTAGAAATAAATGAATAACAGAGCATTGTACGTATTACGCTGTAAATGTACCTCTGTGATAATAGATGATATATTCCTCCAGAAAACTGACTGTAAATCTTACCGTATCTGTACGCCAGAATACATGTGGTTATAGATGTCGTTGTCTTCTAGTACTCCATGCCCATTGTCGTAGAAGTATACTCCAACCTGCCAAGCAAGAGCAGAAATACATTTTTTAATACACTTCAGGATGTGTCTGTTTTTTAGGCCAAAAATGCTGTAGCTGGATATTACACTAAAATATAGTAAAATAGAGGAGCTTTTTTGAGTGTTTTTATTCTTCAATGCAGTACACTAGGGGCATGGCATTTTTCTATTGGTTTCTCTATAGGACTTTTCTATAGGAAAAAAAAAACATGCACACAAATCTAAAAAAAATGCATGAAACTTTTTTTTAAGTCTTTAAAACACTGAAAAGGGGGGTGAATGAGTGTTTTTATTCTTCAGTGCAGTACACTAGGGGCACGGCCTTTTTTCTGGCATTTTCCCCATTGGCTATATGACTTGAAAAACACAAAAAAAAGTACGCATTGCAAAAAATAAAAGCATGAAACTTTTAAAAAATTTTGTTTTAAAACACTCAAAAGGGGGGTGAGTGAACCACATTTTTAGAAACAAGTGCAGGCAATTACGTTGTTTCAATTTCAAAGCTGCTCTGGAAAATCGAAAGCTGCTTTACTTGATATATGGACTCATTCTTATGCAGCAGGTCCACTGAGCGCTACAGGACAGCCGATCAGACCCCAGAATTATTTGTGTATATGGTCTATTGGAGCTTGGCTCTTCTGCCCCTTCGTGTGGTATCAGCACCTTGACCCCTCACCAATCAAACCTTGTGACATATCATAAGATTTTGGTTGGTCTGGAGGTTTCAGTAAAATCTGCGCCATGCTCTATATTGCAGGGCACTTGCTGCGGAGTCCACCTACTGTTTGCACGTTACAGAGCTTTGGGATAAAATGTGGAGGATTCAGTGACACACGGAAGAGACATCCTGATACTTAGAGGAGAACAGTCTGATGTGTACCTGTTTTCCGCTGTGTATCCTGTTCCTCCGTAGCACTGGAGTACTTCCTGTTGTCACCCAAACACCAGCCAAGGTGTTGCTATACACTTCATTCTCTTCAATGACGCCCTGCCCTTTTTCATGCTGGGAATAAAAAAAAAAAAAAAAAAAAGAATCAAACACAATCAATCCAGACATAAAAATGATAACCAAATCAAGACGGTTTAAGATTTTGTTCACAATGTCGTTACAGCTGTTATAATGTGCTGGGGCGATTGCATCTTTTAAGCGGCACATAAAAATCCTCATTTGCTGGCAGCAGATCCTCCTGAGTAAACCGGGATGTGCTGCCAGCAAACAATAGACCTGCACGGGGACAAGCGATTGCAGCAGTGATTGTTTGTCCCCATAAAGAGGAGATTATTTCTGCATGTAAATGCGTCTATCATCTTCAGTCACAATCAGGCAATGTTCATGAACGTTTGGTTAATTCCAGATAATTGCCTGTTCCTCAGCCCATGTGAAAAGGCCTTTACTGTATATGTCAACCAAACACCTAGAAGACAGACCCCCAACTATCTAATCAGATGCGGTCTTAAAAAACCACTCACCACATAAATGCCACCATGCTGACCGTCATGGATTTTGTTGT
Organism: Rhinella marina; assembly: GCA_900303285.1. Classification (NCBI taxonomy): domain Eukaryota; kingdom Metazoa; phylum Chordata; class Amphibia; order Anura; family Bufonidae; genus Rhinella; species Rhinella marina. The sequence continues at coordinate 317,373 of ONZH01027000.1, read as the reverse complement.
GTCTGACAATAGGGCAGCTGTTTGTGCGAATCTGAATGCCCGCTAAAGCGTTGCCTGTAGACAAAGGGAAAGAAATCAACAATGACGATACTGACATAAAACACAAGACAAACGAATAACCCAACACCGCAGCTCACCATATATGTCATTTTCTTCTATAAGGCCTCTTCCGTCACCAAAGATATACACTCCACCTTGGTTTCCATTAAAAATTGCATTTCCCCTGGAAAAACAGGAAAAAATATTTAGTCACATGTGGACGGTACAAAGTCTTATTAAAATGTCTAAATTCAGTGACCAAGTGTCAGCCAGAGAACGTAACGTAACACAATGACGCGGGGACAGTCACGTGAGCGGGGACAGTCACGTGAGCGGGGACAGTCACGTGAGCGTACACAACAAGTACATAAACCTCAACTACAACTTTCTGCTGCACAGGCTAAAGAAGAGATTATTAAAGAAGTATACGAGAAAGGCTACGCCTGGAAGGATGGTAGATGGCTTAGGTTGGGCTCACATCGCGTTTTATGCATCTGTTTGACAAGTACATTAGAAAAAAAAATCCCCCCCCCCCCCCAAAAAAAAAAAAACACAGCAAACCCCATTTTTGTGTCCTGCAGAGTCTAGTACGAAAAAAAGAAAAGAAAAAAGGCATCCATTTAACATATACTTTTCTGTCTACGTCCAAATGGATTGGATAAATGCGATGAATGAACCCAGCCTTACAAATTTCATACGATCTCATTATTAAGGCTAGTTTCACACTGGTTTTTACAGATTTGGACACTACCAGAATGCCGTCCAGCCCCATTAACTATAATGGGATCCATCAGAGATCCGACAAATATGCCGAAAATCAGCCGGCCAAAGACCATGCTGCAGCAGCCTGCCGGAATGTAATATGAAACTGGTCGGAAGGGGTTTTCTGAGATTTTTGAACTGACGACTTATCCTCCAGATCAGTATCTGACTGATGGGCATACCGACACCAGGCATGCTGACCATCAGTTGGTTCAGAAGACATCGGCAGTAGAGCCACAGCCTTATTGCAGCTTTCCCTAGGCCATGTGATGTCACGTTTATCAGTCCCATGGCCTAGGCAGTGCTTAGCCCCACTGAAGTGAATGAGGCCAAACTCCAATAACAAGCACAATGTGATACCATGTACGGCACTGTGCTTGGTGAGCAGAGGCGGCCGCGGCACTAATGCGAGCACCGATGACTTCTCAAAAAGCTGATCAGCATGAATCCCGGCTGTTGGACCCCCACCAATAAGAGGATAGGTCTTCAGTTAAATCAGGTCGTGGTCAGTCATCATGATGCAGCAATCTTCTGTGACTTCCTTATGCAGCCTCTGCCATAGTCGCCAGTGGAGATGCAGACACAAACAGTGCAGAAGATAATCTACTAGAGTGGCCTCCAACCTGTGGCTGTTGAGAAACTGACTCATCAAGCAAGGCATGCTGGGAGTTATAGTTTCACAAGAGATGTGTAAGCATATCCTGCACAAGCTTCAATAAACATCACCCAGATCAGCTTTCCCATGTGTATAAATCACAATATATTTGGACCCGTTCTCCGGCTTGACGCAAGGCAGGAGACTAGAGTAAAATGCGTAAAACACATTCATGGACTGACTTACCGTATGGTTGGGTCACTATTTGAGGTAATCCAAACACCAGCAAAATTGTTTGCATAGATTTTATTCTCCAGGAACTGCCCTCTCCCTTTTTCGTGGACGTAAATCCCTCCAGTCTGGCCGTGGTGGATCTCACATCTGACCACTGTGGGATTGGCATAGGCTTTTACCTCAAAGCCAGCTATTCGATTTCTATGTATGTTGCAGCTTTCAAAGTAGCCCTGTAATCAGATGGTTATTTTTTTTTTCTTTTTAAACAACTTAAAAGTTAAGTTTACTTGACTTCAAATTCAAGAAAGGCTTAAACAAAGCATGTAGTAAAGAGACCCGGGCTCTGACATGCCTTGGAGCCATGTTAAAGATTACAAGGACAATCTCTCCATCAGAGGAACACGTCAAGTGAAGGTCGATAGTGATGTGAACAGGGCCTTAATATGCTCTCTACTAGTCACATCAAGAACAAGAGTGGACCTTAAAGGGGTTATCGATACCAAAACAGTGGCCCAGACCTGCCTGAACCAGGGTGGGGGTGATGCTTACCTGATCCCCGTTGCTGGATCCAGTCTGTTGGGCTCCCAGGCCGGCTGTATTCTCCCACGTACGCCGAGGACAACATCTGTCAATGGGGGCACATGTGACCGCTGCAGCCAATCAGAGGACGCATCGGTGAACTACTCACTTGTGACGCACGGGGAGCAGGTCGCTGTCCTGGTCACGTGTGCCCCAGACAGATGTTGTCCTCAGTGCACGTAGGAGCGGAACGGCTGCCCCGGGAGCCCAACAGACCGGAACCAACGGCGGGAATCACCCCCACCCTGGGTCAGGCTCGTTTGGGCCAATCTTAGTATCGGATAACCCCTTTAACCTGGTATTACTGTTTCTGCAAATAGACTCAGAATTACACAATGGGGATCATTTATCAATGACGGCAGTTTTTACGCTGCCGGAAGAGGAGTTTAATTTATTACAAGGTTTACACCTCAACATAAGTTGGGCGTATCATCCGGCCGTCCATGCGCTCAGACTGGCGTAGTTTTCAATTGTCATTTACGCCCGTTTCCAGGTGTAAATGTTAGCGAGTTTGCCAGAGGCCATGGCCTGGCCCCCACCACTCGCCAGGACAGTAGAAATGCCAGTGCAACAAAATTGTGTCGCATGGGCGTTTAAACAAGTTGCACAAGGGGGTCTTACAGCTTTTTTTTTTTTTTTACAGAAAAATCTGGTGTAACCTTCTTGGTAAATGAGTTGACCCTCAATTTTTCAATTCCTCAAGGATTTCAAGATCTCCAATTTCTGTCCTTTAATAGGAAACCTCACGGTTTTACTTCAGTGGATAAAAATCGGTCCTGGTCATGTAATGGCCACACAGGTCCACGGCTCGTTATAGGAATTTACCTGTGCAATTGTCACATGACCAGGAAAAGTCTTTATCCAATGGAAGTTAACATCCTACTGAATGACAGCAAGCAGAGATCTTGCAAACATAAGGAAGGAGCATATACAGTGAAATGTATAACCTTTCAACATACAAAAAATCATCTTTATTTTAGGAAACCTTACACCAATTAACAAGCTAACATTCTTAGGCAGCTTTAGGACGGCGATATTGCGTTCTCATTTTAGAGTCTTTTTTATGAAGGTAACACCTGTACCTCCCACATGGCTGTAAAATATATGACCGCATTAAAGGGAACCTGTCACCACCTTTATGCTGCTCCATCTGACTAAGGCCCTGCAGTTGCCCAATAGGGCCAAAAGTAGGTGTCCCAGCATTTCAGTCAGGTCTCTGTTACTAGTTCATGCTCCATTCAGGCAGGGCAACAAAAAAAAAAAATGGTGACAGATTCACCAAATTCCTCAAAGGGGTTGTCCACTTTTGCAATACCGATGACCTATTCTCAGGATCGGTCATCAATATCAAATCTACGGGCGTCTGCCAACCCGGCACTCCCGCCGATCAGCTGTTTGAAGAGAACGCAGCGCTTGTACAATGGCTGTGTTCTCGTCACTGGCGAGCCGTGTAATTTCCCATTTACTTCAATGGGAAGGCTCCGCCCTATTCACTTGAGTTGTAATGTAATTATGCTGCTGCAAAGCCGACACTGCGCATGTGAACAGCGACAGAACCCTGCACTTGTACTAGCGCTGCGTTCTCTTCAAACAGCCGATTGGTGGGGGTGTCGGACGTGGGACCACCACAGATCTGATATTTGTGACCAATCCTGAGGATAGGACATTGATATTACAAAAGTGGACAACCCCTTTAAGGGCGTCTGAGAATGTCCTAAGTGAATACACAACCCGTGGGAGGACAGTATTTCTTGCAGAAAAAAAAAATACTAAAAAAAAAAAATTCATAACTGCAATGATGGTAAAATAATGGGTCATCTCTCTCTAATGTTGGAAGAGAAAACCAATCAATGGCTGATCTGTGATATACAGTGAGGGCAATCAATAGGAGATACTGCTTCTATTCTACAGCTACTTGGGGCAGATTTTCTACGGACTGCTAGTCATTCACATGCTGTCGTCGTATGTGTTCTCTACTGTGCATACACGATGGGTTATAAAACAGTGCACAGATTATGCTAATCCGCAGTAAGGGCGTGCTCACAGACAAATATTGCCTATATAGAACAAGCTAATCCCAAAATAATCAGGTAGTAAAGACTTGAAGGTGAAGCTGCTGAGAGGAATATTTATGGAAGAGCAAGTAATATCTATTACGTGTAAGAAATGAGAGGCGGGCTGGGATAGGTCATGACAGTAAGAGTTTATAGCGGCATGTATCAGAAGATATTAACCTGATTCCGATCACGCGTCACACATACAGTGCTGAGCTTTAATCCACAGCGCCGTAAATCTATGGGGACAGTTTAAAGGCTGTCACCAGCCATCTCCTTATTAAACTGTCTGCATAGGCATATAGCTGTGGTTCACCTGATTAAAATGATGTTATAATTTTGTTGATCTTTTGTTCCTGAGTTATGATACTTTTTCTTAAAGAGATTCTCCAGGAATGAAAAAAATGAAAATACTTAAATATTACTTCATTATAAAATATATTCCCAAATACCTTTCATTAGTTATAATGGCTCGTTTTGTCTGGGGAGCAATCATTAGGAGAAATAAAATGGCCGCCGTCCTATTAGTACACACAGAACCTGTCCTAATCATACAGGAGGACAAGTTACTTCACAACACTGAGGTAAAGAGCTGCCTCATCCTCCTCTCTCCTTGTCAGGGATTACGGTCCTGACTACAGGTAATAAGATCTTCAGCTGAATCTCTGTAGGACTGGCGTTCATGAGGAGATGTGGTAATGAGCAGCAGCTCTTGTCTGTAGTCTCCATTACCACAGTCTGTCCTGTCCGTCCTCTCTGTACTCGATGAACTCCATTCCTACAAAGATTCAGCTAAATATCATATTAAATTGTATTCAGACTCATAATCCCTGACAAGCAGAGGAGGATGAGGCAGCTTTTTAGCTCAGTTTTGTGAAGTAACCCGTCCTGCTGTGTGATTAGGACAGGTTCTGTGTGTACTAATAGGACGGCGGCCATTTTGTTTCTCCTAATCATTGCTCCCTAAACAAAACGAGTCATAATTAATAAAAAGTATTTTGGAATATATTTATAATAAAAGTAATATTTGCGTATTTTCATTTTCTTAATTCCTGGAGAACCCCTTTAATGTGTAAATTTGGCATCTGGTGCAATAAGGGCGTCACCACTGCTCTTGTTGCACCAAAGCTCCTCTGCTTTCTGTGGCCAGTCCTGCAAGGTATGATCATTAAGCCTTTCTGGTCATTAAGAAGTTAATGAAATGATTTAAAAAAAAAAAAAAAAAATTGCAGAAAGGGACAGAAACAGAACTCACCATGCCATGGTCAAACGTGAAGACGCCAACATCCCGGCCATGGTGAATATGGTTTCGCCTAATGATTGGGTTGCCATGGTTTTTTACCCATATACCAGCTAGAGCGTTATTGGAGATCTCATTGTCTTCATAAATCCCCTAAAAAGGAAAAAAATGCATTAAAAACAATGCAGCAAAAATAAAAAAATTAAGAAGAAAAGACTGAGTGAACACTGGTCACCTCTGCGTGGTCCGTGATATACAGTCCTACATTTTCGCAGTCACTGATGTTACAGTGTTTGATGGTGGGACAGGCGCCCTGACCACTCACACATACTGCTGAGCCGACTGCAAAAGAAGGGAATACATGTAAAAAGATCATTACTAACAAAAACCACACATGGATGAGGTTTAACAGCATCTGCGGCGTATCGGGAACCAGGTCACCTACCTGTGCAAGTGCTGCGGATGATACAGTGATCGATGACCGGACTGCAGTTTACTGTGATCTCTAAACAATGGTGGGCGTTGTGGTGCTGGGCAGATTTGTCATCAGGGTTAAACTGGGTGAGGAGAATAAAAAAAAAAAAAAATCAGTCAGATATTACAATGCTGCTTTAATTTTCACTTTACTGATGTGTATGCAGGGAAGGACTTCTCACTTTCCCTCAGGTTGAAGAACAAAGGCTGAAAAATTAATTCTCATTTTACAAAGTGAGGACGGTTGCTGGAATCTGCCGTCATCTTATGTCTGGTGGAGGTCCAGTCTCCGAGAAGGACCAGACTGCACTGCTGACGTAGGTCTCTTTCACAAGTGCAAGTTTTCAGTCAGGGCGCGATACATGATACTATACGTTTTTCATACATTTTTTCACAGCATGTTCTAGATTCTGTGTTTTTTCACGCAGCTCTGGGTCCATAGAAATTAATGGGGCTTCAGTGAAAAACAGAAGGCATCCAGATGCAATGCGCTTTTCACTGATGGTCAGGATTCAGTGCGGGTACTATGCGTTCACTCACTGGCTCATGTGAAGGAGGACTTACTGCTGCATTCCTTCCATTGTTTTTCCTGCACCTAGAACCCAGCTGTAATCACCCTGCACCGCTGCCTCTATGTATATGGAGGGTGCGACACTCGCTTAAAGGGGTATTCCAGTTACATTAAAGGGGTATTCCCATCTCACAAATGTAGTTTGTATAATTAGATATAGCCATACCAATATTATTACTAATAGAATGTATTTATATAAAATGTACCGTTTAGAAGATTTCCCTATTTGTATATCCATTGTCCCACACACATCAGTCAGGCCGTTGCCCCTGGTTACAACCACCGTGGCCATGTAGTAGTGGTGGTCGGCTTGCTCCTTTTCAAACCCGCTCTGAGGTAACTGCTGTATTGTGAACGCACATTACATCAGCATGAGGAGACACATCTTAGGGTACTTTCACATCTGCGTTTTGGACGCTACCAGTCCAAAAGACAATGGTCAGGATCCGTCCAAAACGCAGACCTTATAAACGGATCCTGCTCCATAGAGATGAATTGATCTTGGAACAGGATCCGTTTCTCTGCGTTTTGGAAGCGAAGACAAAAACGCTACAACCCTAAGATGTGTCTCCGCATGTTCACGTAATGTGCGTTCACAATACAGCCGTTACCTCAGAGCGGGTTTGAACAAGAGCAAGCCGGCCACCACTACTACATGGCCACGGTGGTCGTAACTAGGGGCAACGGCCTGACTGATGTGTGTGGGACAATGGATATACAAATAGGGAAATCTTCTAAACGGTACATTTTATATAAATACATTCTATTAGTAATAATACTGGTATGGTTATATCTAACTATACAAACTACATTGGTGAGATGGGAATACCCCTTTAAGCAGAGCATCCCCTTCACCTAGCTGATTGTCGGACCACTGATCTGACGAAGGTTGCACACTGATAACACGCTGCAAACAGACACCGTTGAAAGAAAATGTAATACTCAAATTTAGTGCAACACAAACTTCTACATAATCTTTAAAGGGGTTTTGCCATCACATACAACGAGGGCATAGCGCTAGGACATGCCCCCATTGTAAGATAGGTGCGGTCCGCATGCACAGCTGCCCTCCATTCATTTCAATGGGGCTGCCGAAAATAGCTGAGCGCTGCCCCATAGAAATGAACGGGAGCTGGGGCCGCACATGCAGGTTGCGCTCCTATTCACTTGTATGGGAGCAGCGCTTGGTGGTAGACGGACCACGGGAAGGAATGTGTCTGAATGTGTTTGAATTAGGGAAAGCGGGGGATGGGGGGGGGGTACAGGAGTGTGACATTTGTTAAGTAAGGGTCTCACACAAAAGGTTAAGCATCTACATCAATCTTACCCTGATTGTCATATACCCAACGTACGCATCTTCTGAGCCTTCCATGAAGACAAACGTGGAGTCTCTAGTGTTTTCAATGATCACCTTGTCTGCGACTTTTCCTGGGGCTGTTAAGAACAACAGAAAAAAGCATTGTTATTTTTATAGAGTGCTTGCAGGAGTAAAATACTAAATGACCTTTCCTTGGGACATGTCATCAAAATCAGATTGGTGAGGGTCGGACTCTTGACACCCCTGCAGGTCAGCTTCCTAGGCCCTTGCTCACATGTGCTACTCAGTCCATTTAAAGGGGTTGTCCACTTTATTTATATCGATGTCTGAACAGAACACCACTCTCATACGAGCGCTGCCTTCCCTTCATTGTTTTCCTGCTCACAATTGCAACAGCAGTGGTGAGCAGTGTAATTACATCTAAGCCGTCCCATTCATTCCTATGGGACGGCTCTGTAGTATTCACTGGAATAGTAAAGAGCCATCCCATAGAAGTGAAATGAATGGGACGGCTGAGCTGTAATCACACCTGCTCACCGATGAGATTGCGACGGAGATCAGGTAAACAATGAAGAGAAGGCAGCGCTCGTACGAGTGCGGCCTTCTCTTAAAACAGCTGATCAGAGTGGGTGCCGGGTGTCAAACCCTTGCCAATCTGATACTGATGACATATCCTGACAGATCACTACTGAAAATAAAGCGGACAACCCCTTTAAAGAGGACCTTTCACGGATTTTAATAACTGGAGATAAATACCTTGTGTCCTGGGGTACCCCCCGCTGATGCTGCCACCCTGCCTAGTTTTCTAAAATAGCGCTCCTGCGCTCCGCTGTGCCCCCCTGTAGTTTTCGCGCTCAGTATGTAAATACTGAGCATCGGTACAGGGAGGAGGAGACGCCGGCATTTCTCAATGGGCGTCTCCTTCTCCCTGGCTGTGCCGCGATCCAATCACAGCGGAGAGCGTCACAACCAGGGAGAAGGAGACGCCCATTGAGAAATGCCAGCGTCTCCTCCTCCCTGTACCGATGCTCAGTATTTACATACTGAGCGCGAAAACTACAGGGGGGCACAGCGGAGCGCAGGAGCGCTATTTTAGAAAACTAGGCAGGGTGGCAGCATCAGCGGGGGGTACCCCAGGACACAAGGTATTTATCTCCAGTTATTAAAATCCGTGAAAGGTCCTCTTTAACTGAATGTGTCTGGGCTGCAATATCAAGTGCAGCCACTATACAATGCCCGGTGCTGTGATTGGTACACTGTGAGGAGGTCACAGCACTCAACGGAGCGATGTTGCCTCTTCAAGTAGATGATTGGCCGGGGTGCCAGGAGTCGGACCCCTGGGGCTGCATACTGGCGACTTATTCTGAGGATAGGTCATCAATACTGTTCTCCTAGAAAAGCCATTTAAATCAATAGATATTACCAGTTTCTTGCAGGCAAAAGATATTTTCCTTGTTATGTAATTGTTATACTGCACGTATAAAAACGCCCCGTCACACACTCCATCTATACTTAAAGGGAACCTGTCATCTCCAAAACACCCCCTGAACTAGAGTAAGCGTTGTATTGTGTAAATGATGCTGAATCCGAATATGTAAGTTTTATCTTCATACTCACTTCCATTCCGACGCTGTGCTCCCACAAACCAGCAGTAAAATGCATTAAGTGGAATCTTCTTAAAGAAGAACTCCTGCAAAAAATTTTATTCTCTGACCTGTTAGAAAGGTGCATGATATAATCTGTAGTGATTGTCATTTTCTTATCAGTGACTGTTTCTGTGAGTAAAAACCTCTCTTGTTATTGTAGCTGGGTCATGTGACCAACTCCCTGACCTCCAACTGACCCAGGACAGAAAGCCAGTAACTGCTCTATTCATTCCTATGGGAGCCTCACTTTCAGTCTCATAGGAATACATAGAGAATTAGACTTCCTGTCCACACATAAGTCTCTGTGTGAGTTGGTGGGTCTAATTCCTGGTCACATGACACAGATAAGAAACTTCAGGATGATATAAGTCAAAAATTCAGACACTGGTAAGAAAATGACATTCACTACAGATTACATCATGTACATTTCTAGCAGGACATGGAATAAAATTTTTGTCGGGAGTTCTTCTTTAATGAGACAATAGTCTGTTGTTAATACTGGTTCTTACAATGTTCGAGGTTGGGTCCTGCGTGACCCAGGTTATTGTTATGCCTTTACAAAATGCATAATTGATATGTTTATAACATAAAATCAATAAAAACAGAGTAAACATAAGTGGAATCTTCTTTGAGTCCTCTCCATTATGTAAGTGAGCACTGGAGTCCACTGAGTGTATTTTACTGCAAGTTTGTGGGAGCACAACGTCAGAATGGAAGTGAGTATGAAGATAAAACTTACATATTCGGATTCAGCATCACTTACACTATACACCTCTTACTCTAGTTCAGGGGGTGTTTCAGAGATGACAGGTTCCCTTTAAAGGGGTATTCCCATCTCACAAATGTAGTTTGTATAGTTAGATATAGCCATACCAATATTATTACTAATAGAATGTATTTATATAAAATGTACCGTTTAGAAGATTTCCCTATTTGTATATCCATTGTCCCACACACATCAGTCAGGCTGTTGCCCCTGGTTACGACCACCGCGGCCATGTAGTAGTGGTGGCCGGCTTGCTCTTGTTCAAACCCGCTCTGAGGTAACTGCTGTATTGTGAACGCACATTACATGATCATGAGGGGACACATCTTAGGGTACTTTCACATCTGCGGTTTGGACGCTACCAGTCCAAAAGACAATGGTCAGGATGTGTCCAAAACACAGACTTTATAAACGGATCCTGCTCCATAGAGATGAATTGATCTTGGAACAGGATCCGTTTCTCTGCGTTTTGGAAGCGCAGACAAAAATGCTACAACCCTAAGATGTGTCTCCACATGTTCATGTAATGTGCGTTCACTATACAGCCGTTACCTCAGAGCGGGTTTGAACAAGAGCAAGCTGACCACCACTACTACATGGCAACGGTGGTCGTAACTAGGGGCAACAGCCTGACTGATGTGTGTGGGACAATGGAAATACAAATAGGAAAGTCTTCTAAACGGTACATTTTATATAAATACATTCTATTAGTAATTATATTGGTATGGCTATATCTAACTATACAAACCACATTTGTGAGATGGGAATACCCCTTTAAGGGAAGAATAGTGCTGCATACACGACGGACACCATGGCAGACGCCAAATGAGCTCCATTATAAGTCAATGGGGTCCATCTGTCGCCATGAAAACCTGGCAATGCATCATGGTTCTAGTCATCTATGATGGAAACTCAGGCGACCTTTGCATTTCTATGTGGAATTCAAAGATGAATGTCACACAGTCAGGATCTAATTTTTCCTGTAAGGGTAAGCTACATTATTCCTCCCGCCGAAGGGAAAAAAAGTCTTCCTGGTCCAACAGAGAGACTTTCAATACAATAAAGTAAAATGCTAGCATGACCAGTGTGAACATTATTCCATCTCTCAAAGAACAGATGACAGTTTTCAGTGGTTCGGCTCCCGTTCCCCTGCTGTGCATACAGAACATATTCTTCTCAAAGCCCTCCACATCTAGAGGACGTGCAATGTTGAATAATCTGCTACTATCGTCAGTTACATCAAATCTTATATCTCAGTCGAACACAAATGAAAACTCGTGAGCTCACACCTTCCAGCAAACCCTGCTGCTTCAGCGTGTTCTGACGATTTGTATTCTTGGAGGCGCTACCTTCAAAGCAGACAATGTAAAGATAAGGGCTGTATGACACCAACAGATTACCTGACCAATACTTGGTGTGTATAACAAAATATCTGTGTGTAATGGGCCATCTGAAGCCGCCTGCTACAGGACCAAACCTTATTATAATGAGGCTCAAAGATATTCCCGAGGTGTTAGTTTAAGGGGAAAATCTAGAACCTTCTGGAGAACCCATAAAGCAGGACACAGTTTCTTAAAGAGGACCTTTCACCACTCCTGACATGCCTGTTTTAATATCTTCATGCATTCCCCACGTAATAACAATTCTGGAACATCTATTCTTATGTCTGTATGTTGTACTATTCCTTTATTATTTGCACTAGAAGTTATGAATGAATTGCTATTTGCCTTCAGTAAAGGAACAGAGGGGAGGTAACAAGTTGGGGGGGGGGGTGTCCCTGCACAGTCTGAACATGACAGCACTGATTGGATAGAGTCAGTCTGTGCAGGTACACCCCCCAACTGGTCACCTCCCCTCTGTTCCTTTACTGAAGGCAAATAGCAATTCATTCATAACTTCTAGTGCAAATAATAAAGGAATGGCACAACATACAGACATAAGAATAGATGATCCAGAATTGTTATTACATGGAGAATGCATGAAGATATTAAAACAGGCATGTCAGGAGAGGAGAGAGGTCCTCTTTAAAGAGTAACTGAACTTTTAATTACGTTTTTTGTAAAATGTCCTAAATGCTCTAATACTTTTTTTTAATACACTTTATTAATGGATTTTGACTTTTTAAAAGACTTTACCCTCCCTAAAGTGTAGATTTCCCTGCGCGCTTTCAATTCACTTTTCTGCACACCGCTGACTTCTCAGACACTTTATGAGAACGGAGTACGGGCAGCTGCACATATTGCTGCTCCTGCCTGCGCCCCTCCAGGTCTACTAAATCCTGGCATAGTACATGGGCACTCTGTAACCATGTGCTACGCCAGGATTAGCTGAACAGAGCGGTCTCCTGCCTGTGCTTCCTTCGCTAAGAGTCCTGCATGTCAGCTTTTAGCTTAGTGAAGCAGGCCCAGGCAGATGGCCACTGCGCTCAGCTAATCCTGGCATTGTACATGGTTACAGAGTGCCCATGTACTATGGCAGCATTTAGTAACCTCAGTAATGTGTGCTCCTGCCCATACTCCCTGCAGTCCCACTCAAAGTGTAGACTCTGTACACCACTGAGAAGTCAGTGCTGTGGAGTACAGTGAATGTAAAGATCCCAAGGAAAGGTGTGTTATAGGGAGGGAAAATGCTATTAAAAATCCATAAAGTATATTAGAAAAGGCATTATTAGGGCATTTAAGAAATTTTACAAAAAACTGTTTAGTTACTCTTTAAAGAGGACCTTTCACCTCTCCTGACATGCCGGTTTTAATAGCTTCATGCATACCCTGTGTAATAACAATTCTGGAACATCTATTCTTATGGCTCTATGTTGTGCCATTCCTTTATTATTCCTACTAGAAGTCATGAATGAATAGCTAGCAGTCTGCAGCAAGGGTACAGAGGGGAGGTAACCAGTTGGGGGGGGGGGGGGTGTACCTGCACAGTGTGAAAATAGCAGCACTGATTGGATAGAGTGAGTCTGTGCAGGGACACACCCCCAACTGGTTACCTCCCCTCTGTACCCTTACTGCAGACTGCTAGCAATTCATTCATAACTTCAAGTAGAAATAATAAAGGAATGACAGAACAGAGCCATAAGAAAAGATGTTCCAGAATTGTTATTACATGGGGAATGCATGAAGCTATTAAAACAGACATGTCAGGAGCGGTGAAAGGTCCTCTTTAAGGTATGCATAATAAACCCATAACTTCTATGTAAGCCACCGTACCGAGTTTGTATACATGGCAATGGTGTATGCAAAGATCAATAATGCTAAGCGTGAAATATTAACATGCAGCATTAATAAAAGGGGAAAAAAATCAATACCTGCACCGATCATAGTAATTGGAGACTCTATGTAGATCCACTCATCAGTGTAGATGCCAGAATGGACAAAAATGAGTCCGTCAAAGTGAGCTTCTTGTACACCACCTAATGCATCTTCAATTGTATCATAATACTAGGTGAAAAGAAAAAAAATGTATCAGAAAATGACCTATTGCTTAAATTACGTTTCTAAATTAGAGTCACTGTATTTTCACACAATTTAATAGAAGAACAAACTGTATAGTCATGGCCGCTAGGGGTCTCACTTCCTCCTAATATGCAGTCCACTGCCCGTTAGGGTAGATCTGTCTCTAGTATCAGACAGGTTCACAGGAAATGGGGGCGTGTCAGAGCTAGCTGAGCTCCTGAGCCTGATGGATGCACTGCCTCTACACAGCTTTTGAAGAACAGAGAAGCTCCTGTGTGCCTGCAAGTTTGACCTCCCCCTCATCAGCTTTCTAAGCTCCCTAGAAGAAAACAAATATAGTGGGAATTAAGGGAAGTGATGTCACTGCTGTATAGTACTGGTAGATTCCATAGAAGGGAGATACCCTTTGTGAGAGAAATGCATCTAGCTGTGCAACTGAAGCAGGAAATAATAAGAGCTTATTGCCCGTTGCCGGGTCCACAATACACGGGCACTGGCTGTGCGCACCACGGATCGCAGAACCATTCACTTGAATGGGTCCACAATCCCAGAGATGCGGAATGGAGGCACGGATCGGAACCCCGCGGAAGCACTGTGTTTCTGGCCATGCTGGATCGTGGAATGCGGTGGCCCCACTGTCAGTGCCCGTGCATTGTGGACTGCAAATTGCACGTTCATGTGCATGAGCACTAAGGCTGAGGAACACATTGGGAAAGCCCAATAAGACCTGTCCCTTCATAGTTATGATTCTACAATGAAGCACAGCAATGTTTTAAGCATATTTTTTAAATAATTTTCGTCGACCTTTACAATTTTCCATGTGGCTATATATATATATTTTTTTTTATAATCCTGCAGTTTTTGCAATTACCACTAATGGTGGGTCTACACTGGGCAATTGTCGGGATGAATTTGTTAGGTTTAAAGGTGCCTCAGATCACACAATGAATGAACAAAATGCTCATTCATCATGAAGCGATCATTTATGTGGACACCTCAGTGATCGCTTCTGGGCAGCAGATACTCTTAAGGCTCAGACGCCATCGTGCTTTGCGAACCGCAAAACACGGATACCAGCTGTGTGTGTTCTGTGACTATGATAGAAATGCCTATTCTTGTCCGGTATGGCAGACAAGAATAGGACATACCCTTATCTTATTTTGCGGGGACTCATAACGGAACAACGGACGCAGACAGCACACGGGAAACTGTCCGCATCTTTTACGGCCGCATGAACGTCTGAATGAGCCCTTACTGTGTAAACCGGGATCTGCAGGCCAGAAACAATCTGTATACGTGCGAGCAATGACACAGGTCACAGAGCTCTCCCATGGAAGTCAATGAGGCCCCTCCAGTCTATCGTGTCTATGGCCCATGGCGGCTGCTGCAAAGCACATCTCTAAATGCTGTTAACATCTCAGGCAAAATGGCTGCCCTCCCCCATAATCATGTTCAGTAGATAGATTTTTATTTTTTTTAATTCTATAATCAGAAAATTCAAAATTAGAACTCAATTAGAAAAAAAAAAAAAAAGGATGCGTGTCGCTATCTGGGACAATTATAGGGGGCACGTTTCCTTTATCCACCATCCAAACATCTTCTGCAGATACGCAGACAGATACTCACCAACATATTTTCCCTGCCTTTGTATCTGGTTGGGTTGCTGTAAAAATGTTCTGCAAAACCTGGTTTGACATGTGCTCCTTTATACTGTAAGGTAAAGCCACACATTAGTCATATTTTAAAAGCCCAAAATACACATTGAGTTTATCCATAATCTAATCTAATTATAACTTTACATAAGGACACAGAGATTTATAATTAAAAGCCTTTACCGGGTTCATTTAAAATTAACGTACGTCCACATACTACGCATTGATTTACTGCTTCTAAGCAGCATTTATAAACCGTCTTCAAGGCCTTTGTACACTTTCTGATCAGCGGAAGGCTGCACAAGGGTTAATACTGAGCCTGGTCTCCGCTTAGCTTCTGAGATCTGTTCACATGGTGCAGTGCTGCGTGTTTGCTGTGCCTGTGGGTTGGTGTGGGATTTGCCTGACAGTAGGGGGTGCTGTTGGACTCCTGGGCCTCCCTGCCTGCAGGCACTGTGTGGCTCGCCATCAAATTACAGTAGTGACCCACATGAAAGAGGGACTGTATTATGTATTTTGATCAGAAATTATACAAAGGCCTCGTACACAGTTTATAAATGACTAAAAGCAGGAGATCAATGCATAGTATAACGTGCAACCCATGTTCTTTTTGCAATACTCACTGATCCCTCTGCCACTCCCGTTCTGGCGCTTCCTGGGTCTTCGTTGGTCTCTGGTCCCTCTTCACAGAGAGAAAATGACCACTCACTCAACCACAGAGGCGGGACACTGCTGCACCCGCTGAGCCTTCATTTCCTGTGTTTTGAGAGGGACCAGAAAGCAGAGACCTGCGGGGACTGGGGAAGCGCTGGAACCAGAGCGGTGAGTAGCTACTCTTTTTCTTTATTTATGCTATTTTCATACTTTAAAAAAAAAATGTAATAAATTTCCCACTGACAATACTGCTCGTTACAGGAGGTGAAAGCTGCATTTACATGCAACAATCTCCACAGGGTACAGGGATGAACGATCGCTAGTGTGGTCACTTGTCTCCACACACGTTCATTGTTTCTGGCCAGCAAATCGATAGACAGGACGATCTGCTGCCCAGAAACGATGATTTAGGTGATCGCAGCAGCGATGCCTTCACCTGATGATCGATGTCACCTTAACACTGGCAATTATTGGAAGGACTGTTCCTAGGTACAGAATAGAGGGAGCAGATCGCTCCACCACCACGACCCTAATAAATAAAAATGTCCAAAATATCCATATAATGTAGGGAGGAGGCTCAGGATCTATTCACTACTGCTGGATAAAATTACTATTTTGTCCAGGGTCGCATTATGGAAACCCAATGGAGACCCCATTATAGTCAATAGAGTCTATTAGGTGACACTTGTGTCAATCATATGGCGTGCACAGGGTTTCCATTATTTTGCTCCGATAATAACATTGCCGTATCAGTAACAACCCACACTAAAGCGTTAACGTGTTATTTATCCCGCACAGTAAATGCTGCATATACCTAAAAATAGATGAAAGTGCCAGAATAGCTGTTTTAGTTTATCCTGCCTCCCAAAAACTGGAAAAAAAAAGTAGTCAAGATGACAATGGCAGCTACAAATGATCAACCAATAAATCATGTCACAGGTCTCGAAAAAAAAAAAGACAAAAATTTCATAAATGAAAAAAAAAAAAAGGTGAAAGTGGTAAAACATTTGGTTTCACCGTAATCTGACCAATGAATCAACATCGGGTAATCGGCGGCACCTTTACACTGGCATATAATCACTAAGGAGCGTTCCTACAAACGCCTGTTAGTGATCATCTCCCCGATGCCCGGCCAGTGTAAAGGGGCCTTCGGCCACATGAAGACTGGATCCACTGAATGGGACTGTTCCTGTGTGGACGCAAATCTGAAGCAGAAACCAGAATGTAACCCTTGCATTCCACTGCACTGTGTATTCCTGCTGTGTGAACATAACCAAAAGGAGAGAGGTGTGAGCTAACAGAAATATTTGGCTAAACCACATCTGCACATTGATTCCTAGGACATAGGGAGGGATAACTGCAGCAGAAGCTCTTCACCAAAGGAGGGGGGTGTGGAAGAGGGGGTAGATATAGGCTACAGCTACAAAGAATATATCTGATCAGTGGGGAGTGACACCCACCAATCAACTGTTTGAGGAGGCAGCGGTACTAATGTGAGCGCCGTGGCCTTCTCGCAGCTTTTCCTAGGCCAGTGACGTCACGTTCATCGGTCATGTGGCCTAGGAGCCGCTCAGCCCCATTCAAGTGAACAGGGCTGGGTGAGATACCAAACACATCCGCTATACATTGTACGGTGCTGTGCTTGGTGAGCAGAGAGAAGGCTGCGGCGCTCACAGAAGCCCCAGTGCCTTCTGAAACAGCTGATCAGTGAGGGTCCCAGGTGTCGAATCCCCACCGATCAGATACTGACGACCTATCAAGAGGATAGGTCAACAGTATTGAAACTTTGGAAAAACCTTTTAACGTAAAGATTAAAAACTACTGCCTTCATTTACACCTAGTACAATGAAGAACTCCAGCACAGTCAGTTATATGCAAGGGAAGATTTATCTGGTATGCGGCCCAATATAACAAGTGACGGATCCGGCCTTTTACAAACTGGTGCCGCTTAGGAGAAGGAGAGTGTAGTATATGCGGGCGCTTGCAGGTAGGAGTTGAACGCTCAGAGGAGGATGCGCCACAATACTAACAATAAAGTGAAGAAAGAGCACAGATTCCTACCAGCTGCTGGAAGCTCTCCTTCCATGGGTTTGGATGCTCATATTCCTCAGGGTTAATCTGATAGAATTTGCCAGGTTCAGGGTGCATCATGGGGCGTGTATACTCAAACACTTCCATATATAATCGTTTCCTGCAAGTAAAACCGCTGCGTTAGTACAGACCGCCCAGGAGAATATTTAATAATGTACAAACTATCATTGTGCAAGTCGATTGTCCCGGGAGGTGGGATACATGTTCAGATCTACAGTCATGGCCAAAAGTTTTGAAACCGACACAAATTTGGGTTTTCATAAAGTTTGTTGCTCCAGTGTTTTTAGATGTCAGATATTTCATATATGTATTTTAATCATATGCTTTTTTTAACTTCTATTCACAAATCCATCAAGTTTCTGTAAAGACTCAATATTTCCAGCGGTGACCTTTCTTTTTTTCAAGACTTCTGTAACTCGGACAGCAGCTTCTGGGCCGAATGCAGATGATGATAACTAGAGATGAGCGAGCATGCTCGGGTGCAATTTTCACGTATGCATTTTAAAATCGGTACGCTAATGCATACGCATACTTTAATCTGTACACTAATGCGTACGCATTTGTGTACAGATTAAAATATGCGTATGTATTAGCGTACCGATTTTAAAATGTGTACGCAAATACACGAAAATTGCACCCGAGCATGCTCGCTCATCTCTAATGATAACCCGTTCTGGTCTAATCAGTGCTTGGAACGTCTCACAGTTTCTCAGTTTTTGTTTATTCACCTGCTTTTTGAGGACTGACCACAGCTTCTCAGTGGGATTGAGATCTGGGGAGTTTCCTGGTCATGGACCCAAAATCTCAATGTTTTGTTCACCGAGCCACCTTGTGACATGGTGTCCATCATGCTGAAAAAAAGCATTGTTCATCACCAAACTGCTCCTTGACGGTTGGAAGAAGTTGCTCTTGGAGGATGTTTCGATCCCATTCTCTATTCATGGCAGTGTTCTTAGGCAAAATTCTCCCTTGGATGAGAAGCAACCCCACACATGAATGGTCTCAGGATGCTTTGCTGTAGGCATGACACAGGACTCATGGTTCCAATCATGTTCCAGATGTCCCAAACAATCAGAAGAGGACTTCATCAGAGAAAATAACTTTACCTCTACAGTGCAATCCCTGTACTTCCTGCAGAATGTCAGTCTGTCCTTCATGTTTTCATTGGAGAGAAGTTGTTTCTTCGCAGCCCTTCTTAACACCAGGTCATCCTCCAAAAACCTTCACTTTACTGTACATGCACCCACACCTGCCGGCTGCTATTCCTGACCAAGCTCTGTACTGGTGGTGACTCGATCCTGGAGATGAATCCTCTGCTGGACTTTGAAACCTTCTTCATAGCAAACGTACCTCTCTCTAAGTTCTTGATGATCGGATAAATGGCTGATTTAGGTGCAATCTTACAAGCAGTGATGCTCTTGCCTGTGAAGCCTTTACCTGCAATAACAACCTGGTTTACATGAGCAGACAATGATTTCAAGCACCAACGCCCCTTTTAGTCCGCTCTTCTAACGCAATCAGCATGACAGAGTGATATCGGCTGCCTTGTCCTCATTAACACTTTCTCCTGAGCTAACGAGAAGATCAATGAACATTTGTGGCAGGGTTGAAATGTTTTTTTCTTTGGTGAATAAGTTAATTTTCATGGCAAGGAATGACTTTGGAATTCATTTGCATTCATCCGATCACTCTTCACAACAATCTAGAGTTAATTCAGATTGCCACCATAAAAACTGAAACCGTAAACTTTGTGAAAACCAAAACTGGTGTGTCAGCCTCACATCCTTTGGCCATGACTTAAGTAGCATTTACCCACCGTACCTGTCACCACTCTGTTAGTTTGCCTTGTTAAAACAGAGATCTTTACCCAAATCTACAGGAAGACCATATGGATGATTTGCCAACGTGCAAAAAAAGAAAAGGCTAAATTCTCAGCAAACAAACGCGACTAACACCACACAAGGTACTAGATTTGTCACGTAAATGCTATATTCCAAGATAAGTCCTAATGGTGGACACACACAGGGAGCAGGTGCGGCTTCTTTTCTTAGAGGATCTGTGTACCACCCAGTGTGCACCCTACGCATCTCCATGCCGGACAAATGGAACCATGTGGACATTTCTAACATAATATCCATCTCTCTGTCAATCACTTACTACTAAAACTATGACAAACGCACTGACATTTAAAAAAATAAATAAAAAATGTGTTTTTCCGGCATCCGAGCCGCATATTTAGCGGCTCAGTCGTGGAAACCATTCATTTCTATGAGGCCGCAAAAGAAGCAGGTAGCACACTGTGTGCTTTCCACATCCGTTGCTCCGGGACGCTGCCCCGCAAAAAGAATGGAACATGTCCTATTCTTCTCCACAATTGCAGACAAGAATAGACATTTTCTATGAAGGCCACAGCCATATTGCGGAACGCACATGGGCTGGGATCCGCAAAACAAAACGCCTGTGTGGATGTAGCCTTATGCAGAAGAACACTTCCCATGAGGGCTCATCAAATACATGTATAAAAGCATTTTGTTCCTCACTTACCATAAAATAGGATCGTTAGCGAGTTCACTAAAGCGCTTGCACACACAAGCCGCTCTACAGAGGTCCTGCTCCAGGAGGTAAGAGAAGATCTTCAATACCACCTCATCTGGCAGCTTTTCTTGAAGATACTGTTCTGCTGGTGCGGCTGCGGTAGTAGTAAATGAAAACCAAGTTAATAACGTCAAACAAAGTTATTTAAAAAAAAAAAAAAAAAGGCAAAAGGCAAAAGCATAACACTCAAGTAAACGTCAAGTGTTACTCCAAGTGTTGCAGCCTATGATCTCTGCTTCTTAGTTGACTGGTATTTTTGACCACTCTACCGTATCATATGTTTTTGGACAACACAGGAACATCCAGAGTATTACTAGTCTTCCCAATACACACCGCCTCCCATACACTTGACTAATGGACACGTCTGTGTTCTTGAAAGCCCCTCAGCGCTCTGTGCTGACCACACAAATTCACTGATACTATTACTAATCACTTGACTATACTCACTGCAAAACTGCCCAAGGTAGAATTTTATTTATTCTATTTTTTATTGGAGAGTTACCAATCTAAGTGGCATTAAGATTCTTTATGTGAAGGCATTTATAGCAAATCTTTGCTTCCACATAAAGAAAGGTCTCCTGCACACGAGTACGTAGAGCTGAGCTGTACTAAATTATAACACAACACCCGTAGACTTCTAGAGGACCCTACTCTACTCCATATTCACCCAAACGGATACAAGACTTGGGTTTTATTCCATTCTAGGTGGCCAGAAAAATTAGATATATCCCGGCTGACCTCTCGATTCTGATCCATCTAACCCAGGGGTCAGCAACCTTCAACACCCCAGCTGTTGTGCAACTACAATTCCCAGCATGCTCCGTTCATTTCTAGGAGAGTTCTGAGAAGGACAGATCAAGTATGCATGGTGAGAGTTGTTGTGCCTCCCCCTAATCTATCCTGCATGGGGACCACCCAACTCTACCCCAATGGCAGATTTCAGGGAAGAGAGGAATTTAGCAGTTGCATTTCGACATGCCCAATTCATTTGGTGGCTTTCTCCCTTCTCCCCATTCACAACACATGGATGCTCAGATGAACATGGATGTGTATTATTTGAAAGAGTCATTAAAGGGGTTGTCCAAGTTATTTCTTTGTCCTTTGTATGTTTCTAACTAGGCAAATGTAATGGTTTTTCAATGCACTTTAACTTCAGTGGCCCCATTCTTAGATTTCACTGAGGGTCACATGACCTGTGATGTCAGCATCTCTCCTTGCTCTGCTGATGTTTCGTGCACAAGCAGATAAGAGTCTGTACAGATGTCACTGTGCAGGCCACGCCCCCTGCTGCTGCTCTCTCCCTGGATTTTTTCATTTAAGATTTTAACCCCTTCAGCCAGCACAGACTCAGGGCTGAAGGCTTTACTGAGTAGCTGCAGGCAGTGAAGAAACTAATGCTGGGCACAGGAGCTGACAGACTAGAGCAGATCTGAAGAGCATTGCTACAAGAACAGGCAAGGGGAAGGTCCTGTGTGTATCAGCAGTGTCATTGTACAGCTAGGACTTTTAGTCCTACGCATACAACATGCTGCTGAGTATCTTTGCAGGCAGATATGTCACTCAGGGCAGCACTTGTATTCACTCCCTTTGCAGAGCAGGGGAAGGGGCAGAGTGTGTTGCTATTGCATGTAAACAAAGGCCAGAAGAGAACCAGGGAAATAAGAACACATATAATTTTCTTGCCTAAAACTTGCTTAACTTATATAAGTTATATATTGCTGCCCATCAGATTTACAGTGCTATATATTGTTTCTTCATAACTCGGGCAACCCCTTTAATTCCATGTAGCTGTTCATCTAAGAGGGGGTATACATGCATAACATAAAACATAATTACAATGTGCATGACCTTAGTAACAAACCGGTACAGAGGGGGAGAGGATCCTACCCCTGAGAGCTTACAATCTACAAGGGAGAGGGGAAGGACACAGTAGGTGAGGGTAGACGCTGCTCATCTCGTTGTGTGCTGGCAGTGTGTTCATTGTAGGTGGTAGGCTTTCCAGGTTGCTTTTGAAGGCTTGGATGTTGGGGTAGAGACTTCAGACTACAGGGGATGCATGAGAGAAGTCCTGTAGTAATTGTACAAGAGACTGACGAGAGGAGAACAAAAAAGGAGGTCCTGTGGGGATCAGAGATTACATGTGGGGAGGTATCCAGGAAGGAGGTCAGAGATGTTCGGTGGGGGACAGGTTGTAGACTGCTTTATACGTAGTCATTAGTATCTTGAAATGAATTCACTGGGCAAAGAGGAGCCATGGAAGAGACTGGCACAGGGTAGAGACAGAGGAGAAACAAGGGAAGAGGTGGATTACCTGAGCAATAGCTCTATGGATAGACTGCAGCGGTGAGCGCTGAGTTCTCTTCAAACAGCTGATCGGCAGGGGATCCCGGCAGTCAGGCCCCCACCAGTCTCATACTTATGACCTACCCTGAGGATATCCTTTTACTATGTAACATAGCAAAAGTGGAGAACCCCTTAAAGGCCATCATACACATTAGCAAATTGACCATTGAACCTGTTGAGAACAAAGTATTTGGCCATCTAATGTGTGTGGGAAGCACCTGATGATTTCCCTGATCCTTCTGTTTTCTAGGGAGAAGTGTCCGGCAGAGGCTTTCTCCGCTCTCCCCATAGAATACTCGACCCGACCCTGAATGTACATGGAGACGGCAGGGCGTCAACAGTGATAGCTGTCGCCGAATGATCGCCAACAGCTATTGAATGTGTATGGCAGTGAAATGTACCCCGGCTGCAGCGTCAGATTGTGCAGTGTGAGTGTAACCTGTACTGCACAAAACGTGATCCCATCGATTGTCACTTCTACAGTACAACTGCAAGGGGGGAAAGAGGTCTCTCTGGCCGAAGAGCTGCCTAGGATGACAGAAAATTGAATTTTATTTTTCAACGCAAAATTTGGGACCATGATAAGGCTCCCAAGGGACATTACACCAAACATTTATATCCCATCTCAATGTCCTATGCAGTGTAATGCTATCCTTTTCTTCTAGGAAGGGGGAGGGTGACTATAGCATTCATCAATGGTATTAACAGGAACGAGCCCACCCCTCGATGGTCCCTCGCCCCCCATAATCACTACGTTTTCTCCCATCTCCAAGAACCGGTACATACACGGGATCCACATTCATACTTTACTTTAGTGGCTCTGTACAGGACTGTATAAACGTTTACTAGAACCCTTTTGTCAAGGCTTTTTTTAACCCCTTAAAGGGAACCTGTCATCTCCGAAACACCCCCTGAACTAGAGTAAGCGATGTATAGTGCAAGTGATGCTGAATCCGAATATGTAAGTTTTATCTTCATACTCACTTCCATTCCGACGCTGTGCTCCCACAAACCTGCAGTAAAATGCACTCAGTGGACTCCGGTGCTCACTCACATAATGGAGAGGACTCAAAGAAGAGTCCAGTGAGTGCATTTTACTGCAGGTTTGTGGGAGCACAGCGTCAGAATGGAAGTGAGTATGAAGATAAAAATTACATATTCGGATTCAGCATCACTTACACTATACATCTCTTACTCTAGTTCGGGGGGGTTCCGAGATGACAGGTTCCCTTTAAGGATCAGGCCTAATTTGACCTTCAGGACGCAGCCTCGTATTACATATTTACTAAGTATTTCTTTTTGCATAGTAAGTTTTGAATGCTTTTACTTATCCAAGCAATTCTGAGACAGTTTTTTCAGAACACGTTGTACTTTATCTTAGTGGCAAATTTTGGTCGATTTCAGTTAATAGAATTTATTACAATTGAGGCACAAAAAGGACGTTAACAATATGTAGTTTAAGTTCAAAGTCTGACAACGGTCTGATTGCTGGTGCAATACACTGCAATAGGTATTTACCGTATTGCAGTGTATTGTACCCGTCAGCTTTACACTGACACCTCGCCCATAACAACTGTCTCTGGCAGGGCCCGAGGGCTTCCGTACATGGCAGACCTGGAGGCCTTTGTATGGACTCCGCCTGACATAGTGACCCTCAGGCCCCTCCAATCATGTTGCAGGAGGCCTAATAGAGTAGAGGGGAAGCCATACAAAGGCCTCCAGGTCTGCCATGTACGGAAGCCCTCGGGCCCTGCCAGAGACAGTTGTTATGGGCGAGGTGTCCGTGTAAAGCCTTCTGTAAACTACTTAGATGCAGTGGATGATACTGACTGCAGCATCTAAGGGTTTAAACGTCTGGGATCGGAGTTAGCTCCATTCTCAGCCATTGCAGCAGGAAGTCCACTGTATGTTACAGCCAAAACCTGCTGCCTACGGCGACGGCTCAGTTCCTGGGCTGCAGCTATCACTATGCCGTAAATGTACGTCATTGTGCGGGAACTAGTTACTTGACATGCTGTACATTTAAGGCACGGTGCGGGAAGGGGTTAATTGATTGCCTATCCTCAGGATAGGCCATTACTAGCTGATCAGCTGCCCTGAGTAGCTACATTAAGTCGGCACAGCACTAACAATATTGTAGTGAACAGCATTCACAATTGCTGCTCTCAGTGAAGCAAATGGGAGCAGCGCTAAAGTTGTGAGCTCTGTCCATTACAGTGATGATAGTGCCGCGTGCAGCTGATCGCCAGGACTGTGGGTATCGGACCCCAGCTGATCAGCTTGTGATGGTCTCTATCCTGAGGACACACCATCACTTTAAAAAAAAAAAAGGCAAAAATGAAAAACTGGACAACCTTTCAACTTTCAATGAGGCCAAGACATTGCAGGAACACAGAAAGCTAAATACATGCTCAAACTCTGCACTACAAACACAATGAAGGAATAAAAAGCAGCCTTACCGGGTAAATCTTGGGGATTTCCCAGACACTCTTGCACGTTTTGCTCTATGGCCAAAGTTCTCAGTTGTCGACGTTGAAGCACCCTAAGAAAAAAGGAAACAGGTACAGAATGTAAGTGTGATCTAAACCTGCAGCATTCTCCTGAATGACCACTTTATTAGACTAGTAGCACGTTGGACCTCCTCTGACCTTCAGGACGGACAAGGTAGCTTCCTGCAGTTGCCATCACTTAGATGAAGGTACTGACAGGCTGTGAACACCTCATTCTACCTTGACCCAGAGATGTTCTACAGGATTAAGATCTGGGGACTGTGAAGGCTAGAGAACCAGTCCATGACTGTCCTGCTGAACATATCCTTCTGCCATGGATTAAAACAGAGGCCATAAAGTGATGAACTTGGTCGGCCACGATGTTTAGGTAAGCCTTACTGTCCAAGTGTCCATCAAATGTATCAGAGGAGCCAGAGGGCGCCAAGAAAACATCCCCCACACCATCACTTCACCTCCACCAGCCTGGACTGTCGACACCTGGCAGTAATGGTTCATCGGATCAGGACAAGTGTGCCAGACACTTCAGCATGGTACAGAAACCTTGGTTCATCTAACAAGGTGATATTTTTCCACTGATCCAACCTTTGCTCTCTTCAGCACACTGAAGACTTGTCTGTTTCTCTTACATTGCACTGGAACTGGTCACCTGCCCATCCATGGTAAGAGAAGACAAGTTGTGCATTTGGCTATGTTAGTTGGAGCACCGGTGTTGTATTTGGCTGCTTGACGCCTATTCGTCAAGAACTTTTGACGACCTTCCCTCTGACCCATTTCATCGATGAGTTGCTTATGTCTGCAGGATCCCGGTCACTGGAGGTCTCTCAGTCTCAGTGTACTGTCAACACCACTGCGCAAGAAGACCCAACAGGGTGGGCAGTTTTTACAATACTGGAGTTGACAAGTCTACCACTGACGATCATGTCTCATTGCGCGATTTTCACTTTCATATCTGGATTCAGACAGATTCAATGAAAAGGTGCTCACTTGATTTTAGGGTGCACTTTGGGGGTCACATGTATAATTTGCATTCAATTGTTAAAGGAGTATTCCCATCTCACAAATGTAGTTTGTATAGTTAGATATAGCCATACCAGTATTATTACTAATAGAATGTATTTATATAAAATGTACCGTTTAGAAGATTTGCCTATTTGTATATCCATTGTCCCACACACATCAGTCAGGCTGTTGCCCCTGGTTACGACCACCGCGGCCATGTAGTAGTGGTGGCCGGCTTGCTCTTGTTCAAACCCGCTCTGAGGTAACTGCTGTATTGTGAACGCACATTACATGAACATGCGGAGATGCATCTTAGGGTACTTTCACATCTGCGTTTTGGACGCTATCAGTCTAAAACAGAATGGTCAGGATCCGTCCAAAACGCAGACTTTGTAAACGGATCCTGCTCCATAGAGATGAATTGGTCTTGGAACAGGATCCGTTTCTCTGCGTTTTGGAAGCGAAGACAGAAATGCCTAAGCCCTAAGATGTGTCTCCACTAGAGATGAGCGAACGTGCTCGAAACGAGCACTGTACCGCTCGGCTCCCCTACGCTCGCATGGGCGCCGGCAGCCGCTTCCGTCCTCCTCAGGAGGACGGAAGTGGCTGCCAGCGCCCATGCTAGCGCAGGCGAGCCGAGCGGTACAGTGCTCGTTTCGAGCACGTTCGCTCATCTCTAGTCTCCACATGTTCATGCAATGTGCGTTCACAATACAGCAGTTACCTCAGAGCGGGTTTGAACAGGAGAAAGCTGACCACCACTACTACATGGCCGCGGTGGTCGTAACTAGGGGCAACGGCCTGACTGATGTGTGAGGGACAATGGATATACAAATAGGAAAATCTTCTAAACGGTACATTTTATATAAATACATTCTATTAGTAATAATATTGGTATGGCTATATCTAACTATACAAACTACATTTGTGAGATGGGAATACCCCTTTAAAGGGAAGGCGACTATAATAAAATGTCGAGTGTACAGAGAACAACAAGATAACATTTACCTAATGGAGCTTGTACACTGCCCAACTGCAAAACGCTCCTTCACTGGGTGACATGTTCTTTGGTGCAGACACAAACATTACTTCTGGGCGGCGGGTGATCCTTTCTAAACTGCACTCTGCTGCCCCAAAACGACAGCAGCCAGCATCGCTCGTCCTCATACAGTGGAGGGGATCGTCACTAATGAGCAGGCAATTAGCGGGAGCGAACACACTTCCGAATAATTGCCCAGAGTAGATGCATGTTCACAAATACCTGCTAGCCCTAAACCAGTCACGGTCCATAGTTTGCCCCTTACAGCACTGTGCATCAGCCCCAAAGGGAGACCCTCATGCTCCAAAATTAACCTAAATTCCATGTACAGGTCTGTTAAAGAAACAGCAAAATTCACCTCTATTACCTCATCAGTCATTAGATCATGCAGTATAATCTGCAAACAATCGCTGTTTTCATGACATGTGGTATAATCCAACAATGGGGGATTTCTATGAACCACAGCTGTATATGACCTCAGTACTGCATCCCAAAATGTTCCAGCTACCCTGGCAGCTCAGCAGGGGTCACAGGCAATGGTTTATACCTTATCTTAACCTATACCTGAATATCAGAGGGAATAAAATGACCGGATCCATGGAGCAGCAGACACATCAAGGAGCTGCTTCTTCTAAGGACTGCATTTCAGAACTGGACTGTTCTCTGTGGACCTTTGTGCCGAAATTTTACAACTGTTTTTATTTTACAAAACTGACTCCAATTTGGAAAAAGTGGTCCGGAAAACTGGCGTGGGTTAGATAAGTTAATTAGCGTCACTCCAGACATATCAATGTGTCAAAATTTGTGCACTGTAATGAACAATTCTCAGGACAGGTCATCAATATCAGTTCATAGGAAGTCCAACTCCGGACAACCCTGCCGATCAGCTGTTTGAAGGGGTCCTTTTAACCTTGTGAATGGGACAAGCACTTGTAATTACACTGCCTGCCAGACCCCCACCAATTCCAAGGAAAGGTCATCAATATCATTACAGCACATAACCCCTTAGTTTAAAGAGGCACCAAATTTACCATATTTTTCAGACTATAAGACGCACTTTTCCCCAAAAGTAGGGCAAAGGTGGCGGTGCGTCTTATAGTCCGAATGCTTATGACCCCTTCCATCATGTAAGCAGTCATCAGCATGCAAGAGGCCCGTGAGGTAAAGGCAGTGCTGCGCTGGCTGTACTCACCTCTCCCTGGTCTTCTTCCATGCCCCACTCTTCACTGTGTCCTAACTGGGCACAGCATCAGGACATAGAGCACGAAGGCGCTCACTATGACCTGACGCTGTGCGCCATCAGGTCACAGTAAACAGTGGAAAACGGAAGAAGGGATGCTAAGAACACTGCGTCCTGGATCTGCAGCGACATCCAGAGCAAGAGAGGCAAGTTTATTTTTTGTGACATCTGATCTGGGGGTTGATACGAGTCTGATGGGGGCTGCGGGGTCTTAACTGAGGCTAGGGTGGGGTAGTCTGATGGGGTATGACGATGAATGGGGATCTGATGGGAAAAATGTTTTTTCTTATTTTCCTCCGCCAAAAACTAGGGGTGTCTTATAGTCTGAAAAATACATTTACAGTGTACAATACTGGATAAATGTGGCGCAAATTACACCAATGCAGACAAGCAATATTGACTTCTAAAAATTACCCTTAAGATAAATTCTGCCATATTGTGACCGCTGAGGGGTATCATTTAAAAGTATGTACACCTTTGAGGGCAATTTGGTTAATGAATGCATTTTACTCATTTGGATGAAAAATTTTTCAATTGGTCTTTATTAAAAAATATTGAGTGGTTCAGTCACAAAGGGTTAATGTTTTTTCTAGCTGTGTGAGTTGTACTTTCACTTTGGTCATCTAATAATCCTTATCTCTAAATTACTAAAAGGTCAAACACTTATTAAGCCACATTCTTATCAGTAAAATAAGAACTGAGCTATAATGAGTGTTTAGGATGTCAGAGAGCAGAAAGAAGGAGCCGTCAGCTGAGCTGCCTGATGGAACAGAGTGAAAATTCAGATCCTGCTACTAGAGAAACTCGAGGCTGCACAGACGTGGGTTCAAAATCTTTAGTTGAAAATTAGTACAATGCAACAATAAAAAAAATTGCTCCCAAAGGAGAACACGGCGTTTGCCAGCTTTTCTTCAGTGTGTGGTGAAATTTGCACCAAGTTTATCAATCATATTTTAATAAATTTAGAGCATCTATAAAAACATTACACTTTTGTTCCCTACCAGAGAAAGGGCCCATAGCAGCCTTAGTTTTGGTCCGCATCCGATCCACGCATATCTGATGCGGACCCGTTCATCTCAAGGGGGCCGCAAAAGTTGTGCAGCCCTGCTAAAACATAGATCATTTACTATTCTTGTCCATTTTGCGGACAAGAATAGGGCATTTTTACAGAAGTTAAAAAAAAAAAAAAAACGGTGGCTTGCACTTGGCTGGTATCCGTGTTTTGTGGAGCCCCCATTGGCAGGTGCAGGAGCCCTAAGACTGCAACTTCTATTAAAAAAAAAAAAAAGTGAAGACGTACTGACACAGCTAACCAGGCCCGCATTTTCCAAAGGCAGAGAGCAGTGTAAAAACACAAAAAATCTCAACTGTTTCTACAGACCGCTGCCCACGTATAAATCAAGAGTCCCCTACCTTAGAGACGCAGAGTTTCTCCCTCTTCATTTAGTACTTAGGCCCCATTCATACGACCATATGTACATTTCCGCATCTTATCCGCATTTTTGCGGATAAGATGCGAAACCATACAGACGCATTCATTTTTCCACATTCTGCATCCCGTATCTCATGGAAGTTCCCCCGCAAAAAAAAGAAAACATGTCCTATACTTGGCCGCAAAATCACGTCCGTAGCCCCATTAAAGTCAATGGGTCCGCAAAATTGCGGAACACTACGGAAGACCTTCCGTTCCGTTTTTATACGGATCACGGAATACATACGGTCGTGTGAATGGGGCCTTAGTCTATGCAATATGACAGTATAGGATACAGGGAGCTGGGCGATTAATCAAATTAATTTGATTAATTCGCCCTTGAAGCCTGTGAGGAATCGGTTTTTACAGAACCGTCAAAAAGATTTGGCCCTCCCCACCACTTGCCTGACCCTGGCCCTCTGCTCTGAACGTTATATAGATATATAGACTGGCAGTGTAGGGGTTACTACACATAGAACAGCAGTATATATATATATATATATATATATATATATATATACTAGCCCTAGATACAGGTACAGTACAATTACCACAGGTAGCACATACTGCCCATCAAGGACAAGCAGTGTATACAAAACACCACAGGATAAGACTACATACAAAGAAAGAACAGTTACTACGGAGGAAGAAGGGAGACTCTTCTACACACTGACCGGTACATGACAAATAGAAGATCAAGGGGAAACGAGAAAATCAGAAGGACAAACACATGGCTCTAATTTTCAGGCGCCTCTCAGCGTCCATGATGTAAGGAGAGCATGTGGCCGTGCTGGCAATCAGGTGATGTGAGGACAAAGCTGCCACAGTCTTCATGGAGGGAACAACCGATCCAGGAGGGGGGCTAGATAATCTCAATACGACACAGGACTTACACACCAACAAATAGGTCAAATCATTTACAGACATGAAAGTCCAATGTTGTTTGGGGGCATAAAACACTGCGCACCAGCTAATGAATAATTACTAACCAGTGACACATCCTGTGCAAGCATCAGCCTAACCTAACACTGCCTTTTACCGGATGAAGATGGACCGACTCCTAAAATATATAATAAATTGGTACATTTAGCTCAATGCAGTATGTGCTGAATATATTTTCATGAGAATTTGGTAAAATGATGAAATGTCCTATAAATGTCTGTTCTATTCCTGAACTAAAGATCTAGGATTTCAGTTGAGATGACTGTGTGCTGCCCTTTATGTAGATGCTCAGTAGTGAAGCTCCTCCGCTACAGATCAGAGGAAAAAGGCACGGTGAAGGAATGGCTGCACTCATCTCAGATCTGCCAGAGAAAACAGGATTAAAAGGGGTTTTCGCACTAGTTACAAAGATTAGCTTTACTACATAAAGGGACAGTTAAAATAAGACATTTTCTAAATACAGTGGTCAGTAGATTTTTACTCTAGTCATGAACTATAGACAGTTCAGCAGGTATCTCACTGCACACAGGTTTCTATGGTAACCTGCAGACCAGAAATACTGTTATCTGATTGGCTGAGAGCAGTGAAGAATGATGGGACTGAGCTCTGAGTGATTACCTGCAGTAAGCAAAAGGTCCAAGTGTTGTGAGGACTGGGAGGCATGGCTTTACCTGTAATTGAGTTAGAGATCACAATCTCCTGCTCTGTCAAAGTTAATATATGCGAATAACTGCTGTAGACCCACCCACAGCCTGAGGAGACAGAGTGAGAGCAAACTGCCTGTCAGCCAGTGAATCCATGTGCTGAGTAAACCCCTTTAAGGCAAGTACTTCTTAGTATATCTAAACTTTCAATAAACTGTGCATAAATCACTTGTCCAGTGCATGTTCTCTCTGTACGCTTTATGTTTTAGTTTGCTTTTCCTCTGATGTAAAGCACCTAGGGCCTTATGTAAGAAAACTGTGTAGGTGTAGAAGTTTTTTTGTTGCCCATAGAAACCAGAAATCAGAGCTCCCCTTTCATTTCATATAGTGCTCTGGAGAAATGAAAGGGGAGCTCTGATTGGTTGCTATGGGCAACAAAGAAATTCTTAGACCTAGACAGTTTTCATATATCAGGCCCTTAGTGAGCTGTACCCATAGAAAAGCCTGATCCTGGAAGTTCAGAGTAAAGATATCCAGAGTAATATATCTGTACTATTGATTTATGAAAAGTTTGTTTAAAGTTATCACATGTGCCATGTATGAGGGAGTTGGAGTTAAGGGAAATTGAGGAGTCAGAGTTGGAGTTGGGGCTTTGGCTTACCGACTCCACAGCCCTGCCTTTTACACAGGGGAGCCACCCAACGCATTTAGTGCCACACTGGCATCACCTCAGCTGAAGGCTCCAGGGCTGCACTACAGCACTGACATCACAGCAGCTGCGCAGGATGTTTCTAGTTGTCCCATGACCTTGCAGCTAAAAGGTGCTCCATCACATTAGATAGAAGGCAGCGTGAAAAGGTACAGCACACTGTGTGCGGTTTAAACCAGTGCCACCAAAAATATCCAGCGCACTGTGTGTGGGGAAAGTTTAACTGTGCCACCGAAAATGTATGCAGCAGGGTTCAAACCAGTACCCCGAAAATGTACGATACACCATGCAGGGGGTTCAAACCAGTACCCCGAAAATGTACGATACACCATGCAGGAGGTTCAAATCAGTACCCCGAAAATGTACGATACACCATGCAGGGGGTTCACACCAGTACCCCGAAAATGTACGATACACCATGCAGGGGGTTCAAATCAGTACCCCGAAAATGTACGATACACCATGCAGGGGGTTCAAATCAGTACCCCGAAAATGTACGATACACCATGCAGGGGGTTCAAATCAGTACCCCGAAAGTGTACGATACACCATGCAGGGGGTTTAAACCTGTGCCACGAAAATGTACAGCACACCGTGAGGGGTTTAAACCTGTGCCACTTAAAAAGTACGGCCCACTGAGCGTACGCTTGGGTGCTTGAGGAGTCTGCAATTTATCAGCAGCAGGTGGTGAATAGAGGCAACCGGGCAACCCCGGCATGGCACGGCAGCTGGGTGCTTAGCAGACAACGATCAGCATTTCCAGTGACTAATGTCACCTCATGGAGCAGTTTTCCACTGGAACTACTCAGTGAGGAAGCTGGAACGGCGCAGCGGGGAGCGGAGGAGTACGATTCTTTCAACAGGTAAAACAGGCTGCTTCTAGACAAAATAAAAAAAAAAAAAAAAAGCTGGACAACCTCCTAGAATGAAAATCAAACCAACATGCAATGCTGGTAGATTTCAGCTCTGAAGCACAATTGAGTATACAAACTTGTAGGCTAATGGGTCACAGGAGAACGCAAGTTGGAACTCAAATTATTACTCCAAAGTTGAGATAAAGTCACACCAACCTAAAGCCGGTCACACACATGAGAACTGCCAGCCAAATGTTCATTCAGCCCATAGCATTCTCTCCCGATCCCCCGATGCCAAGCATGCAAGTGTAATGAATGGGAGAGGGGAGACACCTCCGGTGGGCAGCTCAAGAACAAAAAAGATCAGGCACGATGAAAGCCAACCCAGATCGGCTCCCATATGTAATAAATGTCCATCCAAACCGGATGAAATCAGTGTCTTCAGCCAACATGTATCCTAGGTGTATGGCCAGATAACCACCGCAGTCTGATGATATCACAGATCCTTCCCTTAGTCTCTACCACTGGTATTTTCAGCCCCGAGCCTCTGTGCCACCCTGCACCCACTCATCATAATTCACACCTCAGTGACCAGAGACCTTCCAGCACCCTCCTCCTCTCCTCCTGTGCAGATTTCTCACCTACGTCTCTTCTGGTGCACTGCTTCACCCATTTCACCCCCCATGACAGCAAGAAGTGCACTTGAGTTAAATGGGGCAGCATGGTGGCTCAGTGGTTAGCACTGGTGTCTGGCAGCGCTGAGGTCCTGGGTTCCAATCCAAACAAGAACATCATCTGCATGGAGTTTGTATGTTCGCCCCGTGTTTCCTCCCACACTCCAAAGACTGATAGGGAAGCATGACCAGCCTTATTAAACCAGGCGTACTGTCTGGTAGGGTTGATCATGCTGAGTAAAATGAAACCCTTCTTTTGTCACTAAGTTCAATAGCTGCCAAGATATAATACTTGTCATATTTATGCAAATGACCTAGTTTAATAGGACTGATCACACTGACAGATGCCATATAGGAAAAAAAAAAACTACAGTTTTCACACTGGCCACTAAGCCTAAAATTCCTGTCTTGAGGGTAGCGACATGAGCCATAGACACAATGGTCAGGAGGGGACCTCATTGACTTCTATGGTAGAGTTTTCTAGGCATGCTCTGTGACCTATAGATAAGCTGTGATATCACCTACTGTGAATGGTGGATCCTGTCTTATCTATATAGAGGTGTTACTTGTCATTGTAATTCTTCCTGTGTCGATAATGGCTACTGAAAAGTCACCTGTGCATAACAGGAAATCATGACCTATTAGACCTAGAGACCAGGGTGAAAATTGCTCGATTATATACATTTTTTAGTGACACTGAAAATGATATATTAAAAAAAAGCCTATAAAACGGAAAAATTCTAAAAAGTTCCAAGTAAAACTTGAAGAACTCCCACAAAAATTTTTATTCCTTGACCTGTTAGAAAGGTGCATGATATAATCTGTAGTGATTGTCATCTTCTTATCAGTGACTGTTTCTGTGAGTAAAAACCTCTCTTCTTATTGTAGCTGGGTCATGTGACCAACTCCCTGACCTCCAACTGACCCAGGACAGAAAGCCAGTAACTGCTCTATTCATTCCTATGGGAGCCTCACTTTCAGTCTCATAGGAATACATAGAGAATTAGACTTCCTGTCCACACATAAGTCTATGTGTGAGTTGGTGGGTCTAATTGCTGGTCACATGACACAGATAAGAAACTTCAGGATGATCTAACTCAAAAATTCAGACACTGGTAAGAAAATGACATTCACTACAGATTATATCATGTACATTTCTAGCAGGACATGGAATAAAATTTTTGTCAGGGGTTCTTCTTTAAGTTATCCAATACTATAAAAATGTCCCCCATATGCCAGGCCCCTGACAGTGATTATACTTACCCAGCGCCACTCCTGGTCCCTGCAAGGCCGCTGCAGCTTCTCCCCATGTGCAAACATCCGATGTCGGGGGCGGGGTCATTCATCCAGGACAGGCCTCCCTAGCATCACCCACTAGAGAGGCTCGTCCCCGTCTGCCATTGGCTGCTCCCCCTGACACCGGGTGTTTTCATCCAGACACGGGGACCAGGAGTGGGGCAAGTATATTTGCTGTGAGGGGCCCGGGCATATGGGGGACATTTTTATAGTATTGGATCCCTTTAATTTAAACAATAGATCATTTTCTAATGACCCATTCCCTTTACATCTAGCCTTATTCTAACTGCCTCCCATCGACTACTCTTTCCATGTTCCTCAAAAATCCCAAGTAACAGATTTGCATCCCTTAAACCGTTCATACACACAATACTTTTGTCAGCAGAACCCCCTGCTCGTGTGTGAGGCGCTTGTGACTCTCATCATGTACATAGTGAATATTTTCATCCAATCCTTTTGATCTCCGGAATTGTCTGGCAGCGGCTTTCTCCGCTCTCCCCATAATAGAGCGTGTATGGTGAAGCCGGGAGGGAGAGATCGCTGACGGACAAACCGGTCATTCGGCCGACAGCTACTGAATGTGTATGGCCAGCTTTACACTCAACGTCCAAGATTTGTTACCCGGCTTCATATATGTTTGGTGTGACCAGGCCTCATTTTTCTGTTGCAGAACTGTAAATGCCATGAAGTAATACAATCCTGGAGCTTACCGCATACAGATTCATTATGGGGTTCACTGTATAAACCGTATGCAAGTGAGCACCCCCTGGTGGCCGCAATTTTATCAAAACACCGCCATGTGAATGAAAGAGCCCTAAGGACGTATTAAGACACTCATTATACTCAAACTGGTAAAATAAAATAAAGCACCGTTACCGTACCTCCATACTGTTTTTTGTTGGACAAGCTGTTCTTTTAGGGACGAGAGTTTTTCTGCGAAGTTGATATGGACTATTCTGTGCACCAGGACCTGATTCTTCTGCAACCATGTCTGCAGGCACTTCATCTAAAAGAAAGAGAAACCTGTTACTACGTGCATCACATTAATACCGCTTTAAACCAGACAGATAAAAAGTGCACAAACTACGTCAAAAAGGTTCAAAATGCATTTGTATTCACAATGGAAAAAAGTGGTCCTGAGGGAAACTCAAGTTCTTATTTCAAGCAGGATCAGTCCCAGGTACTGATGGGGACATCAAATGTCCTGTTGCTTTGCCGTCGGTGGAATAGTCACCGCTATTTTTGGTAGCCTGTGTTCTTTGAATGTACTAAATAATAAAAGGCCAGATCACACACAGGTCTTTTCTGCAGGTGTGGAAATTAATGGGAGTCTGATCCACCATGCATACCGTGGCCATTTCCAGGCGGTTTTCCCAACCGCATCAAGAAACCACGTGTCATGGTGAACGTACCCTTGAAGGATTAGCCCCCAATGAACGGGGTTAAAGCTGCCACATTCAAAGAGCAAAACTGAGGTTCAGACTGGGGTCTCAGCCTTGGATTTAGCGGCGGAAATATTTGCAGTGTGAACATACCCTTAAAGGGATGTTTGTCTTTTGTCTGGGCACTGGGACATCTATGAAAGGGCTGCAGTTCTGCTTTAGCGTCCCCTGTAGACGCTGCTGTCGGCCGCCCAGTGGTACAGGGAGCTGCAGCCTGTCCCATTACCTTGAATGGGGCTGTGCTGCAATTCCCTGCACAGCAGATGGACGGGGAGCTGCTGTGCAGTGCTGCAACCCCTACAGTCTAAGAATACATTCATGTCACCGAGTTGTGGTCCGCAAAACACGGGCACCAGACGTGTCAGCGCTGCAGACCCATTGGCTTCAATGGCTTCGTAAACCGTACAATACAGCAGAATAAAAGGACATATCCTAACTTTTGTGGCGCGGAGGCACAGACTCAGAAGCCAACAGAAACACAAGCTCTTCTGTCTGTGCCTCC
Source organism: Rhinella marina (assembly GCA_900303285.1). Lineage (NCBI taxonomy): Eukaryota > Metazoa > Chordata > Amphibia > Anura > Bufonidae > Rhinella > Rhinella marina. The sequence continues at coordinate 279,980 of ONZH01027000.1, read as the reverse complement.
ATGTCGCAATAGACAGAACGTGTCCCATTTTTCACTTTATCACGTGGATAGCGGGCCCAGTAGCGTCAACGAGTCCATACCGCGATACGGAGTTCACATGGCCGGTGCCAGTGTTTTGCAGACCTGCCGTTTGCTGTCCGCAAGACTGGCATGGCGGCACTATGACCAGGTGAATGCAGCCTAAGGCCCCATTCAGACGACCGTGTTTCACTGTACGGCGGCGGCCTCAGGAAGCGCACGGCGTCATAGCAACCAATGACGCCATGCACTCCCGTCCTCTGGGGCAGCACAGGCCGGGCTTTCACGGCCCGTATACGGCCATGAAACCCGGTAGTCTGAATGGGGCCTAAGGCGACAAAAGACTTTTTTTAATGGATGCTTTCTAAGAAACTTGTTAAAAACTGCCCCCTCCAAATGTAAGGGGCCTCTTAAAAGATTGGTCATGTGACTAGGCCCATAGACTTCCATTGTCGTATGGATGCATCCTTAGGATCACGGAGGTCCCAGAGGTCAGACCTCCACCCATCAATGTGAAGGCAGGTCCTACTAATACGCCATCGTTCCACACAAGATGGGAGAACGACGTTCACATTATGCTAATAACGTCAGTCGCCGTCTGTCTTTGTACAAATTTCTCCCGGATTCTGACAGCCCTGCTGTTATTTCTAGTGAACGCGTTCATCAGCCGCATAAAACACCTTAACGTCTGTAAATCATGGAGGGAGCGTGCCCCCGTCTGCTGAGACCTGAGACAAACCGCTGTAATTAAGATGTCCACGTCGTCCTCACAGCAGCGGGGGACATCTTCATCACAAAGTGTGCGGCGAGCTCTGCTCATTTACAAAACGGTAATTCATGGCATCGAGTCCGCATTCCTACTTTAATAATTAATAAAAACACAGCACTGTGCGCCCTCCAAGATTACACAGAGCAAATAGCACTAAAGTTTTTTCTTTTAATCTAAATGGATACAAAATTAATTTCATCCCTTGCTTTTCCTCAGCTGTAGAATTAAATGATGAAATTCTGGCTGCCTGCAGCTGCCACTAGGAGGAGCTACTGAATACCTTTTTATCCACCTAACTGTTTTGCCCAAGTCCAGCTCGGGCAGTGTGAAAAGTAGCTAACTGGAGGGGGAGGGCTGCTTTAGATGGTGATATCTCCTCAATCGTAGCAGCTAGAAACATGCAACTGGTATTGTATGAAAGCTGACAGTCCAGGCTTTCAAACAAGACCAGCTAAAGTCCAAGCAACAGAGGAGAAATCACTGTTAGAAATCAAGTTGGGAATAATCACAAGTAAAACCTGTTTTTACTTTCATTTTCAGCTGCATTCACAGCATCCCGATTACTATCAGCGATATCTTTCTCTGTCCTGAAAACATTGCTGTCTTCAGCAAGCAGCCAATATTCTTTCAGTATAAAGATTTTATTAGGATGAGTTAAGGCTTTTGATACTGAGCGCCCATCAATATCTGATCTGTGAAGATCAGACCCCCAGCACCCCCACCAATCAGCTGTTTAGAGATCATGGTGCCCCGGTGAGCACTGCAGCCTCCTCACAGCGCCAGTGATGGCTAACCTCCGGCACTCCAGCTGTGGTGAAACTACGACTCCCAGCATGCTCCATTCATTTCTATGGAGTTCTGAAAACAGCCAAGCAAGTGTACATCTTGGGAGTTGTAGTTTTACCACAGCTGAAGTGTCGGAGGTTAGTCATCACAGGATAGAAGCTGTGCTTGGTATTGTATCCCGGGCCCATTCACTGGAATAGGACGGAGCTGCACATAGGCCACGTGGCGTCACTGGCCTGGGAAGCAGCTGCGCCACTATCTGGAGCACTGTGGTCTCTTCAAACAGCTGATCGGTGGGAGTGCTGGGAGTCGGACCCCACCATTCAGATATTGATGACCTATCCTGAGGACAAGCCATCGATATCAAAATCCCAGACAACCCCTTTAATTGCTGGCTGTAGCCAGTGATTGGCTGCAGTGTCATATCTGTGTCGTGGAGGACTAGAAGGTACAGGGACTGGAGAGGGATCTGGAAGAGGAGTGGCGGGTGGTCAGTAAGGAATTACACCAATGAGTCTTTAGCTACGGGGGACAATGTAATACAGTGGTGGTCAACCTAGGAACATTGTCAGGCCATTTTCTGAAGAACCAGTTAAAGGGCCCGATGGAGGAGATCAGAGTCAGGCAGTATATTACAAGAAGTTCTCCTTGGACATTTTGGGCTGACTGAAGGCCATTTATCAGAGCACCCCCAGTTCTAGCAAAAGCTGGTTTCTGGCCCTGGTCACAGATAACCAAAAATAGGAGTGTTTTTTGTTTTGTTTTTTTTGCAGGATCTAGCCAATTTTGATGTGTAATGTAACGTGTTACATTTATGAAAGAGTTGAACAACAACATGACCGAATGACGAAGCTTGTGAGATTTACATAAATGTAATAAAATTTACTACAACACCAAAAAAAAAAAAAAAACAGCCCACACCCTTCACTATGTGAACACAGACGAGCGCCGCACCCATTAACAAGTTCCCATGGCTTTCTATGCCGTGTGTGTTACTGTGGAAGGTATGGCATGTACACCGTAATAATGCTATAATTATCCGACGCTTAGCTGCGTTACCTCAGATAATCTCAACTGCAGTCGAGCCACGATTCCCAGGAAAACGCAGGGAAAAACCTGCCACCGTCTATTATAAAGGCACCCGCTGAACAATGCAGTAAATGAGGCTGCTTTCAAGGTTGTTGATGAAGCCGCTGGCTCGGGAGAATGACACGGAAACTAAGAACGAGGCGCCATATGGTGTCACCGGAGGTAAAAGACGAGGAGAGCCTGAGCCGCAGGAAGATGCCATCACTGCAGAGAGGACACAAGCTGACTGTCCACGCCGGCTATTTAACCACCAATGTGCCAGGTTACCGACTAGAAATGGTGGCGTCTACCCGATCATTCATGTCCGATACCGAGACGTCCCTGACAGTAAGTGCTGCCATCACAGCTTGCATGGAGCCCATCATCCAGCTTTCTACAGACCCACATACAAATCAGCAACATCTGGAAATTCAGCTGTATTATCTATTCTTTTATGGGGTCACCAGATGGCGGTATACATCTTTTAGAGCAAAAACCAAGGGGTTAGCGTTAAGGTCATGACCTTTTTCAACCAGTTCAAGACTGGGCATTTTTTTTCTTAGGTTATCCAGGAAAAGATGTTGAGTTATTCTCAGGATAGGTCATCATTATCACATCAGCGGGGGTCCAGGTCCCGGCAACTCCACCGATCAGATGTTTCATGGAGCAAATGCGCTCCCCGGAGCCAAGATGAGTGATGGAGGCTCCCGGCAGCTTTCCAAGCACAGCGCCGTACATCGTATAGTGGCAGTGCTTGGTATTGCGGCTCAGCTCCACTGTCTTGAATAGGGCTGAGCTGCAACTAGGCCATCTGACCGATGTACAGTGATGTCACCGGCCCATTTTGCATGCACGTTCAGTCAGTTTTGTCTGCGATCGAGTTCAGTAGTTCAGTTTTTCCGCGCGGGTGCAATGCGTTTTGATGCGTTTTTCACGCGCGTGATAAACTGAAGGTTTACAAACAACATCTCTTATTAACCATCAGTGAAAAACACATTACATCTGCACTTGCTTCCGGATACAATGCGTTTTTCACTGAAGCCCTATTCTCTTCTATGGAGCCAGGGCTGCGTGAAAAACACAGGATATAGAACATACTGCAATTTTCACGCAACGCAGAACTGATGTGTGAAAAAACGCTCATGTGCACAGACCCATAGAAATGAATGGGTCAGGATTCACTGCGGGTGCTATGCGTTCACGTCACACATTTAACCCCCGCGGAAAACTCGCTCGTGTGAAAGAGGCCTAACAAATTCCGAATGTGTTACGTGCGGATTTGATGCGATTTTGCCATAGATTTCATCCTCACATTGAAAAGGGTGAAATCTTCCCAAAAGAACCGCACCAAGAATCGGCATGTGGGATTTCAAAATCCGCACGGTGGGTCAATCGCATACGCTGTGCTGGTTCTGTATGACACTGCGGCTCTTCTGTGCAAGCTGCCTAAACGTTTTTTCCCACGTGCACATAACCTGCCTGTAATCGAGTGCCCGTCAATGACACAGCCTGTCCATATGAACTCGTCTAGTACGCCGAGACGGATCGTTGGTACAATCATTCGTCTCAATGCAGCTTGCATAGCGTCAGTGGACAAAGCCTTAGGGCCAGTTCACACGACAGATTTTAAAAACATGCTTAAAAATAATCAGCGTGGAATCAGTGCTTTTTTTAGCACTTTTTGGGGGCTTTTTTTTAACCAATGGGTGTTCAATACAAAGCTGCATTTTCAGCTTGAGGTTTTTGGAGCGGATCTGTGTAAAAAAAAAAAAAAAAAAAAACGGGCGGAAAACATATGGACTTACATGGAGCTGTTTTTTTCTGTTTCCTATTCATGTCAATGGGAGAGTCGGCACCGATTCTGCCCCAAGATAGAGGACGCTGCTGCTTTTTTCCACGTTTAAAAAAAAAAAATATATTAAAAAAAAAAATCAAGTGATGCTTCCCACTGCAATGAATGGCAGGTTTTTTGGAGCCGATTTTGAAGCAGAAACGCTCCAAAATCTGCGCCACAAAACTACGTATGAACTGGCCCTTATGGAAACCCGTACAGTTTACTTATGAAGGGAATGTCGGCAACGTGCCAAAAATATCAAAGGTCTCTGCCTCACAATGAAAAGCCCTCAGCGTAGTATATCCAACAAATAAACTAAGGAAAGATGCTCAATGCTTCCTCATGCTAATAATATCCTCACAATACAAACCACTTCTAACCTGAAAACTCCAATATAGGCTGACCACCCCAGGAAAATGGGGGTCTCCCGACTAAAATCATTTAGGTCCATCTGGACAACTCCTTTTCCATTAGCACTTTGGGCACACAGATGTCACCCAGTCCAGTGCCACAGTGACCATCCATCACCGTTCTAGAGGACATAACGCATTTATAGTCCAAGAAAGCGCAAAAAATACCGCATCTACTGCCATAAAAGCTCCTCTATATCAGTGTAAGACCACATTACACGGTGATCCATTGCACAAAATGCATTGCAGAGGCGGTATTTCAAATATGTTCCATCTATACATTACACAAACTTGGTGCAATACAGAGGGAAGTGGCAGCGCCGTACACTGTATAGTGGTTGTGCTTGGTACTGCAGCTCAGTCTCATTCACTTCAATGGGGCTGAGTCGCTCCTAGGCCACGTGACCGATGAACGTGATGTCACTGGCCTAGAGAAAGCTACTGTTTGCACTGCTGCCTTTAAAAACAGCTGATCGGCAGGGGTCCTGGGTGTCAGACCTCCACCAATCTCTGGACAGGTTATCAGTATTTACATCTCAGAAAACCCCTTTAAAAAAAAAAATAAAAAAATCATGTTTTAATGTTAAATTTTATAGAATTCTTATGTTATTTGAAATTTTCCATGTCAATATCTATATTTAAAAAATCCTGCAGTTTTTCCCAATGATCACTAAGCCTAATGATTGGTCTGTACAGATTACTTTACTGTAGTTATCAGCTTATCGTTACAAGCAGGATTAGAATGACAGATATCACCTATATCTAGATAACATGTCCTAATCTTGACCGTGTTGCATCCATGTTTTGCGGATCCGCTATTTGCAGACCTTAAAAATCGGATAGAATTTTAAAAAATACAGGCGACACATTCCCTTTAAGACCACCTCTGTGTACAGCTATAGTGACTGACAGCTCTCTCTGTATACTCATTTAAGCTGGCCACACACATGCAATAGGTGTTGGCTATTAGATTGTTGGGCCAACAGCTGTCTCTCACGGCTTCACCGTACACATACATGTTCCGGTCAGCCGGACGTGTATGAGTATGCTACGGGGAGAGAGGAGAAAGTCACTGCCAGACAGATGTTTTGTTCTCCCCAGAGAACAAAAGGCTAGGGCGACAACATTCATTTCGCCTGATCCTTGTCTCCCCTGACAAGATCTATCAGGGGTGAGTTGGAAGCTCCCCTTAAACATTAGCGTGTCAGCCGAACCCGCCATTCTCAGTGGTTTGGGCCGACAGAGGTATATTGTGTATCGTCAGCTTTACGCAGAGAACGCCCACCCTGTGTACAGCTGAGGTCAGAAAGAGCAGAGATTTAAATATATAATTACAAGTTTTATTGAATCAATTCCCACAAAACTATATATATCAATCTGCTCAGCAACTCCTGCTCTACAACATGCTGCCCGCAGACTGCACTCCTGTTTGTAGAGTAGGGAACACTAATCAGGCTCCTGACCAATTAGCATTTTGCAGTTCTATCCTTGTCAGTAATCTATTTTTTTGTTTGTTTGTTTTTGGCATCGGGAAAAAAAAAAAAGTTTGTGTGCAGGAGCCCTAAACAAAACCCATAAAATCCGGCTGTTTTCGCACTGGCCACTAGGTCTAATAGGCGCCACTTCTTTGTCTATACAGATCACTTTACTGCAGTTATCTGCTTATCTACACACAGAGGTAATATCACTGCAGGCAAATTAAAATAACAGATAAGACAGGATCCACTATTTACAGTAGGTTATATCTAATCTTATCTATTCTTTCCTTGTACAAAGACCTCTGCACCTCAATGAGGACCCCTCTCAGCAGGGGTTAACGTGCTGCGGCCCGCCCCCATTACAGTGAAGGGGGCCGGAGCGCGGTTACGGCCCCACACGTGCACCTGCGGCAGCACGGATCCTGCGGGTGATCCATGCTGCCGCTAGTGAGAAACTAGCCTAATGTCTATGGATCATGGGGTTACCGTAAAGACATTTCCTTAAAGCGATTATCCCATAAATAATGAAAAAATGAAAATCAGACATCATATAGTCCATGACAATACCTTTGTAACAAACCTAGAACCAGCCCTGTACCTCACATGGATCCAGAGATCTCCTCATTCATTGCTCTGCTAGATTTATATCAAGCTGACAGCTCAAGGGGAGTGTCTTTTCTGCTGCAGCTAAGGGGGCGTGTCTCAGCTCCTCCCATCACAGCTCAGGGGGTGTGTCTATGTTCTCATATCACAGCTCAGGAGGCAGTTGAAGGATGAAACTGAGCATGTGCGGCCTTCTCAGTGAGCAGGTCAAAGAAATCATAAAAACAAACAGCAGGTGGCGCTATACAGATGTATTTTACTGAATAACTCAGTGGCTATGCAAAATTTTTAATTATATGCAATTAAAAAAGTATTCAGATCCAGGTGCTGGTTTGAAAACTTTACAATATTGTTTGCGGGACAACCCCTTTAATTTAAGAACAGCTCAGGCAAGATAGCCGCCCCCATAACCATGTTCAAGAAATAAAATAAATAAATCTGCGATCAGAAAATAAGGAAATGTGTTACTGTCTAATTTTAACTGACTGATAACATTTTTTGGTGATGCATTTCCTTCAAATATATGGTACATTAAAGGGGTTCTCCGGGAATTAAGAAAATGAAAATACTTAAATATTACTTTATTATAAATATATTCCCAAATACCTTTCATTACTTATAATGGATCGTTTTGTCTGGGGAGCAATCAGGAGAAATAAAATGGCCGCTGTCCTATTAGTTCACACAAAACCTGTCCTAATCACACAACAGGACACAGCCACATCCCCACCTCCTCTCTGTACTTCATGTCTCCTCATGAACTCCGTTCCTTCAGAGATTCAGCTGAAGATCATATTAAACTGTATTCAGGACCATAATCCGTGACAAGCAGAGCAGAGAAGAGGATGAGGCAGCTCTTTACCTCAGTGTTGTGAAGTAACTTATCCTCCTGTGTGATTAGGACAGGTCCTGTGTGTACTAATAGGACAGCGGCCATTTGATTTCTTCTAATGATTCCTCCCTAGAGAAAACGAGTCATTATAACTAATGAAAGGTATTTGGGAATATATTTATAATAAAGTAATATTTACGTATTTTCATTTTCTTAATTCCTGGAGAACCCCTTTAAGACCAGGGCTGTGGAGTCGGAGTCGGTCCATTTTATTCCAACCACCAAAATGGTGACCGACTCCGAAAATATATAATGAATTAGTACATTTAGTTCAGTGCTGAATATATTTTTATAAGAATTTGTGAAAATGATGAAATGTCCTATAAATGTCTGTTCTATTCCTGATCTAAGGATTTAGGCTTTTAGTTGAGATGACTGTGTACTGCCCTTCATGTCCAGTGCATGTTCTCTCTGATGCTTTATGTTTCCTCTGAGCTCATGTGTGGAGAGGTTAGCTGCTCTCATGGCTTCTATCTGCTGCTGATGTAAAACACCTAGAGCCTTATGTATGAAAACTGTCTAGGTGTAGAAGTTTCTTTGTTGCCCATAGCAACCAATCAGAGCTCCCCTTTCATTTCATAAAGGGGAGCTCTGATTGGTTGCTATGGGCAACAAAAAAAGTCTTAGACCTAAACAGTTTTCATACATCAGGCCCAGAGGCGTAGCTACTGGGTGGGGGGGGGGTATTGGGCAGGGGAGGCGATGCTCCAGGCCCAATACCACTGGCCTCAGGGATGGCCTTAGTACAATCAGGCGAATACAAGTGAGCGCTTCCATTATGGAGTCTGATGGGGGCACATTAAGCCTATCTGAGGTCCGATGGGGGCACATTAAGCCTATCTGAGGTCCGATGGGGGCACATTAAGCCTATCTGAGGTCTGATGGGGGCACATTAAGCCTATCTGAGGTCCGATGGGGGCACATTAAGCCTATCTGAGGTCCGATGGGGGCACATTAAGCCTATCTGAGGTCTGATGGGGGCACATTAAGCCTATCTGAGGTCTGATGGGGGCACATTAAGCCTATCTGAGGTCTGATGGGGGCACATTAAGCCTATCTGAGGTCTGATGGGGGCACATTAAGCCTATCTGAGGTCTGATGGGGGCACATTAAAGGGTTTCTGTCACCAGTTTTTTCGGTATGAATCAGGCTGACATTAGAGATGTGCTAATGTCACCTGATTCCAAATATATATCTGTTTTATTTACTGGTGCCCCCATTATTATATAAAATGAACTTTTATTTTATGCTAATAAGGCTTCTAGGTGCAAGGGGCGTTACCTCTGCTCCTAGAGGCTCTGTTGATTGACAGGACCAGGCAGAGAAGAAACACTCAATTCACCATAGCTTTCAAGGACCTTCAATGATGTCATGACCATGTGATCAGTCACATGGTTAGGATCTCACAAATAGCCTGTCTCCTCCTAAACCATGTGACTGATCACATGGTCATGACATCATTGAAGGTCTTTGAAAGCTATGGTGAATGGAGTGTTTCTTCTCTGCCTGGTCCTGTCAATCAACAGAGCCTCTAGGAGCAGAGGTAACGCCCCTTGCACCTAGAAGCCTTATTAGCATAAAATAAAAGTTCATTTTATATAAAAATGGGGGCACCAGTAACTAAAAGAGATATATATTTAGAATCAGGTGACATTAGCACATCTCTAATGTCAGCCTGATTCATACCGAAAAAACTGGTGACAGAAGCACATTAAGCCTATCTGAGGTCTGATGGGGGCACATTAAGCCTATCTGAGGTCTGATGGGGGCACATTAAGCCTATCTGAGGTCTGATGGGGGCACATTAAGCCTATCTGAGTCTGATGGGGGCACATTAAGCCTATCTGAGGTCTGATGGGGGCACATTAAGCCTATCTGAGGTCTGATGGGGGCACATTAAGCCTATCTGAGGTCTGATGGGGGCACATTAAGCCGATCTGAGGTCTGATGGGGGCACATTAAGCCGATCTGAGGTCTGATGGGGGCACATTAAAGCCGATCTGAGGTCTGATGGGGGCACATTAAGCCGATCTGAGTCTGATGGGGGCACATTAAGCCGATCTGAGGTCTGATGGGGGCACATTAAGCCGATCTGAGCTGATGGGGGCACATTAAGCCGATCTGAGGTCTGATGGGGGCACATTAAGCCTATCTGAGGTCTGATGGGCACATTAAGCTATCTGAGTCTGATGGGGGCACGGGATTAAGCCTATCTGAGGCCTGATGGGGCACATTAAGCCTATCTGAGGCCTGATGCGGGGCACATTAAGCCTATCTGAGGCCTGATGGGGGCACATTAAGCCTATCTGAGGCCTGATGGGGGCACATTAAGCCTATCTGAGGCCTGATGGGGCACATTAAGCCTATCTGAGGCCTGATGGGGGGCACAATTAAGCCTATCTGAGGCCTGATGGGGCACATTAAGCCTATTCTGAGGCCTGATGGGCACATTAAGCCTATTGAGGCCTGATGGGGGCACATTAAGCCTATCTGAGGCCTGATGGGGGCACATTAAGCCTATCTGAGGCCTGATGGGGGCACATTAAGCCTATCTGAGGCCTGATGGGGGCCACATTAAGCCTATCTGAGGCCTGATGGGGGCACATTAAGCCTATCTGAGGTCTGATGGGGCACATTAAGCCTATCTGAGGTCTGATGGGGGCACATTAAGCCTATCTGAGGTCTGATGGGGGCACATTAAGCCTATCTGAGGTCTGATGGGGGCACATTAAGCCTATCTGAGGTCTGATGGGGGCCACATTAAGCCTATCTGAGGTCTGATGGGGCACATTAAGCCTATCTGAGGTCTGATGGGGGCACATTAAGCCTATCTGAGGTCTGATGGGGGCACATTAAGCCTATCTGAGGTCTGATGGGGGCAACATTAAGCCTATCTGAGGTCTGATGGGGGCACATTAAGCCTATCTGAGGTCTGATGGGGGCACATTAAGCCTATCTGAGGTCTGATGGGGGCACATTAAGCCTATCTGAGGTCTGATGGGGGCACATTAAGCCTATCTGAGGTCTGATGGGGGCACATTAAGCCTATCTGAGGTCTGATGGGGGCACATTAAGCCTATCTGAGGTCTGATGGGGGCACATTAAGCCTATCTGAGGTCTGATGGGGGCACATTAAGCCTATCTGAGGTCTGATGGGGGCACATTAAGCCTATCTGAGGTCTGATGGGGGCACATTAAGCCTATCTGAGGTCTGATGGGGGCACATTAAGCCTATCTGAGGTCTGATGGGGGCACTTAAGCCTATCTGAGGTCTGATGGGGGCACATTAAGCCTATCTGAGGTCTGATGGGGGCACATTAAGCCTATCTGGGTCTGATGGGGGCACATTAAGCCTATCTGAGGTCTGATGGGGGCACATTGCCTATCCTGAGGTTGAATGGGGGACATTAAGCCTATCTGAGGTCTGATGGGGGCACATTAAGCCTATCTGAGGTCTGATGGGGGGCACATTAAGCCTATCTGAGGTCTGATGGGGGCACATTCTGCTGATCTGAGGTCTGATGGGGGCACATTCTGCTGATCTGAGGTCTGATGGGGGCACATTAAGCCGATCTGAGGTCTGATGGGGGCACATTAAGCCGATCGTGAGGTCTGATGGGGGCACATAAGCCGATCTGAGGTCTGATGGGGCACATTAAGCCGATCTGAGGTCTGATGGGGCACATTAAGCCGATCTGAGGTCTGATGGGGGCACATTAAGCCGATCTGAGGTCTGATGGGGGCACATTAAGCCGATCTGAGGTCTGATGGGGGCACATTAAGCCGATCTGAGGTCTGATGGGGGCACATTAAGCCGATCTGAGGTCTGATGGGGGCAAGGGACTGTTAGTTTAGTGATGTAAAAGCTGGGGACAGATTTCCTTTAACATAGGAGTCCCCTTTTTTACTCCTATTAATCCTATATTTTACTGCATTATGTGGTAGAGTATTTACACTAGGGTATGTAGAAAGTCTATTAGAAACATAGAAACATAGAAGATTGACGGCAGAAAAAGACCACCTGGTCCATCTAGTCTGCCCTTTTATTATCCTATTATTTTTATCTTAGGATAGATACATGTTTATCCCAGGCATGTTTAAATTCAGTTACTGTGGATGTATCAACCACCTCTGCTGGAAGTTTGTTCCAAGCTTCTACTACTCTTTCAGTGAAATAATATTTTCTAATGTTGTTCTTGAATTTTTCCCCCAACTAACCTCAGATTGTGCCCCCTTGTTCTTGTGTTCTGTTTCTTATTAATAACACTTCCCTCCTGAACTTTATTCAGTCCTTTAACATATTTAAAAGTTTCAATCATGTCCCCCCTTTCTCTTCTTTCCTCCAGACTATACAGTACTATTGTACTGTACTTAACAGCATAGATGATCTAGCAGTTTATATAGTCATCTTGCTAATACAGTATTATAACCACAACTAGTAGTATGTGCCTGTGAAGTTGGAAACGTGCGTTTGGGAAGCCAATAAGTGGGGGCCCACTCAAGTATGTTTCGCCCCCCCCATGTGCTGAACCTCTAGCTACGCCTCTGATCAGGCCCTTAGTGAGCTGTAGCCAGAGAAGCTTCATGACTTATCTGTACTATTGATTTTATGCAAATTTGTTTAAAGTTATCACTTAAACATTCTCCATGTATGAGGGAGTCGGAGTTAGGGGAAATTGAGGAGTCGGAGTTGGGGCTTTGGCTTACCGACTCCACAGCCCTGTTTAAGACTTCCTGTCTTTTGAGAGCAGCCACATGGTCCATAAACACAATGGTCAGGAGGGGACCTCATTGACTTCTAAGGGAGTTTTCTAGGCATGTGTGACTGGAAAGTTACCTGTACAGAACAGGAAGCCATGAACTATTATTAGGCCTAGTGGCCAGTTTTTACAGTATATATATATATATATATATATATATATATATATATATATATATATACATATATACACACACACACATATACATACACATATACACACACGCAATCGCAGACAAAGCTGACTGAACTTGCTTGCGAAATGGTGCGAGTTTCGCTGAACGCATCCTGACAGTCCATATCGTTCATGTGAAAGCGGTCTAAGGGGGGGGGGCGACCCCTCTAGGACATACTGACTGCAGCCCTGCAGCACTTTTCTTTATGGATTACTGTACGTTACAATCATGGCAGTACTGTGTTCTCAATCCACAAAGGCTCAAACACTTGTAGATGTGGGAAAAAAATAAAAAAATCACAACATTTCCAAAAAGTAAGAGTTAGGGCACATTCACACGACTGTAAATGTATCCTCATCATTTCAACAGGGCCGCAAAAGATGCAGACAGCACACCGTTATTCCGTTCTGCCGGAAAAAAAATATAGAGCATGTCCTATTCTTGCCCACAACCACGGACAAGAATAGGCACTCTCTATATAGCGCTGGCCATGAGCGGTCTGCAAAAAACTTACGGCTGTGTGAATGAAGCCTTATTGTGAGCCAAAACCAGTAGTGAAGCCCCCACAGATATAAGCTATAATGGAAAGATCTGCACCTGTTCTGTGGTTTTGACTCACAATACCTGATGGAAATCACTGACCAAACACTGACTGGGTGAACTCAGCCTTAAAGGAAGAAACCCAAAAATAAGCCCTACATTGTATTAATAGACTTCAATATCTGGGGGGGGGGCATCACACAAAGAAACAAACTACAATATAATACAAGATTCAGGAAGACAAAAGGAAAAACCGCAAAGCAACACAGACATTAAAAGAGAGTGGTGGTCAAGGCGGTCGCAGCGGTAAGAATCAGGATTACCAACTCACCAATTTAATGCTTTACCAGATATCAGTCTCCTTCTCAGAGATGTTAAGGCCACATAAGGTTTCTGGGTTAGCTCGTGTAGGAGGGCTAGGACGCAAGGAACTGCCTGAAAAGGTGAAGCCAACCCCAGTATAATCCAAAATCCCCACCAGACAATGGGGCATTGGACAAGAAACACACAGGGTCTGAAAAGACAACACAGCAAGGGCCAAGACTCTGTGGGGGAGGGGAGCGCGGCAGAACACAGGCAAGGGGAGGCTGGGAAGACATTTGTCTCCGTAGGCCATTGACAAAAGCCCACGTATCTGCAGAAACAGATTAAAAAAAAAAAAAAAACACAAAAACACATTTGGTTGCCATCCAAAATGAAAAATTCATGCAAATGCCTCCCTATGTACAGAGAAGGTAGATGCAGAGCGATCCGTGCTGCTATGTATAGACTGTAGACAGACAGCTGTTGTGTTCCTGAACTACTACAACCACCATTATTCCCAGACAGTGACTGGAATAGGAAGATGGGGGGATGAACCGGCGACAGCTGGAGTGCAGATGGTGGCCTAGGCCTAATACAGGAGCTCTGACACTCGGCATTACTCATCCGCACTTCCTTCACTCCTCCAGCCGAGATTTATAGGAACAAACCTTTTGTCACAAATATGAATTAGCATTTCCTTATTCAACAGATCAAAACGGCGACGTGAAGATCATTTGTTCCTTATTTTGTGATTCTTTGTCCCCTCTTTTCTGGTGGCGCTTCCTGAATTAGTCAGGACTGGACCATTAGATGGTGAACAGGGTATTAATGTATCTGGCCACTGCGCACAATTTCCAAATCTTTACCCATAGGACAGAACTGGGCCGACAGTTGATCAGAGGCCTCATCCACATACGCGGACTCACTTGAACGGGGTCTGTGCATCCACTACTTTTTTGCAGTGCGGAGGCACGGGCACAAAACACGGAAGCACTCCTTAGTGCTTACACAGTGTGCACATGGCCAGTGCCCGTACACTGCCGACTGCAATACGGGTACAGATATTACAGTCACGTGCATGAGGCCTTAGGGTGAAATCATCTGCTCTGCACCAAAAAGTTGCACTGTGCCAAATCTTGCGACTTTTGGGGGGGGGGGGGGGTTTAGGTAATGCTTGCCACTTTTCAAAGTAGCAAGTGGTCAAGGGCTGGAGTAGGCGGCCCGTCCCATTTAGGACTGATTCACACGACTGTATGGCCATGGTGGCGATATAGAAGACCGCAAACTGCGGGTCTGCAATATACGGGTACCCGGCATGTGAATTCCCCGCTGCTGATGTGGCCCCATGACTTAAAGGGGTTGTCTGACTTCAGTAAGTGGCATTTATCATGTAGAGAAAGTTACTACAAGGCACTTACTAATGTATTCATTTTTCCATCACATTATACACTGCTCGTTTCCATGGTTACGACCACCCTGCAACCCATCAGTGGTGGTCGTGCTTGCACAATATAGGAACAAGCACTAGCCTATGTGCACGCCCATGGTCCTGGCCACAAGAGAGGCTGATGCTTTTTCCTATAGTGTGCAAGCACAACCACCACTGACGGATTGCAGGGTGGTCGTAACCATGGATACGAGCAGTGTATAATGTGATGAAAAAATGAATCCAGCCAGCAAAGGAGGCAATATGGACAATCACAATACATTAGTAAGTGGCTTGTATTAACTTTCTCTACATGATAAATGCCACTTGCTGTAGTTAGACAACCCCTTTAACTGGGTCAGCGATTCGCAAAATATGGCAAAAGATAGGACGTGTTCTATCTTTTGCGGAGCGGAGGCACGAACTGGAAGACCACGGAAACGCTCACAAGTGTCCTATCTTTTGCCGTATGTTGCGAACTGCAGAACCATTCAAGCCAATGGGTTTGCGCCACAATATGGGATTCACATGGCCGATGCCAGTGTATTGAGGAGCGCTATTTGTAGCGCACAGCAACCATACGGTCATGTGAATGAGCCCTTACTATAATCTACACTGGGACAGATTATAGAGGAGATCCACAGCAGTTCCCTTTCTGTTTTAGATCTCCACTTTGGCGTATGGACCTGCAGAGATCTGCCACAACTACTAAGAGGTATGCGCCTCTCATGGTACCGTACCTAAAGCAAGAAGGGGAGAGCGGTGTAAGATGTCGGTCTTGATACAGGTCACAAGGAGCACAAGGAGGGTTCACGCACACAGCCCATAACACTGAGGCCTGCTTCTCATGGACCGCCTTCCACTACATGATGCCTCATACATGGTCACTGACCAGATCACAGAGATTCAGAGGGGACCAACCTAAAGCACATGGAGGTCCCAAACAGCCAGGACTGTGAAGCAGGTAAGATATCATGCTACCCGTGAAAATACTGAACCTAGCCTAAGGGTATTGTCATATGGGATGTAATTTGCAAGGGAAAATAACACCCCACAACATGAACTGACATGCTTTACAGAAAAAAAAAAAACACAATTTCCATGCGGATTCAGCAATTTTTCTGCTGCGTGTGGATGGGATTTTCTTAAATCTCATCCACTTTGCTGCTACTGTACATGTTGCAGATTTTAAGACACCCTACAGCTACCCACCCTGTATACGAAGCTTCAGGAAGACAGATGGGTGCCACAACCCCGAAGATGGTGTAAAGGTAAGTCACTTTTTCACAGACGTGTGCTGTCCGTATTTTCTGTGGACAGCACACATACTTATTGATTTTAATGTGACTGTTCACACATCTGTATTTTTTCTATTAACTGAGACGTGCACCACTTTGGACCGCGATGCAGACCAGACACGCCCATTGAAGTCTATGGGGCCATGAAAACTCACTGACCGTGTTTGGTCCATTTTTCACTGACCACTGATACGAGATGGTCAGGAAATTAATTTCCAGTTGAGCAGTATCTGTGGAATGTGGATGGCAACCGAAGGGCAAAAAAATGGACACACTGGCCAAACACGGATCCTTCACGAACCAAACGCGGACGGATCTTTTCACAGACCTCAAATGGACACACAAATGTGAACGAGGCCTAATTGAGGATTTTAAGGGCACGAGAGACAGACACATTTTCCACTGCAGAATGCATGTAGATTATCCAGAGTATTAGCAGAAGCAATCAGGATTTTTTTTTAAATTTTTTTTAAATGTCCTCCAGACGCAGAAATATTTTGCAAAGCAATCTGAATGAACTGGACTTAGGGCTCATGCACACGAATGTATTTTTTTTCCGTGTCCGTTCCGTTTTTTTTGCGGACCATATGCGGAACCATTCATTTCAATGGGTCCGCAAAAAAACGGAAGTTACTCTGTGTGCATTCCGTTTCCATATGTCCGTATTTCCGTTCCGCAAAAAAATAGAACATGTCCTATTATTGTCTGCATTACGGACAAGGATAGTACTGTCCTATTAGGGGCCAGCTGTTCTTGCAAAATACGGAATGCACACAGATATCATCCGTATTTTTTGCGGACTGCAAAATACATACGGTCGTGTGCATGAGCCCTTACAGTGTGGATTATACATGCAGTGTGTGAATATGTGCCACAGATTTCATTCTTTGCCATGCAGCAGGAGAAAACTGCAGTAAAACAAGCATTTACTCTATGGCTTCCACTCCAAACTCTGCACCATTTATTACATTTAATACTGGCAGACACATAGCGGATCTGTCCTTAGTGCACGGCATGTCCAGTGCAGCAGCAGGTTATTAGGACTGAGATGGGCCGGCTTTCTCAGAAGTGTTGCCGGTAGGGCTGGATTTCACAGAAGTGTTGCTGGTAGGACTGCAGCAGGCCTTCCGCTGCTTTCACCCTTTGCGTTATAAACGTTGAAGGCTACAGGTAAAACCCAATGTATAAACCGACAGGGTGCAGACCCAAAGAGCAACTCTGTTTACGGTGAAAGATTTTTCTGCAGCCTGTGGATGAGATTTCTAAAATCCCATCCACTTTGCTGGTAATGTAAAATGCTGCAGAGTCCACAGCATGGATGCTATGTCGCCGTACCCTTGATCCCAAAGAAGAAAAGTCATACAAACCCCAGGAACAGTATCAATAAAAACTACAGTTCTCCCCACACTAAAAACGTCTTCACAGAGCAGGCTCATGCATATCAATCCCAACAATGGATTTCAGCGCAGTTCTCTGCGCCGACAACAGGGGAAGAGTGATCTGCAGATAATAGTCCAAGATTGTGCCTATGACACTGGCTGACCTGTTACATGTGCGCTTGGCAGCTGAAGGATTCTGTATTGGTCCCATGTTCATATGTGCTGCATTACTGAGAAAAATGGTGTTTTATTATATGCAAATGAGCCTCTAGGAGCAACGGGGGCGTTACCATTACACCTAGAGGCTCTGCTCTCTCTGCAACTGCCACACCCTCTGCACTTTGATTGGCAGGACCAGGCAGGGTAAATATCACCACACTTGGTCCTGTCAAAGTAGAGAGGGCACAGCTCTCTTCTTATTGTAGCTGTGTCATGTGACCAACTCCCTGACCCCCAACTGACCCAGGACAGGAAGCCAGTAACTGCTCTATTCATTCCTATGAGACTAAAAGTGAGGCTCCCATAGGAATGCATAGAGAATTAGACTTCCTGTCCACACATGGTGCTGTGTGAGTTGGTGAGTCTGATTGCTGGTCACATGACACAGATGAGAAGCATCAGGGAGATATAACTCACAAATACAGCTACTGGTAAGAAAATGACATTCACTACAGATTACATCATGTACCTTTCTAGCAGGACATGGAATAAAATATTTCGCGGGAGTTCTTCTTTAAGGCCACCTGCACATGTTGTGGGTTATGCACAGCTTTTTCCACACGGATTCTTGGGCAGAAAACCGCAGTGTAATACAGTACCAGCAACGTGCATAAGATTATATAAATCTCATGTACACTTTGCTTTTTCTTCCATGCAGATACTGACCTGCTGTGTGCATTTTGAAATCAGCAGTGTGTCAATTGTTTGCGCAAATTATGGCAAGGATTTTGATGCAGATTTTCTGCAAGTCTAGCAGCACCCGTGTACAGGTAGCCTATGAGGTAAGATACATGATAAATGGTAGACGGATGGGGGTCCGACAGCTGGGCCCTTCACCGATTGTGGGAACAGGAGACCCAGTTTCTCATTCTTCTCAGCTGAGGAGGCAGCACATCACTGCGCTGGGCTTCTGATAGAGTTTGGACAGAGTATTGTGGATGGGAGGAAACAGGTGACTGGGCAGCACCATTGTGATGTTCAGAGGGGGTCCTGACATTAAGACCCCCAACAATCTAGCATTTCTTAGTGGATAGGTGGTAAATAGAAGACATTATTCCCTATCCAGGGAATAGGAGATAACTTAGATCGGTGGGGATCTGTCCACGGACTCCCACCAAAAATAAGAACAGTACTGGTTTGACTAAAGAGCTGGTGAAGCATGCAGACCTGGACTGCTGGAGATAGCAAATACACCCGGCTATCTTCTGCAGTCCCATAAAGATCAATGGCCAGGCTGACCTGTTGCTCCACTCATTTCTGGGGTGCTCGTGATCAGTGGAGGTCCCAGTGGCCAGACACTCACCTATTTAAAGGGGTATTCCCATCACATACACTAGGATATGCCCCCATTGTCTTGCACCTACAAGGAGAACGGAGCGAGGAAATTAATGATGGTTGCACTGCGCATGCATTTGTATGGGAGCAGCAATGAGCAGCACTTGGTGGTGGACGGAAACCTGGGGTCCTCCAACCACAGCGCTCCCTGCTCCGTTCTCCTTGTAGGTGCAGGTCCCACCCAAACCTATCAGACAATGGGGGCATATCCTAGGGATATGCCCCCATTGTATGTGATGGGAATACCCCTTTAAGTTCACCCCTTTTCCTGCAGATAGGGAATTACTTGATCTAACCTGAACTTGCCCTTTAAGTACCCAACAACATACATAATTCTAACCCAAACATACAACAGTCATGGCGGTGAATTCCAGGTTACAATGGGAGTGATTGCTCTAATGACAGAAATTAATGAAAATGCAAAAGGGATGGAATCGCTCGCTTACAGCACTGGGGTCCCAGGCTCGAATCCGACCAAGAACAACATCTGCATGGGGTTTGTATGTTCTCCACAGGTTTGTGTGGGTCTCCTCCGGGTTCTCCGGTTTCCTCCCACACTACAAAGACATTCTGATAGGGAGCTTACATTGGGAGCCGCATTGGAGAGTCGGGACAGCGAGATAATATCTATAAAGCGCGTATAAGTGCGTAAAATAAATAAATGATCACAAATCACAACATAAATGACAACAATTCTATCTGAACATTTTCCACACCAACAAGAAATTAAAAAAGGTGTTTTTAAACAAATTCTTAAATGGAACCCGTCAGCAAGCTTATGCTGCCCAGACCACTACAGCATTTGAGAAAAAAAAAAAAACTAAGGGGAGTTAAAGGGGTTATCCGGGAATTTATACCACCGATATCTTCTGAATAGGTCATCAATATCAGATCGGTGGGAGACTCCAGGTCGCCCGTTAATCACTTCCTCGGTCATATGACAAAGGATTTGGGCTAACAGGATCTTTGACCAAAATGACAAGCTTGGCCACCTTTTATTTAATGTTTTGCATCTGCGTCCGTTTGGAGCCTCCATTGCAGATTTCATCACAAGAGCTGGGCGGCACTATTTTGTTGCATTAGGCCACTTTCACACAGTCAGTCAGGATACAAAAAACAAAAATGGAGGAGACAGCACGTCCGTGGAAGTACTTTTAATCCGGATGCTACGTTTCGGCCCAAGAGGCCTTTATCAAGCATACATACACCATAAGTGACAAACCTTAAATAGCAGTTACTGACCTATCATGACATAAGGGCCGCCCATCCTGTGAGACATGTGATGGGGGCGTGACCAGAGATCATGTGATAAGAAAAATAAATAAACTAGTAATACAAATGTCCAGTAACAATGCATATAGTAGTATGGAAATTCAACATGATCTCCAAGTGGAGATCTAATGAAGCATAAAGTGCAAATATGTCCCCCTGTATGGAGAATCAAATACATAATCTGCCCAGACATTCAAAGATCATAACTATGACATATGCAGAGAAGATCAACACTACTGTAGGAAAAAATGTAGAGGAGATATTCACCTGTGTATAGGGGATAGTTGCAGAGTCTGCAGTCAGCGTGTAACACGTGGGGGACGCGCGCCTTTTTTGTACTCAGCGCGCTCCTCCAGCGTCCCCCACGTGTTACACGCTGACTGCAGACTCTGCAACTATCCCCTATACACAGGTGAATATCTCCTCTACATTTTTTCCTACAGTAGTGTTGATCTTCTCTGCATATGTCATAGTTATGATCTTTGAATGTCTGGGCAGATTATGTATTTGATTCTCCATACAGGGGGACATATTTGCACTTTATGCTTCATTAGATCTCCACTTGGAGATCATGTTGAATTTCCATACTACTATATGCATTGTTACTGGACATTTGTATTACTAGTTTATTTATTTTTCTTATCACATGATCTCTGGTCACGCCCCCATCACATGTCTCACAGGATGGGCGGCCCTTATGTCATGATAGGTCAGTAACTGCTATTTAAGGTTTGTCACTTATGGTGTATGTATGCTTGATAAAGGCCTCTTGGGCCGAAACGTAGCATCCGGATTAAAAGTACTTCCACGGACGTGCTGTCTCCTCCATTTTTGTTTTTTGTATCCTGACTGCTTTCTTGAAGGGATTCACCAACCTTCTTGGAGACGTGCACCCACATGCACTTACTTCTTGGAGTGCTGTCCTACCCTCTTCCTATTTTCACACAGTCAGTGTTTGGTCAGTGATTTCCATCAGTGATTGTGAGCCAAAACCAGGTGCGGGTCAAAAACACAGAACAGGTGCAGATGTTCCCCTTATACCTTATCTCTGTGGAGGCTCCAGTCCTGGTTTTGGCTCACAATCACTTATGGAAATCACTGACCAAACATTGACTGTGCAAAAGTAGCCTTAGGCTACTTTCACACTGGCGGCAGGCCTGATCCGGCAGGTGAAGGGTGCTGCCGGATCAGGCCTGCCGCAGTGACATGTGTGGGAGCCGGAACCGCGCTCCGGCCCCACACATGTCACACAGTACATACATATACATAAACATACACACACATATAGACATACAAACACACATACATACTTACATGCTCCCCGGCAGGTCTTCGGAGCGTCAGGACGGCTCACACAGGTCACGATTCCCCACAGCGCCCTCTGCTGGGCGCCTGGTGGAATCGTCAGATGACGCTCCGAAGACCTGCCGGGGAGCATGTAAGTATGTATGTGTGTTTGTATGTCTTTATGTGTGTGTATGTTTATGTCTGTATGTGTCTATGTGTACCCGGATCCGTAATGGACTCCATTGAAAGTCAATGGAGGGCGGATCCGGTTACCATTATGGTCACACCAGACGGATCCACCCCCATTGACTTGCATTGGGGGTCATTCCGGATCCGTCTTGGTGCGGATGCCTGGACCGGAGAGCAAACCGCAGCATGCTGCGGTTTGTTCTCCGGTCTGAAGACGGAATGGAATGCTTTCAGGAGCATTCCGTTGTCTTCAGTTCAGTTTTGTCCCCATTGACAATGAATGGGGACAAAACTGAAGCGTTTTATTCCGGTATTGAGCCCCTATGATGGAACTCAATACCGGAATTTTAAAACGCTAGTGTGAAAGTAGCCTTAAAAGGGTTTACGAGATTTTCATACTAATGACCTATCAGCTGTTTAAGAAGGCACCAGCTCTCACAGCAGCACCGCTGCCTTCTTCAGCATTCCCTAGGCCATGTGATGTCACGATCGTCGGTCACATGACCTAGGCACAGCTCAGCCCCATAGAAATGAATAGGCCTGGCTCTGATACCAAGTACAGCCACTATACAATGTACGGCGCTGTGTTTGGTGAGTGGAGAGAAGACCTCACAGGAGCACCGCTGCCTTCTCAAAACAGCTGATCAGCAAGGGTCCCCCACCGATCAGATACAGATGACCTATCCAGAGAAAAGGTCAACAGTATTAAAATCTTGGAAAATCTTTTTAAATTATTTGTTCCCTGATGGAATACACTATATTGGGATGCACGTCTTACTCCTTAAATCCATGTGTTTCATCCAGCCCCCACCCATGCAGAGTGACTGTACAAACATTTGTGACAGAACGGCTCGTTCTAAAGACCTCCCTGAATTCCAGCATGGTCTCCAGTCTGGGTTTGGCAAATGCCAGGAGAACGTTACCTGCCGGACTGCACTGTGCCAGCTGTAAAGTTTGGCGGAGGAGGGACATTGCTATGGGCGGTTGTTCAGGGTTTGGCCCAGGTCCAGGGAAGGGAGATCTTAATGCTTCAGCATACTGATTATATTCCTCCAACTCTGCAGGGACGGTTTGGGGAAGGTCCTTTCCTGTCCCATCATGACTGTGCCCCAGAGAACAAAGCAACCTCCATAACGGCACCGTGGTTTGGGCGAGTCTGGTGTGGAGGAACCTGACCAGCCGCACACAGTCCTGACCCTATCAAGGACCTTCGGGATGAACTACAACAGATTGGGAGCCAGGTCTTCTCGTCCAACACCAATGTCTGACCTCACAAACGTTCTTCTGGATGAATGGGCAAAAATACCCACGAATACACCCCAAAATCTTGTAGAAAGCCTTCCCAGAAGAGTGAAAGATCTTTTAGATGCAAAGAGGGGACCAACTACATATTAGTGCCTGTGGATTTAGACTAGGATGTCAAAGCTCCTGTAGGTGACCCAATACTTTAGACCAGGCATGTGGCCCTCCAGCTGTTGCAAAACTACAACTCACAGTATGCACAGCCTAAAGCTATTAGGGCATGCTGGGAGTTGTAGTTTTGCAACAGCTGGGGGGCCGCAGGTTGTGCATCCCTGCTTTAGTCCATATAGTGTACTTTGAAGGGAGGGAGAGGACACGTGCTCGACTGTGACTCCATTCAAACTCTTACTAGCTGCAGTCATGCGGCTGGAGGGAACGGGGGTGGGGTTCCCAGTGGTCGGACCCTCACCGGTCTAGAAAACACCACCTGTCCAGTGGTACACGCCCTTCAGATATCCACATGGAGCTCTACTGATAATTTACACTATGGAGGCACACATAGTATATACACGATGATACGAGAAACGGACATCAGCACCAACGACTCTGCATTAAACTCAGTCAGTGCGATCAATAGCAGATTAAGCATTCCTCGTCTGTAGCCTGGCCGCTCCTGAACGCCACTCGCCCGGTACATTGTATTGTAAGGACACTTACAGTCCCGACCTATAAGCTTCTATGTCTAACACGCTAATGATTCAAGACTTGTAGAATCCGACACCCGGTAAATAAACGTAACCACGATATACAAATACCTGGCATAAAAAAGGAGCGAATGCAGCAAATCCAACCCCGAGAAGTCCAGTCAACCTGCGCTGAGTATCCTGCAGATCTTACATGCTTATTGCAGCCGGTGCCTGAGCCCGGTGTTGTCTAGTACGTGTTTGTTTCCAGTTGCCTTTGGTTAGCTGGTTGTACAACACAAATCATAATCTGTCCCTAGCTCCCTGTGGCTACTACTCCCATAGCAATGTGTGGATAGAAACAGTCTCTAATAAAGTGCGATGCTAGCAGCTAATTGCTGTTGGTCTGATCGCAATTAAACGGGGAATTTCTAATTAAAATAAAGCGCTCGTATTAGAGCGGCCGTATCCATCATCCACCAAACGGCGCCCTCAACGGTTTACTGGTGCAGGGTACAAGAGGAGTCAACGGAGCCGGTCTATGCAAAGCGGGCAAAGGCGCCGCTGCGAGCGCTGAAGTCATGACAACCGGACAACCTCACCTCCCCCGGCCAAGCAGGACAATGAGGCGCTGGAGAGATCGACAGGTTGATATGTCACATGCACCTGATTTAACGTCTGCCGGCTGTTAAGTCAATCCAGAAAATGTTATACTGACTCCAAGGACCGTCGGACGGCTCGGTAGTTACATACCGGTTTTATTTAACCTCTTAATGACCAGCTCCGTTGTTCCCTCTCCACGTTGCAGCTGGAACTTTATTATTTTCATTGACAGGACTGTAAAGGCCCGGCTTTTTAGGTGGGAGTAATAGCTTTTTTTGTGCTATTTGAGAGTACCTCAATTATGTGGTAATTTATAACCTTTTTTTCCTTCCTAATATAAAAATATATTTCATGTAAAATAATCACTTATTACTTTTTGCAAGTTTATTTAACTTTTAATTTGCTTAGATTTTATTTTTTAAATCCTATTAAGAAACTACTGTTTTACAAAATTATTTTATGCTTAGAATGTACTAGTATACTCTAGTGTGCAGGACTGCTGAACTTACAGTCCTGCGGTGGTCCTTTCTAGGTCCTCATGGCTGACTGAAGACTGCTTAAACTAAAGGGAGTCTTTCACCTGTTTTTCACCAATATAACGAACAGCAGTGCCCCACAGAAGATTGCAGACACATCCCAGACATACCTGTGTGTACTGTGTGTGTATTACATGTCACATCCCAGACATACCTGTGTGCACTGTGTGTGTGTATTACATGTCACATCCCAGACATACCTGTGTGCACTGTGTGTCTGTATTACATGTCACATCCCAGACATACCTGTGTGCACTGTGTGTCTGTATTACAGGTCACATCCCAGACATACCTGTGTGTACTGTGTGTGTATTACATGTCACATCCCAGACATACCTGTGTGCACTGTGTGTCTGTATTACATGTCACATCCCAGACATACCTGTGTGCACTGTGTGTCTGTATTACATGTCACATCCCAGACATACCTGTGTTGCACTGTGTGTGTGTATTACATGACACATCCCAGACATACCTGTGTGCACTGTGTGTCTGTATTACATGTCACATCCCAGACATACCTGTGTGCACTGTGTGTCTGTATTACATGTCACATCCAGACATAACCTGTGGTGTACTGTGTGTGTATTACATGTCACATCCCAGACATACCTGTGTGCACTGTTGTGGTCTGTATTACATGTCACAATCCCAGACATACCTGTGTGCACTGTGTGTGTGTATTACATGACACATCCCAGACATACCTGTGTGTACTGTGTGTGTGTATTACATGTCACAATCCCAGACATACCTGTGTGCACTGTGTGTCTGTATTACATGTCACATCCCAGACATACCTGTGTGCACTGTGTTGTATTACATGTCACATCTCAGACATACCTGTGTGCACTGTGTGTCTGTATTACATGTCACATCCCAGACATACCTGTGTGCACTGTGTGTCTGTATTACATGTCACATCCCAGACATACCTGTGTGCACTGTGTGTCTGTATTACATGTCACATCCCAGACATACCTGTGTGCACTGTTGTGTGTGTATTACATGTCACATCCCAGACATACCTGTGTGCACTGTGTGTGTGTATTACATGTCCAGGAAAAGCACTTTTATTCTGCTGGAAAACAGCTCCCAAGTGCCCAGCTCTGCTGCTGCAAGTGCCCAAAGCAAACCAGACTGAAGAGGGGAGGGCTGCTTTAGCTGCTCATATCTTGGGATTGGTAGCAGATAGAAAATGGTTCTGACCTTCTTTTGAAAGCTTGGAATACCAGCTTTCAATGATCAGAAGATATAGCTGTTAGAAATCAAGTCGGGAGAGAAAGCTGTTTTTACTTTCACTTTCAGCTGGGCACTTGGGAGCTGTTTCCTGCAGAATAAAAGTGATTTTCCTGGACATGTAATACAGACACACAGTGCACACAGGTATGTCTGGGATGTGACATGTAATACAGACACACAGTGCACACAGGTATGTCTGGGATGTGACATGTAATACAGACACACAGTGCACACAGGTATGTCTGGGATGTGACATGTAATACAGACACACAGTGCACACAGGTATGTCTGGGATGTGACATGTAATACAGACACACAGTGCACACAGGTATGTCTGGGATGTGACATGTAATACAGACACACAGTGCACACAGGTATGTCTGGGATGTGACATGTAATACAGACACACAGTGCACACAGGTATGTCTGGGATGTGACATGTAATACAGACACACAGTGCACACAGGTATGTCTGGGATGTGACATGTAATACAGACACACAGTGCACACAGGTATGTCTGGGATGTGACATGTAATACAGACACACAGTGCACACAGGTATGTCTGGGATGTGACATGTAATACAGACACACAGTGCACACAGGTATGTCTGGGATGTGACATGTAATACAGACACAGAGTGCACACAGGTATGTCTGGGATGTGACATGTAATACAGACACAGAGTGCACACAGGTATGTCTGGGATGTGACATGTAATACAGACACACAGTGCACACAGGTATGTCTGGGATGTGACATGTAATACAGACACACAGTGCACACAGGTATGTCTGGGATGTGACATGTAATACACACACACAGTGCACACAGGTATGTCTGGGATGTGACATGTAATACAGACACACAGTGCACACAGGTATGTCTGGGATGTGACATGTAATACAGACACAGTGCACACAGGTATGTCTGGGATGTGACATGTAATAAAGACACACAGTGCACACAGGTATGTCTGGGATGTGACATGTAATAAAGACACACAGTGCACACAGGTATGTCTGGGATGTGACATGTAATACACACACACAGTGCACACAGGTATGTCTGGGATGTGACATGTAATACACACACACACAGTGCACACAGGTATGTCTGGGATGTGACATGTAATACAGACACACAGTGCACACAGGTATGTCTGGGATGTGTATGCAATCTTCTGTGGGGCACTGCTGTTAGTTATATAGGTGAAAAACAGGTGAAAGACTCCCTTTAAGCTGGCCATACATTTTACATAATGGAAAACAGAGTCCCTGGTGCTTTAGCACAATGGCAAATGATCGGCTGAATTCAGTCAATCATGCCATCGACATGCTGTTTCAGCCAATGAACGGCCTAAGTGTTCCAGCATTTTCGGCAGATGAGAGTCTACAGTCACTTGTTCGCACTCGTTTTTTTAATCTTATGTGTATGGCCACCATTACCCAGCCTCTGATCAAATTACTGGGAAGACAGAGGGGCAAACTTCCTTTGATCAATACGTGGTCAGAGACAGCGGCAATCAAAGGGATTGGCACTACCTCCGATCCTGGCTGTAAAGCAAAAGGCTGCTCTAAGAGCAGCTAGTTAGTCTGTAGAGGAGGGGTGCTCACAGGAGCTCTCAGCTCACTCTAAAATAGCGAGGACAAGACACACTAGGTGGTCCTTAAAGGGGTTTTGCGGGAACACAGCCCACGTCCTTGTGAACAGGGATAGGAGTTGTTGTAATGAGACAAAACATGTAATTATGTAATTAGAAAATTATAATAAATGTATTTAAATTATAATTATACATTTAGGACCAAGTTAGCCCCTTCCAGAAGACGGCTTCATTCAGTAGTTATGTTGGTTTGTATTGGTAACTGTGATTCTTTATGGTGGTCATCATCAAGTTCCTTTGGACATGAGCACAATGCTCCCGTCTTATAGCCCAGAATCCTGATCAGAGCGGCCTATGGTGGACCTGGTAGTCTCTCCTGAAGCTGAACCACAGATATTCGACCAGAAAGATTTCAAAGTGACTCTCGAACACACGTGTGGCATCTATGAGACCGAAGCTCAAATTATATCATGCCAAAGATGGTTAACGTAAGAACTAAGGTTAAAGGATCCTCGCTCCACAAAATTAGCATCACATTAAAAAAAAAAGGCTTCCTTTTAGAAACATGATTAAAGAGAAGAAGGTCGGAGTTTAAGATTAGTGACTATGAGCAGCATCTCCATGTTCTCCGCTGTGATTACCACAACACTGCCTTATGCAAAACAGCTATTTGGTTGATGTCCTCGGCTGCCCTCGAAAGACAACACAAAGGCGAAGAGTGGGACCATTCCAAGAGGACAAAGCACCTCACTAGATCTTCAGAGGTCACATGCCCCCAACATCCAAAGTGTACAGCAAAATTTATTTCCAAATCGAGAGAAAAAAAGGAAATGAAATTTCTTGAATGGTACTCTTCAGTCAAGTCGTTAGAAGTTTATTGAGCTGGGTGACAACCTGTGTCATCTATAGTCTAGAACAATGTAGCCCAGTAGTCACTGTCTAGCACAAGCCTTAAAGAGGACCTTTCACCGCTCCTGACATGCCTGTTTTAATAGCTCCGTGCATTCCCCATGTAATAACAATTCTGGAACATCTATTCTTATGGTTGTATGTTGTGCCATTCCTTTATTATTTGCACTAGAAGTTATGAATGAATTGCTAGCAGTCTGCAGTAAGGGAACAGAGGGGAGGTAACCAGTTGGGGGTGTGTACCTGCACAGTCTGAACATGGCAGCACTGACTGGATAGAGTCAGTCTGTGCAGGGACACACCCCCAACTTGTTACCTCCCCTCTGTTCCTTTACTGAAGGCAAATAGCAATTCATCATAACTTCTAGTGCAAATAATAAAGGAAATGGCAGAACATAGAGACATAAGAATAGATGCTCCAGAATTGTTAGTACGTGGGGAATGCATGACACTATTAAAACAGGCATGTCAGGAGCCGTGAGAGGTCTTCTTTAAAGGGATATTCCCATCTCAGACAATGTCCTAGCGATGCGCCCTCGTTGTCTCTAAAACGAAGAAAGCAAAGTGGTGGCCAGCAGTGGTGGATCCAGCCACCACCAATCGTTCCTATTGGCCTGCTGAAAATAGCTTTGTTTACAAGATAGGTGCAGGTCCTAGAGGTGGGACCTGCACGTATAAGACATTGGGGGCATATCCTACTGATATGCCCCCAGTGTGTGTGATGGGAAAACATCTTTAAAGGGTATGTCGACCCTTACAATTGCTTTTATTTATTTTTATTGCTCCAAAGAATGAAGTAGAGTTTGAAAGTTTTTTCTTCCATTTACAAAATGGATCTCTTGAAGGGTCTCTTTAACCCCGTCCAAAGCCTAATAACACATATGGACACCATAGTAGGTGCGGTCCCTCCATGAACCAGAGTGGATTCATGCAGTAATGAGACAACCCCTTTAAGACTGCTGCATTGTTGTGCCTACAGCTTCTATACAGACCTCTTCGTTTCCATGGTAACAGACTACAAACAGATCCTGCAGTCATACTCCAATCCTCAGTTGTAGTTTAGCAAGTAAAGTATGACAGCAGCATCAGACTACAAAGGGTTTGTTTGTAGTCTGTTACCACGGACACAGGTCTGAACAGGAGCTGTAGACACAACAGTAGGAAGCCATTTGTCAGCTTTCTCCATTTGATGCGTTATTGGGCATTGGGGCCATAAAATGGTTGATTAGGGTGTCCACATGAGTTCAAGAATTTTTTTTTTTTTTTTTTGGGGGGGGGGGTTATTGATAGTACAATGTCTTTCTTGTTGGAGGCGGACATGATGCCAGATACAGTCCTTGGACAGTTCTCCCCAGACAGACAAAACCGATGACCACATCACATGGTGAAACTAGAGAATGGCTGACCCATCCCTAAACAAGACGCGGCGTACCTAGGACCAGAAGGAAGACTGCATGTAATACCCGATGTCCTCTCCAGATGACGACCACTACGATAAGCCAGTAAATAATACCGCATAGTCATCTGAGCAGACAGTATAATAAATAGGTCACCTAGACTTGTATTTCTCAACTCCAACCCTCAAGTACCTCTACAGATCATGACCGAGGACGGCAGAACTGTGCAATTCATTATGTACCATCAATTCTCTCATCTGTAATACTAAGGAAACCCTGAAAACATTATCTGAGGGGGGAATTTAAATAAAGTAGTTAAAAATAAAAAAATTTTTAAAAGAATTACACAAAATTGAGGTAAAAAAAAAAAATAAATTAAATCAGACATCATACAGTACATGACACTACAAAACTATAACCAGCCCCGAGATCTCCCCAGTCACTTCTCTTCAGACTGGCAGCTCAGGGGGTGCATCCTTTCTCAGGGGGCATGCCCTTTCTGCTGCAACTCTGTCCCTGTAACTGTCATAGCTGGTAACAGCCGATACGTCTGGTGAGTGTTGAAGGATGGAAGTGAGCATGTACGACCACCTTAGTAGGTGGACAAGCACATTACTATACAGAATAAACCCCAGGGGGGCGCCATTATAATGAAGTAAAGAGAATATCTCATAACTGAAGCACTTCGTAACAATATTTAAAGGGGCAGCCCCAGGACATATACATCCTCGTGGGACTGCCAGTGATAGCCAAGGACAGTGTTCAGCTATTTCTGCAGTCCCATAGAGTTGAATGGAGCAGCAGTGCACGTGTGTGCCCTTCTTGTGAACGGCGGTGGCACCAGCAGCCAGACCCCCGCCGATAAGACCCTGACCCCATATCCTGTGGATGGGAGGGAAGAGTGTATGCTGTGTGACAACCCCTTTAAGGACTGAGACAGTAGTGTAGCTGTTCTCTGCTCATGATATGCAGACTCGCCAGGCCTGGGTCGCTTATATTTGCATCAATAAGCTGGATTTACCAGAGAAGAATTTCCATAAGAGGAGACAGTCAGGAGCGCAGCACCTTAGGATGATGCAAGGAGTCACCGGGTCACATGGAACTAGCTGTCATCTAAAGCATGTTGGCAGGTAAACACTACGCAAATGAGACACAGTAATTTTATTATAATGTGAAATATTTCCACACAGAATAGATAATAGGCGGCCAAATAACACAAGCAAGCCGCTGATTGCATCTATAAAAAAAAAAAAAAAAAAAAAAAAAGGCACTAAACAGACATCACAGGAGCGGCCATTCATGTCAACAAGATTTCATTTTGCACAAAATCGCCTCAAAGTGCATCTGTCGTCACGTGTGGTGATGAGGACAGGAAACGGAGCATGCAACGTGTTCCTGTTTTGTTTTTGTTTTTTTTAAAACTTGAATTCAAAAGGGGAGACAGGTGAACAAACAGGTGACAACCTCGCTCTGTCCTGCTCATTGAGATGGAAGCACATGCTCAGTTCAGTCCTTCAACTGCAGCAGACAGGACACGCCCTCTAAGCTGCCAGCTTGAAATAAATCTAGCGGAGCAACGAATGGGGAAGATCTCTGGATCCATGTGAGGTACCGGTTTTAGCTTTCTTAGATCGAGATTGCCACATATGATATCCGATTTTAGTTGTGTTTTTTTTACATTAATCATGGGATAACTCCTTCATGGTAAAAATGGGATAAAATAAAAGAAGCAGCCATTTAGGTATTCCCCCACTAGGAATGTAACAGTGACATCTTTATGCGATACACGAACTGTGTGTATAGGGCCACGTAAACGGCGACTGGAAATAAGGACCAGAGAGTCAACATAGGAGCAGAGGGGGAATAAGAGTATTTCTTTTATCTCAATTCTGCCCCAGACAATTTTTTGCCTAAACTCGGACACCCCTTTTGTGAATACCTCTGCTTAAACGCCACACACAGCCCGCGGACAGGTGAAAGCGGCCATATTTGTTTGATCCCCTTTAAAGTGCCGCATTACTATAACTCAATGGGGGAGATTTATCAAAACTGGTGTAATGGAAAACTGGCTTAGTTGCCCGTAGCAACCAATCAGATTCCACCTTTCACTTTCCAAAGGAGCTCTGAAAAATGAAAGGTGGAATCTCATTGGTTGCTTTGGGCACCTAAGCCAGTTCTACTTTACACCAGTGGCTGCTACCGAAGGGACAAATTATGAAAGCAATTTTGACCCATACGAAAAAATTCCTCTACAATTTCACAACAAATCGGATGATTCCTTATCACCAAGGAGCCCTGGCCCAAAGGTGTCATCCAGCATAAGGAATCCTATTTCCAAATACCCTAAGGAAATAAAGAGGTCGGGGGTCCCTGCTCAGGATCCATATTTATTGGTGTAGTGGAGAGAGGACCTCATGTTCTGGAGAACCTAACACTGACAACGATCTCTAAAGGACCCGGCAGCAGGAGAACCTGAGATCAACTGTGGTCAGGGACACTTCTAACAAAGAAAAAAATAGTGACTCCATCTCCCCCTATATATTATTTACTTTCTACAGAAGTCCCAATGCATCGAATTTAAAGGGGTTATCCGAGGCTGGAAATGCCCCTCGCGCCCATATGCCCGGGCCCCTCACACTTCTCACCTGGCATCCTGCAAGGGCGCTGCAGATGAAAACATCCGGTGTCCGGGTGTTAGGGGGTGGGGTTGGGAAGCAACCAATGGCAGGTGGTGACGCTAAGGAGGCTCGTCCCCGTTTGCCATTGGCTGCTCCCCCCAGACACCGAATGTTTTCATCTGCAAACGGGGAGAAGCAGCGCGGCTGTGGGGACCAGGGAGCCAGGTAAGTAGAATCAGTATGAGGGGACCGGCATGTTGGGGGGAGGGGCATTTCCATAACCCCTTTAAGACCTGGTTCCAAGTCCAAAGCTGTAAAAAAATAAATAAAATTGTGTCCAGCATTTCAGTCCAGTCCACTTTTCTTTTTGCTGTGGCTTCGACTGCAACAATTTCACAGCAGAATAGATGCAGATTGTGCTGTGGATTTCACCCTCTACATAAAAAGGGTAGAATTTGGTGAAAATCTACAAGATTTCAGTACAGGAATTAGCATGCCACGTGTGAATGAGGTTCTGTAGTCTCCATCCACATCTACAGTACTGGAGATTACCGATTTGTCTTGCAGAATTCTGTCACATCTGAACACGGCCTTACTGCGAGGACACGGAGGGCGGTAGCTGATCACTCCCAACTAAGACTTGTTTGGCTGACACGTATGTGTACTTACAGTATATCCCACGTATACTGACCCCTGCCGGGTTGGGCCACCCTGTTTACAATGCGGTGGGACGGAAGCGAGGTCTACTCTTAGGTCAAGATATGTAGGTCACATTCCTGCGCGGCTGCTGCATGTCGCACTGAAACATTTTTCATACATGTCCATGCACACGTGTGTCCGACAAGTGTAACGGCTGGTTGCGGCGACCTGTGTAACGGCTGGTTGCGGCGACCTGTGTAACGGCTGGTTGCGGCGACCTGTGTAACGGCTGGTTGCGGCGACCTGTGTAACGGCTGGTTGCGGCGACCTGTGTAACGGCTGGTTGCGGTTGTATATACATACACTGCAGTAAGAAGTAGTTCAGGCTCTCGCGGCCTTGCATGGATGTCCCTCTTTAACGGAAATGTGTCACCAGAAAATGACCTATTGTGTAAATCATGTTTTTCTGTTTAAGATATTTTTAAAGAATTTTTGTGGATCTCATATTTATTTTTCCATGTCAATATCCATATTTAAACAAAAACTAATTTCTGCAGTTTTCGCACTGACCACTATGTCCAATAATAGGTGCCACTTCTTGCACTTTACCGCAGTTATCTGCTCATCTGTCATTCTAACCCTGCCTGTAATGATATCACCTCTGTGTATAGATAAGACAGGATCCTCTATTCACAACAGGTGTTAACACATCTTATCTCTTCTTTCCTTGTACAATGACCTCTGCACAGGTTACACATGACTAGAAATCTCCCCCATAGAAGTCAGTGAGCTCTCCTCCTGACCATTTTCTATGGACCATGTGACTGCCGTAAAGCAATTTTCTTAATACTTTGTAAATGCTGCTAAGAACAGCTCAGGAAAGGTGGCCGCCCTCATAATTATGTTCAGGAAACGAGTTTAAAAAATCTGTAATCCGAAAAAAAAAAAAAAAAAAAAAAGATTAGAAAAAAAAATACATGTTACTATCTGGGTTTTAAATGGCAGACAAAATTTCCTTCAAGGAACTGTCCTAGTTGTATTTTTTTTTTTTTTTTTTTATTTTTTTTTTAGGGCCAATCTCTAATCTGTAAGGAGGCAGTTTGAAATCAACAGACTGGCGTTCCAGGGCCCCCTCCGGTCCAGCGCTGCCGCTCCATCCTCTCCGTCAGGCTGCACCTATGATGTAATGTTTTGCCTGCAGCGGTGACATCCCGCAGACCACTGCAACCAATCACTGTCCTCAGTGGTGATGCTTGCTCATAAGGCCAGTGATTGGCTGTCACATGGAGGAACGGCACATCATCACTGCAGCAAAGTAAATGGAGACCAGCAGGGCCCCCGGAGCCCTGGGGATTTAACAGGTAACGTTAAATATATATTTTTTATTTTTTTAAGGTGGCTCAGTGGTTAGCACTGGTGCCGTGCAGCGCTGGGGTCCTGGGTTCGAATCTAACCAAGGACAACATCTGCATGCAGCTTGTATGTCCTCCCTGTGTTTGTGTGGGTTTCCTCTGGATTCTCCACTTTCCTCCCAGACTCCAAAGACATTCTGATAGGGAACTTATATTGTGAGCCCCATTGGGGACAGTGTGATGATAATGTCTGCGGAATGCAAGTGCGGAAAAAAATATATATATATTTATTACAGTTTATCAACATTTTATCCACTATGGTAATTTTTTTTAACTCTTGGACATCCCCTTTAAATAGCAAACCTTACTCATTTCCACCTACTAAAGAAGCCCCGGAGGGAAGAATATTTAATTTGCTTAGAGATCCCTTTAAGACTACTGCCATGTATAACCTTTGCTCTTCTGGGTCACCGTCTGGCGGACTGAATATAATATGAGATTTGTTAATTGTGCGCCATTTATAATGTGTACGGATTATTTTATTTAACATGCCTTCTTACTTTAAATTGGTAAAAATGACAATGAAAAAAGAAAAAAAATACCATAAAAATTAAATTGCAGATAATATGCCCTTTAAAAAAAAAAAAAAAAAATCAGATTATAAATAACACATTAGGCCTAACTGTGACGCCTTATCCTCTCTACAGCACAAAGGAATCCCATCCTTACTTCCGGCGTACAATGTGCTCCCCATAACCTGCCCTGTAACTGGGGGCCATTGTTCCCCCGACACTACCTGCCATGTACCCGGCACTGGGCTCTGCCCTCATTAGTAAGTGTTAATTAGCTACATGACGCGCGTTGTGATGGCTGCCTACGTGCAATAGTCACCCCGTGATATCAAACCTCTCGCTGACAGGCGCCTAGTGCCAAAATCCTTAAACAAAAAAAATGGCACTATAAACACTAAGGGAAACA
Organism: Rhinella marina; assembly: GCA_900303285.1. NCBI lineage: Eukaryota > Metazoa > Chordata > Amphibia > Anura > Bufonidae > Rhinella > Rhinella marina. The sequence continues at coordinate 244,137 of ONZH01027000.1, read as the reverse complement.
AGCTTCAGCTAAAGCTTCCTCATAGACTTGGCGCCGATCTAGGGCACGTCCTGATGTGACCTCACCGCAGCGTTCACCTGTCTACGCGCCGATCTACGTCCCGCAGAAAATGGTCCGGGCCACCCAAAATCCAGTTCTACATCATTCTTAACTGCTGCCGCCGCCATTACGGAGAAAACTCCGAAGGGGCGTCCAACAGGAAGCGATTTTTCATCTATCCAATATTGATTCTGATTGACCCAAGATCCTACCGCCATCCCAGGCCATTGTGTCAGGACAATAAACCCTCCACCGTAAATATTACACGCGATCAAAGATCCATGACGCGGAGGGTCGCGTCAGCCGACGTGGTCCTAACGGTTTCATGGGTCACGTAGACGCAGCAACAGCGGTCTCCGACGGTCGTCATAGACAACAAAAAAAAAAAATTGCGCTGGCGAATGTTGGCGTTTTAATTGTCTGTAAACGCAGGCGACTGTGGTGGCGGATATGGCCGGGATGAGGGGTGGTAATTGTCCTGATGTCACCTACACAGGGGCAGGTAGAGCTGGCACTGTGTGGTCATTGTGTGCCGTGCCAGGGGAGGGGGCTGCTCTTTGTAAGTGGGGCTGGCAGCTCGGTGGCCGGCCTTCCTCTCCTCTAGCCCGGGGAACACGCTCGTTACTCTGCGGTTTCTGGTCTACAGCAGACAAAGCGCTGCCTGAGGCCCAGCACAAGCCACGCACTTTCCTGGCAGCGCCCCCCGAGGCTGCTGAGGGAGTAGGCCCCTGCCTCACGGTGCGGCCTGGGAAGGAGCCTGTAATCCACCCCCTCCCCCCTCCTCGTCCTCCTCCCCCGCCGCCCCCGTCTCTTACCCCGCTCCCCGGCGTTGTTTCTCTCCGGCTGCACCGGGCGCGGCCTCGACACTCGCCTGGGTCTCCTGTTCGCTGCTCTGACCGAGTTCATTTGCTGACTGTCGGGGGGAGGAGGGCCGGGCTCCTGGCTGCTCGCAGAGCTGGGCTCGCCCCTGTGTTCGGTTGCGGAGTGAGAGTGCGCGACCTGCGGTTGCTTCACAGTCCAGCCGTCGCTGCTGCTTTCTTCGTCGGCTCCTCCTCGCTGTCCACAAACCCCCTCCCCGTCACTCCGGTGTCTGGAGCTCTCACAGGAGCCCCGAAAAGATCCCCTCCCGTAAGCCCCGTCTGTCCGCGGCAGGAGGAGCCATTGACACCGCCAGAGACACAGTCACACAGCTGAGGGGGAGGGGAGGAGAGGGAGGGACGCACAGTCACAAGCCTGCCCCCACCCTGGCCAATCGCAACCTTCGACACAGCGCTCTGCCTACCGCGCAGCCAATCGCGTCCTTCGATGCAAAGCTCAGCCTGCCCAGCGGCCAATGAAAGGCGGCGTCTCTCTCTCACACGCTCACATAGAGCCCAGCCGCTGAAGGAAGATGGTGGCTGGGGTGGAGTTGTGCTGAGCACTGGGCGAACACACAACAGGGCATTCTATACGTATTTATAGTCACTTCCCCAAACACTACAGCCGGCTGCAGTCATTCAGACTGTGGCGGTTATACAGCGGCTGTGCTAGGGCGGTCACCCCCTCTAACAGTAATGGCTGGCAGGGTGAAGGTCTTGCTGGTGACGCAGTGCCCTAGGACGTGACTCTTCTCGGTCGTGAGCGCTGCCACCTCTCCCCAGCACAGTGCTGAGCGTGAAGTCAGCTGCCACTTTTATAGCCTGTCATGGAGGAGACTGTACAGGGCAGGCTGGGTTATCTGGGTACCAGGGGGTTGTGTAGACCAGAGAGCCCATGTCTGAATACTGGGTTAGGAAGCTGTGCAGGGTTCTTTCATAATGGAGAGGGCACAGCTGACAGGACGGGGTCATGTGCTGCCATATACCTTGTGCAATAAAACTACTGCAAGTGTTGGTGCCGGAGGCGTTTCTGGAGAATTGTCCATTAGACGGTGCAATAACCAGGCAAACTCTCCTTCCCGACAATCTGCTCTTGTAAAGGTGCAGCCAAAACCGAATGGCTTCTGGGCAGCGGACCTGGCCGTCTAAACAACGATCTGCTGCCCGGAAACAATGATTCTGTGTGAGGATGAGAGATGGCATTAGCGACTGCTCGTCCTACTGTGGAGGAGATCACTGCATGTAAATCCAGCGCTTCACCTCCACTGAGCGAGCAGCCGACTGTTGGGGAGGACCACTTCTTTCCTGGCAATCTGCTGCTCCTCCGATAGTGTAAAATGCCGATAGAGGCATTTATGATGTAGAGATAGTTACTACAAGGCACTAATGTATCGTGATTGTCCATATTGCTTCCTTTGCTGACTGGCTTCACTTTCCCATCACATTATACACTGCTCGTTTCCATGGTTACGACCACCCTGAAATCCAGCAGCAGTGGCCGTGCTTGCACACTATAGAAAAAAGCACCAGCTTATGTGTGGTCCTATAGTCCTGGGCATGAGAAAGGCACGTGCTTTTTCCTATAGTGTGCAAGCATGGTCGCTGCTGTGTGGTCGTATCCATGGAAACGAGCAATGTATAATGTGATGGGAAAGTGAAGCCAGCCAGCAAAGGAAGCGATATGGAGAATATAGATAATGGTATTATAAACACAGCCTAACAGTATAGCTATGAAAATACATTAGTCATACTGGGTATACTGAAAAGAATGAACAAGGTGTAATAAAAAACTTATAAGCAAATAATTGATAATACCAACCAAGATATATAGCCCCAGACTCAGGTCAGACCACCACCACGCCCTGACGCGCGTTTCACCGTTAGCTTTCTGGACAGAGAAATTAAAATAAGAACAAACAGCAGGTGGCGGCGTGGCGCTCTACAGATAGATGTCATTGAATAACTCCGTGTCTATGCTACATTTCGTCACATGCAATTACAACACTATTCAGATCCAGGTGCTTTTTGGGAAAATATAGAAAAACTTTCACAGGACAACCTAATTAAAGACTACTACTCGGAAGAAGCACAGCAATGTCTTAAAAAGATTAAAATAGACAAATCGCCAGGACCGGATGGCATACACCCACGTATCCTAAGAGAATTAAGTAATGTCATCGACAGACCCTTATTTCTGATATTTAAGGACTCTATACTGACAGGGAGTGTTCCACAGGATTGGCGCATAGCAAATGTGGTGCCATTATTCAAAAATGGTCCAAAAACAGAGCCCGGGAACTATAGGCCGGTAAGTTTAACATCTGTCGTGGGTAAACTGTTTGAAGGGTTTTCTAAGAGATGCTATCTTGGAGTACCTCAATGAAAATAAGCAAATAACTCCATATCAGCATGGCTTCATGAGGGATCGGTCATGTCAAACCAATTTAATCAGTTTCTATGAGGAGGTAAGTTCTAGACTTGACCGCGGGGAATCAATGGATGTCGTATATCTGGACTTCTCCAAAGCATTTGACACTGTACCGCATAAAAGGTTAGTATATAAAATGAGAATGCTTGGCCTTGGAGAAAATGTCTGTATGTGGGTAAGTAAATGGCTCAGTGATAGAAAACAGAGGGTGGTTATTAATGGTACATACTCAGATTGGGTCACTGTCACTAGTGGGGTACCACAGGGGTCAGTACTGTGCCCTATTCTGTTCAATATATTTATTAATGATCTTGTAGAAGGTTTCCACAGTAAAATATCAATTTTTGCAGATGACACTAAACTATGTAAAGTAATTAACACAGAAGAGGACAGTGCACTGCTACAGCAGGATCTGGATAGACTGGAGGCTTGGGCAGAGAAGTGGCAGATGAGGTTTAACACTGACAAATGTAAGGTTATGCATATGGGAAGGAATAATGCAAGTCACCAGTACATACTAAATGGTAAAACACTGACATGGAAAAGGACCTAGGAATTTTAGTGAACAGCAAACTAAGCTCTGGAAACCAGTGTCAGACAGCTGCTGCCAAGGCCAATAAGATAATGGGTTGCATCAAAAGAGGCATAGATGCCCGTGATGAGAACATAGTCCTGCCACTTTACAAATCACTAGTCAGACCACACATGGAGTACGGTGTACAGTTCTGGGCTCCTGTGAACAAGGCAGACATAGCAGAGCTGGAGAGGGTTCAGAGGAGGGCAACTAAAGTCATAACTGGAATGGGTGGACTACAGTACCCAGAAAGATTATCAAAATTAGGCTTATTCACTTTAGAAAAAAGACGACTGAGGGGAGATCTAATAACTATGTATAAATATATCAGGGGTCAGTACAGAGATCTCTCCCATAATCTATTTATCCCCAGGACTGTGACGAGGGGACATCCTCTGCGTCTGGAGGAAAGAAGGTTTGTACACAAAAAAGAGGATTCTTTACGGTAAGAGCAGTGAGACTATGGAACTCTCTGCCTGAGGAGGTGGTGATGGTAAGTTCACTAAAAGAGTTCAAGAGGGGCCTGGATGTATTTCTGGAGGTAATAATATTACAGGTTATAGTTACTAGAGAGGGGTCGTTGATCCAGGGAGTTTCTGATTCTGATTGGAGTCGGGAAGGAATTTCTTTCCCCTAAAGTGAGGAAAATTGGCTTCTACCTCACAGGGGTTTTTTGCCTTCCTCTGGATCAACTTGCAGGAAAACAGGCCGAACTGGATGGACAGAGGGCTTTTTTCGGCCTTATAAACTATGTTACTATGTTAGTCCCCACCCCCAAGGAATAGCTTCAGCTGCTCATAGTTTCTAGATGTCAGAATCTATAGAACAGAGGTGGACTGGGAACTTAAAGTGGCCCTTGAAAAAATACTAAAAGTGGCCATGTTTTGTAGTTGGGTCCAAATTGAGTGAAGGTAAGACCAGCAATACCATATTGTGACAGATTATACCACCCCAACAGAGCCAAATGCCACAGTCCATCACAAAATACTGTCAGCAGCACAAAATACATCCCCAAAAGCTTCCACTGGCCGGCCGTGAGGAGGACTCATGCGGCCCCCTGGGCATCGTCCCACTGGGAAATTTCCCTGTAAGGTCTATGGCCAATCCTCCCCTGATAGGACATATCGTATCTTTTGTTGCATCTTGCAGATCACAGACCCATTGATCCCCCCCCTGAAGTGGGAAAAATTGGCTTCTACCTCACAGGGTTTTTTTGCCTTCCTCTGGATCAACTTGCAGGATAACGGGCCGACCTGGATGGACAGAAGTCTTTTTTTGGCCTTATAAACTATGTTACTATTAATACAATGGGTCCGCACCACGAAGCGGGGCACACACAGCCGGTGCCTGTGTTGTAGACCCGTGGTTTGCAGTCTGCAACATTTGCATGGCACCCCCACAGTCGTGTGAATGGGGCCTTAGACAGCTATGGTCACAGTAAGTAACCCAGAGACCAGCAAAATTTTCACCGGTTTTCCTTATATATTATATATGTCATCTAATGGCACAACGGAAAGGTCTGAGGCAGTGGTGGCGGGGCACTCAGAGCCCTCTCTGCGGGCACCGCACCCTGGAAAAAGTCTATGGTGTACCAATATTCCTTGGACTTTTCCTGCCATTCATCAGCACAGGGCGCACTATGAACATCACAGGCAGCACATGAATTAGGCAGGCTATTAGAGCTAAGTGATAAAATACATGGAAGATATACTAGATTGGACTGTAGGATTCAGGGTAAATTGCCATGTTGGCACTTTTGGGTTATAGTTTGGGCATTCAGTCTGTAAAAGGTTCGCCATCACTGGTCTAAGGTGTCCCGTGAAAAGTAATATCAAATATAGTTATTTGCAGTTAGATAGGCCAAGTGCTAAAAACGAAACAATTGGCCTGGTAAGGAGGAGGGGTAAACACTCTGGCAATGAAGCGGTTAATAATACTGAGCCGTTCCCGTCTGTCTTTTGAGTTTACCTTTCTTACTTAGTGTAGCCCTTGAACATGGGAAACAATCAAACCAAATATTCATACAAATGTACGTCAGCATGATAAAAATCCGACTTTAAGTAACTTTAAAGAAGAACTCCCGCAAAAATTTGTATTCTCTGACCTGTTAGAAAGGTGCATGATATAATCTGTAATGATTGTCATTTTCCTATCAGTGACTGTTTCTGTGAGTAAAAACCTCTCTTCTTATTGTAGCTGGGTCATGTGACCAACTCCCTGACCTCCAACTGACCCAGGACAGGAAGCCAGTAACTGCTCTATTCATTCCTATGGGAGCCTCACTTTCAGTCTCATAGGAATACATAGAGAATTAGACTTCCTGTCCACACATAAGTCTATGTGTGAGTTGGTGGGTCTAATTGCTGGTCACATGACACAGATAAGAAACTTCAGGATGATATAAGTCAAAAATTGGTAAGAAAATGACACTGGTAAGAAAATGACATTCACTACAGATTACATCATGTACATTTCTAGCAGGACATGGAATAAAATTTTTGTCGGGAGTTCTTGTTTAAGTAAAAAAAAAAAATCCGACTTTAAGTAAAAAAAAAAAAGTGCCAAATGGCATCATAGCCGAGTATATACACATATATATATATATATATATATATATATATATATATATACGGGGCCTAAGTCACAAGCACAGGATGTCTAAGGGAGAGCTCTGCAGTGTCCCTGCTTGAACTAGTGGAGGTATGCATGCTGGATGTCATGTGAACCAGCACAACATGGATCCCCTCCAGGTTTACACCAAGCCTAGCTATTTTAAATAAGGAGCAGTTCTTCGCTCACCAGGGAACGTATGAAAGATTACTATCAGACTACAGATTATCCAAAACCTTACGTGCACCGAATAACACTTGTACCTTCTCATCTTGACAGCTTACTATCCATTTTAGATCCATTGACCATCACAGTTTTTCATATCGACATGTATTAAAGGGGTTGTCTGACTTCAGTAAGTGGCATTTATCATGTAGAGAAAGTTAATACAAGCCATTTACTAATGTATTGTGATTGTCCATATTGCCTCCTTTGCTGGCTGGATTCATTTTTCCATCGCATTATACACCACTTGCTTCCAGGGGCCACCATTGATGGTCAGAGACCTGACAAATTAGACAGTTTGACCCTGAAAAGCGTTGTTCGTGCTGCAACTAATTAAGTCTGTCTACAATTGTCATCCATGTTGGGTATACAGCAGTGCCGCAGTCTCTGTCCGCATTTCCATTGTGCCAGCTCAGGCCTGACAGGACGGCATGGAGAAGCGGACCCGCACTTGTTTAAGCTTGGAAAGGTGTTGAGCTCTCAGCACAAGACCTGAAGGTGAGCAGCTCATTGTCCTTCACCTTTTAAGGCCCACCATTTAGTTTCCCACTCTTCTCATCCCTCAGAAGGACGATTTAGCCATTTCTGTCTGAGACGGAAAAAAAATACTTTGTGTAGAATGTTTTTCTGTCTAAGATAACGGACTCAGACGGAAATGGCTAAAACAGATGCAAAATGTGCGTGACTGACGGATGCTTAAAGGGGTTGTCTCACTTCAGTAGGTTGCATTTATCATGTAGAGAAAGTTCATAGAAGGCACTTACTAATGTATTGTGATTGTCCATATTGCCTCCTTTGCTGGCTGGATTCATTTTCCATCACATTATACACTGCTCGTTTCCATGGTTACAGACCACCCTGCAATCCATCAGTGGTGGTGGTGCTTGCACAATATAGGAAAAAGTATCAGCCTCTCTGGTGGCCGGGACCATGGGAGCGCACATAGGCTAGTGCTTTATGTATTATATATAAATATACATTGGGGAAAAAAAGGATTTAGTCAGCCACCAATTGTGCAAGTTCTCCCACTTAAAAAGATGAGAGAGGCCTGTAATTGACATCATAGGTAGACCTCAACTATGAGAGACAAAATGAGAAAACAAATCCAGAAAATCACACTGTCTGATTTTTAAAGAATTTATTTGCAAATTATGGTGGAAAATAAGTATTTGGTCAATAATAAAAGTTCATCTCAATATTTTGTTATATATCCTTTGTTGGCAATGACAGAGGTCAAATGCCCTTTAACCCCCTAACTGTTTTGCCAGAGTGGAGCTCCAGCAGTGGGAAAAGTAACTACCTGGAGGGGGGACGGCTGCTTTAGATGCTGCTACCTCCTGAATGGTAGCAGCTAAAAATATGCCACTGATCTGGTTTGAAAGCAGACATTCCAAGCTTTCAGACAATACTAAAATGATAGCAATATGTTCAGGACAGAGAAAGATATCACTGATAGAAATCGGGATGCTGTGAATGTAGCTGAAAATGAAAGTAAAAACAGGTTTTACTCGCAATTATTCCCGACTTGATTTCTAACAGTGATTTCTCCTCTGTTTCTTGGACTTTAGCTGTCATTTTGGTCTTGTATGAAAGCCTGGACTGTTTTTAGCTGCTACCATTGATATCACCATCTAAAGCAGCCCTCCAGTTAGCTACTTTTCACACTGCCCGAGCTGGACTCGGGAAAAACAGTAAGGTGGATAATGAGGTAATTGGAGCGATTGACTTATCAAGGAAATTTTCAAAGCATTACCATAGCAAAGGAAGTATTAAGTATGGTAAGACTCGAGTCAAGAGCATCAGATGACCCAAAAATGGAAGGAATTTCGGGCACAGGTCCAGTCTTCTATGCTCTAGTGATTTATTACATACAACAGTAGGAACTTCTAATTGAGATAACAGATTGTAAGAATTAAGCCTGAAATATGTGTTTGGTTCTAAAGGTCCACAGTGGGCGTCTGGGAATTATATGGAATGTAAGATTATTGAGAGTATTTTCTGAGTTTTTGTGAAAATAGACAACGTACTATCTATAGTATCTGGTTATGTATTAAAGGGGTATTCTTGTCTCAGGATAGGACCCTTCCAACCTCGTCCTGCCTGGATGCAGCAGTCAGAGGTGGTCAAACTGTCTGTGCTAAGCTATTTCTGTGCCTCCCATACAAGTGAATAGTAGTCACAAAAAACAATGGGAGTCATAGTACAGTGGCCTACACAGTTTCCACAACTTGTGAAATGCATAAACAACATAGCTTGCTATTGTAACGGCCAGTGGGTGTGGACCCCCTGTACCAGCTAACCAGTTTGACTTTGGGCTAGTGCTGAGGACATTATCCTAGCAGTCACCTGGTTTTCCCCCTTTAGGCCTCTTTCACACGAGCGTGACGGATTAGGTCCGGGTGCGTTCAGGGAAACTCGCACCATTTTGCAAGCAAGTTCAGTGAGTTTTGTCTGCGATTGCGTTCAGTGGTTCAGTTTTTTCCGTGCGGGTGTGAAGCGTTTTGATGCGTTTTTCACGCACGTGATAAAAAACTGAATGTTTAGAAACAACATCTCTTAGCAACCATCAGTGAAAAACGCATTGCACCCGCACTTGCTTCAGGATGCAATGTGTTTTTCACTGAAGCCCCATTCACTTCTATGAGACCAGGGCTGCGTGAAAAACTTAGAATATAGAACATGCTGCGTTTTTCACGCAACGCAGAAGTGATGTGTGAAAAAAAAAAACGCTCATGTACACAGACCCATTGAAATGAAGGGGTCAGGATTCAGTGCGGGTGCTATACGTTCACATCACACATTGCACCCGCGCGGAAAACTCGCTTATGTGAAAGAGGCCTTAGCTCCTATACAAGGATCTGGCCTTCACTGCAGAGGACCCACCAGGCTGCTACCTCTTGGAATAGTTCTGGTGTAGTTGACAGCTGACCCATGGAGGTCAGAGACAAGGGGGTCAGGCAATACTTGTAGTCGGTAAACAGGCAGAGGTCAGGGCAGGCAGAGTTTGTGCAAAACCATGTAACTATTTTTTTTTATTCTTGATGTCGCTTGCAGAAAACACCATGAAATTCAAGCATTCAACTGCGCTGCAGAGTGGTGGTACGGCCACTACAGTATGTAGGGAGCCTTCTGCTTCTGGCTCTGTCCATTGTTTCATTTCCAGCCACTAGTGGGGGTGCTGGGTGCTCGACCCCATCACTCTGATATTGATGATCTGTCTGGTCATCCAGACTGGATGTGGTTCCTGATCGGTTGTCTCTTCACAGACAACCCCTATCACAACACAGCCACTCTAGGCACTCCTAGCACACATCTGATTTTGCCAAGGGAAGCTGCAACCAGCCAGGCATTTCCCCGGCAGCAGCCACTGCATTGAATATGTCGCAGCACCCATTCAGATGATTTGCTTGTACAGGGTAGCTTTCCATTCTGCCTTACAGTGAAGGTTTGGGTTTCGAGTAGAGGACCTCCTCTTATGTTCTAGAATGGGGTGTCCTCTAGAATGGACAATTGGCTATAGTCACCTATTTTACATAGAAATATATAAGGGTAGTGCAGCATGCCCATACTGAGTGGAACACTGATGGATAGGTAACCAAGAGTTTTACTATTATATCCAGGGTGACTGCCCATCCGGATAAACCGTGCTTCCACAGAAATTCTCTGCTTTCCTACAACCTTTACTGTTGTGGAGATAGAAGATCTGCATCAGTATTGCAGTCTTTAACGTGTGGCAACATTCTCCAACACATCAGACATGCTGTGGATTTTTTAGGCCTAGTTTACACTTGAGTGTTTTGATCAAGAATTTCCATCAGTGATCGTGAGTCAAAACCAGGTGCAGGTCAAAAACACAGAACAAGTAAATATCTTTCCATGATACCTTAACTCTTTGTAGGCTCCACTTTTTTTGTCTCACAATCACTGATGGAAATCACTGAAGAGTGAACTAGGGCTTAGGCTGTGGATTTTATGGGGTCTTGTAAAATTAAGAGGATTGAATTAAACCATATTCAGGATATAAAAATCTGGGTGACTCTTTCTCTAATCCGGGGATTCTAATCTTGGGGTCAGGCAGCATGCTATACAGCAGGAGGAGCTGAGCAGATTGGTAGATATAAAGCTTCAGTAAAACTTGCATTATTCATTTAAATTCCTGCTCATTCTGGGCTTTGAAATCCAGGAGGTGATCCTATCAGTGGCGGTCCTATCAGAGCCGTCAATCACTGATAGGACCGCCTCCTGGACTTCAAAGCCTGAGCTTTTCTTATTAAACTATATATAAATCTTCTCGGCTCTTCCTGCTCTATAACATGCTGCCAGGAGCTTACATTGCATTTTCATGATGAGAAATTTCATTTAAAGAGGCTCTGTCACCCTGTTCTAACCTATGTATATTAATACATAGGTTAATAGGGGCAGTTTTCCTATGAAGGCACATACCTGAATAGCAGAGTATAAAGCAGCGGTTGAGGAGAAATCCTTACTTTAAAAATTATGCTAATGAGCCTTCGGAGCACCGGAGGGCGGGCTCTTTCCTTCCGAGCACTGGTACTTCACCGCCCTCCCGGCTCCGAGGCTCGCCCCCCTGCCTAAGTGCACGCCCCTTTGTTGAGTGATTGACCGATCCCGCGCCTGCGCATTGTAATCGTGCCTGGCGCATGCGCATTCTATTCATTTGCGCACGCGCCGTAACTTCCGGGTTCAGGGAAGTGACGGCGCGTGCGCAAATGAATGGAAGCGCTTGCAGTGTTCGGCACTGCAAGCGCTATTGCGCATGTGCCGGGCACGATTACAATGCGCAGGCGCGGGATTTCAGCGCTAGACCAAACGGTCTAGCGCTGTCAATCACTCAACGAAGGGGTGTGCAGTTAGGAGCACGGTGCGCTCCCATTCATTTCTATGGAGCCGAAGGAAGTAGCCGAGCGCTCGGCTATTTTCGGCGGCCCCATAGAAATGAATGGAGGGCGGCTGCGCATGCGCAGTGCGCCCTCATTCACTTCGGGGGCTCCGTTCTCGATATAGGTGCGGGTCCCAGCGGTGGAAACCGCACCTATAAGACAATGGGGGCATATCCTAGCGATATGCCCCCATTGTCTAAAATGAGAATAACCCTTTAAGTATATAATTCCACATGTGTTAATTCATAGTTTTGATGCCTTCAGTGTGAATCTACAATTTTCATAGTCATGAAAATACAGAAAACTCTTTGAATGAGAAGGTGTGTCTAAACTTTTGGTGTGCTGGTGTACTGTATATGTCCGCTAAAGGAATCCGCACCGTTGCAGCTACAATCACGAAATTTGGTGTCCGGGAAGGTTTTGGAACGGGTCCCAGCTCTCCAGGAAGTACCGCTACTGAGATATTCCCAAAAAATGCATTAGCCAATAGAAGCCTGGTCACATGACCCTTATCAGCCAATAGAAGCTCACAGGCAGTTAGTCTCCACACACACCAGGTTTCCATAACAACCTAGCCAGTTCACTGCTGTAGGTCTGCTTTAAAGGGGCAGAGCGCTTTGGATGACACTGTTAAAGGGATATTCCGGTTAACATAAATATAACTTGTGTTTTAGACTAACTCATCCATCAATCATTACCTCATATAATGTAAATTTCACATACCGTTACCGTTCAATAGTAATAAAAGATGTATTCTTCCACTACTACCCACCTTCCTCCTAAATTACTATGGCATCAACCTGTCATTCAGGCCACCCTCAAAAGAAGGGCTTAAAAGCCCCACCCCCAGGTCCCACTAAACCACGCCCCTTCAACTCTGCATCTGACCAGGATTGAAAAAATGAAGGTAAAAATCAACTTCTGTCAGCTGCAGGGGTGGAAGGGAGGTTGACTTTCTCCCTGCAGCTCATTGCTCAGACTGCACAGTGCTGCTGCTGAGAGTGAGCTGTTCAAAAGGACATCCATGTGTCCATCCAGGCCCTGCGCATGACAGAGGACAGGGAGTATGAAAGCCACACTGTCCAGCCTCCCCCCAACGTGAAGCCATGCCACCGGTCCCAATGAAGCCACACCCCTAAACATGAGGCCACGCCCCCTGGTTCCATGAAGACACAGGGGAGAAGTGGTCTGAGCGTGAGCTACAGTGAACAGGGAGTCTGAAAGCCAGACTGTCCAGCCTAAAACCAGAGCTCTGGCCACCCTAGGGGCAGGCTGATGTTAGGGTGGCCAGATGTCCGGCTTTAGGCTGGACAGTCTGGTTTTCTGGCTCCCTGTCCTCCGTCCAGCGCAGTGCCTGGACAGACGTAGGGATGTCCACCCTTTCAATAGCTCACACTCAGACAGCTTCTCCTCCGTGTCTTCACAGAGCCAGGGGGCGTGGCCTCATGTTTAGTGGTGTGGCTTCACGTTTGGAGGAATGGCCAGTGAGGTCCAGCTTTCTGGGCTGAAGACAGCGGCCACCCTAACTGCTGTGGAGGTCACAGTTAAAGGGGGGAGCTGTGGATGTTTCTGTTAAGGGGCGGGCTGCTGTGGAGGTCGCTGTTAAAAGGGCGGGCACTGTAGAGGTCACTCTCAATATCTTTTAACAACACACACAAACAATAAATGAAATAGATTAAATTTACCCGGCAAAGCTGGATCCTTCAGCTAGTTCTTCAATAAAGGCCAATTGAAAATATACTTTTTAGCCAAAAGTGAGTAGAATGCAATCATGATCAGAAAATTGCCCCCAACAGTGTACATAGCCTTTAAGTGTTCATTGCCATTTTTGAGGGATGCTAGGAAAAAGTATCATAAACCTCATAAATATTCATCTTAAGGGCCCTTTCACACGAACGTATGCCCTCCGAGACATACGGTCTGTATGTGGGCCATATGTCCTGGAGCAGCATCGATCGTGCGCACGGGAGCGCACAACATCATTGATTACAGAATCCAGCTCTATGTCTTACTACCGGCAAATACAAGTGAAGGACGCCGCTCCGGGACACATGGCCCGCTCACGGACCGTATGTCTCGGAGGGCATACGGTCGTGTGAAAGGGCCCTACTAGGCATCTGGCCCATGATTGGTCAGAAAATCTCTCAGATTATCTGTTGGTGTAATAGGTCAGTCTTTGTTTCTTCTCTGCGCTGCGATACAGCTAATTTATGACGAGGCGTGACCTCTGGCAGTTCGTGCGACTGGAGTGGAGTAGTTTTCACTCCTCTTATACGCCTGTTGCCAGGTGTAAAAGATTTTACATTTGTAAGGACCCCCGCCACTCCCTTGATACTCCGAAGTGTCAAATGTGGCGCAAAAAACGCCTGTGCAACAAAATATTGTCACATGAGCGTTTAAAAAGTCACAAAATGGGGTCTCGTGACTGTGGCGCTCCATAAATGGAATAATTCTGGTACGGTATGATACTGTTCTAATGACCTTACGTTGTGATTGGTGCCCACTAACACTTTATTTTCAGGAAACAGATTGTAAATCGTATTTGTCGCCAATAGAAACACTAGCAGCGCCTGTAAATGGGCAATACAATGTACAGCAGGGGATGAGAGTGTAGTTGTTGTGTCCACACAAGGCGGCATGATTTCGCATAGCAGTCATTCGGGTGTGTCCATATTAACCTGCACTTGTCAATTAGCAACTGGAGTCAAGGTAGTTAGCATAGCTTGTTAGAAGTGCAAAACAAAGCGTTACTAGAATCCAGGCATGCGGCCAACGATTGTTGCTCATCTGTGCATGTGAGGGCTCATACCAACGTGCTGTACTGAGGCTTTGTGTCTACTCTGGGAGTCAAACTAGGTGTCAAGGGATCAAAATGCCACGGGTCCTTGAATTACGCCAATAGGATGCAGAGTTGACTAAAAACTATCAGGTTGCGGCCACACCTGCAGGTTTTTTCATGCAGTTTTTGAAGCCAAAATCAGATGTGGACCATTAAAGGAAAGTGTTAAAGGGATTGGACCAGTTGGGACATTGACGGCATATGCCAAGGATGTGCCATCAATGTCAGCTAGGTGTGGGTCCCGCATCTGACACTTGCTCCTATGTCCAGAACGGGACCCACAAAGTGAACAGAGAGTAGATGCACATGTAAAACCACCCTCTGTTCACCGTTAAGGGAGTTCTGGAAATAGTCGAGCGCTGGCTCGGCTACTTCCGGCAGTCCCATTGCAGAAAACAGAGAGGTGGCTGCACTTGCACTGTGGAACAGTTTCCAATTTGGTGATTGACCCTATTCCAAGATGTGCCAGGCCATAGGATACAGTTGGGAAAAAAGTATTTAGTCAGCCACCAATTGTACAAGTTCTCCCACTTAAAAAGATGAGAGAGGCCTGTAATTGACATCATAGGTAGACCTCAACTATGAGAGACAAAATGAGAAAACAAATCCAGAAAATCACATTGTCTGATTTTTAAAGAATTTATTTGCAAATTATGGTGGAAAATAAGTATTTGGTCACCTACAAACAAGCAAGATTTCTGGCTCTCACAGACCTGTAACTTCTTCTTTAAGAGGCTCCTCTGTCCTCCACTCATTACCTGTAGTAATGGCACCTGTTTGAACTTGTTATCAGTATAAAAGACACCTGTCCACAACCTCAAACAGTCACACTGCAAACTCCACTATGGTGAAGACCAAAGAGCTGTCGAAGGACAACAGAAAGACAATTGTAGACCTTCACCAAGCTGGGAAGACTGAATCTGCAATAGGCAAGCAGCTTGATGTGAAGAAATCAACTGTGGGAGCAATAATTAGAAAATGGAAGACATACAAGACCACTGATAATCTCCCTTGGTCAGGGGCTCCACGCAAGACCTCACCCTGTGGGGTCAAAATGATCACAAGAACTGTGAGCAAAAATCCCAACGGGGGGACCTAGTGAATGAACTGCAGAAAGCTGGGGCCAACGTAACAAAGGCTACTGTCAGTAACACACTACGCCGCCAGGGACTCAGATCCTGCAGTGCCAGACGTGTCCTCCTGCTTAAGCCAGTACATATCCTGAGTTTACTAGAGAGCATTTGGATGTTCCAGAAGAGTATTGGGAGAATGTCATATGGTCAGATGAAACCAAAGTAGAACTGTTTGGTAGAAACACAACTCGTCGTGTTTGGAGGAGAGTGAATGCTGAGTTGCATCTAAAGAACACCATACCTACTGTGAAGCATGGGGGTGGCAACATCATGCTTTGGGACCGTTTCTCTGCAAAGGGACCGGGACGACTGATCGTGTACATGAAAGAATGAATGGGGCCATGTATTGTGAGATTTTGAGTACAAACCTCCTTCCATCAGCAAGGGCATTTAAGATGAAACGTGGCTGGATCTTTCAGCATGACAATGATCCCAAGCACACCGCCAGGGCAACGAAGGAGTGGCTTCGTAAGAAGCATTTCAAGGTCCTGGAGTGGCCTACACAGTCTCCAGATCTCAACCCCATAGAAAACCTTTGGAGGGAGTTGAAAGTTCGTGTTGCCCAGCGACAGCCCCAAAACATCAATGCTCTAGAGGAGATCTGCATGGAGGAATGGGCCAACATACCAGCAACAGTGTGTGCCAACCTTGTGAAGACTTACAGAAAACGTTTGACCTCAGTCATTGCCAACAAAGGATATATAACAAAGTATTGAGATGAACTTTTGTTATTGACCAAATACTTATTTTCCCCATAATTTGCAAATAAATTCTTTAAAAATCAGACAATGTGATTTTCTGGATTTGTTTTCTCATTTTCTCTCTCATAGTTGAGGTCTACCTATGATGTCAATTACAGGCCTCTCTCATCTTTTTATGTGGGAGAACTTGCACAATTGGTGGCTGACTAAATACTTTTTTTCCCCCACCGTATAATATAACAAGTTGATAGTTGCCCATAGGCTGGTTCTGGTAGGGGCGACTGGGAACTTGGCCGTGAACAAAAACCTAAAAGTGACCCCATGTTGTAGGTGGGTCCAAATTGACAGAAGATGGAGCAACATATGTAGGGAGGAACAACAGAAATAGGTGGGGCTAGCAATACCATAGTGCAGCACAAAATACCGCCCCAGCAGAACTAAATACCATAGTGCAGCACAATAGTGCACCACGGAATTGTGCTGCACAGTATAGCAATGCCTGTGCCACAGTATTCATCTGAATCACTGTTCTGAAGCTGGCGATACACTTCAATTCAGGAGGACATCTGTGGCCACTAGCCAGCTACATAGGATTGTTGTGTACCCGGCTGTCAGCTGTGAGGAGGGCTTGGGTGGCACCCCTAGGCATCGGCCCATTAGGAAATTTCCCTATAGGGTTTATGGCCAGTACTCCCCTGCCTTCGGGTCAACGAACGGGCCACAAATGATGGTTATTTGTTGCAAATTTTTCTGCAACGGAATAGGAAGGATATTTCTTTGTGAATGATGTTGCAAATCCACAACAAAACATTAAAGGGAGTCTGTCACTTCATTTTCACCTATATAACTAACAGCACTGCTCCACAGAAGATTACAGATACATCCCAGTAAATTACATGGCTCTCCTGGCAGCGCAGGCCTCATCCTAAATTACATGTCTCCTCCGGCAGCACAATCCTCATCCTAAGGGCTCTTTCAGACGACCGTATGCCTTCCGCAAAAATCAATTTTTTTGTGTACAGTTCAGCAGGTCAGCAAAAAACGGACAGTATTCCGTATTTATGCACACCCATAGACTTCAATTAGGCCATGTCCTGATTTTCACTGACAAGTATAGGACAGGTTTCATTTGTTTTGCGGAGCTGTGGAATGGAAGAAAAGGGTCCCTTAGAAGTGAATAGGTCAGCATCTAATCCACAAAAAACGTATCTGCATTTTTGCGGATAGCATACGGCCGTCTGAATTAGCCCTAAACTACATGGCTCCTCCGGCAGTCCATGTGCCAGAATGAAATCTCCACATCTCTGAGCTGCTGTATATTTCAGCCATTATTTACGCCAGTTTCTAGCGTAAACAATGATGAATGAGCCGAGCCTGGCAACGCCCCTTTCCGTAAAATTGGTGAGGGCGGCGTAAAATGCCTATTGCAACTTAAAAAATTCGCAATGGCATTGAAAAGTCACAAAGCCACTTTTTCTACCCCAAAAACAGGCATTTCCTCCCATAGAGTCCCGGAAGCACTAACAGCATAAAGAAAGGATAAAGATATGGATATTTAGAAGAGGGCGGTGACAGGTCTAAACCAGGAGAAGAAATAGTGCTAGGGGGAAGAGCGGATAGAGGATAATGGCTGACCGATATGCCATAGCTGAGGCCACACATAAAAATGAACGCTGCACAGAAAGCAATCACGGTCTGAGGAATGAAAGAGAAATAGAACAATTTAGCAGCTGCCGTCTTGAAGGATTAATTCCCTTTAACATGTCATGAAATGTTCGGCTGCAGCGCGGGAGCACAATAAGATGTAGACACTGCAATATATTTGTTTTTATCATTTAATAATGGGATTCGGAAAAAGCAGGTGTGAACCAATTGATAGGCATTTTTATTATTTTTCAGGCAGTAGTTATTGAGTAGAACCAAAATCACCTTGGCAACCCAGATACAGAAAACTGCTCAAGCTCAGTGGCCACAGCATCTGAAGTCACCTTATATCCTGAATTCTCCGGGAGGATGGAGGACAGACAACCAACCTTCACCAAAAAAAATCTGCAAGGGACGCAAAAATATTACATTTATGTTACAGGGAAAAAAAAAAGAATAAAATCCACGGAGACACAAGTCACATGAAAAAAAAAAAAAATCAGACTGACACCAATGTTGTGGATAAAAAGGCCGTGTTGCTTTATTTTGGGGTTACCCAAAAATACCAGTAAATAATTTATTAAATAATCCATAAATAGATAAATTAATCTCATTAATAACCAATAGTCTTGACCATACGTCCACCCAGCATTAGCTGGGCGACTAACTCCCCCATATAAAGGCAACACGACTAAGAAAGGGAGGGTGGAGCGCTGGTCCGGATCTTTTCCAACTGCACGTAAGTAATGGTGATGTCCCTTCTTTTAAACCACAGGTCTTCTCGCCGCCAGGATGAAGAACCAATCAGCTGAAGACAACTGCCATTGTCCAGAGCAACCAGTGAAATTGCTGCACCTTCCGAAGCCGTTGCTGGGCAGAAGAACCAAGACCAGCCAGAACCGGAATTCACCTCAGGTAAGCCTGTAAAACAGAACATAAAATATGCCAAAACAATAAAACCACTCACCATTTTTAGACAGAAAAATGGTGAATGCGTCCCCCAAGCTAATCGCTTTGGGGGGCCCACTCAAT
The DNA here is from genome assembly GCA_900303285.1 of Rhinella marina. NCBI lineage: Eukaryota > Metazoa > Chordata > Amphibia > Anura > Bufonidae > Rhinella > Rhinella marina. Next base: position 225,154 of record ONZH01027000.1, on the reverse strand, counting down.
CTACAATAAAATATAACCTGTAATTATAGAATGCATTGCAGGAAGTCCCTTCTCCTGTGCAAGCCACTGACTAAGGGCTCATGCACACGAGTGTGTGCCGGCCGGGCCTGTTTTGCGGCCTGCGAACAACGGGTCCACAAAATATGAGCCCCTGCCGTTTGTGTACCGCATCGCGGACTCATTCACTTGCATGCACTACTTTTTTGCGGTGCGGACTGTCGGATACAGATTGCAGACCCCATTCAAGAGAACTGGTCCGCGTCTGCATATGGAAGCCCTGTGGCGGTTTGTGCCCATGCATTGTAGACCACGGGCCCGGCTGGCACTTGTTTGTGTTCGTGTGCCCTGACAGAGGGAAGAATGCATGGTGAGGGGCGTACTTGAAGTCAGTTTTGCTGACTACATTTGTAAATTTGGAGTATCTTTACACTTGCAAAATGCAATTACATTTTTTGCTATCCCCAGACTGGAGTGATTGTACCATTTTTTTTTTTTTTGCAAGCTTTCAAAAAAAAATCCCAGTGAAAAATCTGGAGTAAACCTAACAACTAACTATGTCCAGTTTTGCATCCACTTTCCACAAGTATGTATGCGATATGCCCCCATTATCTGTGATGAGACAACCCCTTTAGGGCTCATGCACACAGCTGGTGCTTGCCCGTGGCCGTATTGCGGCCTGCATACGCCGGGTCCACAATACACTGGCACCGGCCATGTGCAGCCCGCATCAAGAATCGCAGACCCATTCACTTCAGTGGGTCTGAAATAACAGAGATGCGGAGTGGAGGCACGGATCGGACCACCACGGAAGTACACTAGCGGAAGTTTCTAGCCGTGCCTCCGCATTGCAAAAAAGTAGTGCATGCACTACTTTTTTGCAGTGCGGACCGTGGGATGCGGATTGCGGACCCTTCAAGGGAATGGGTCCGTGATCCAAATAAGGTGGCCCCAGTCAGTGCCCGTGCATTGTGGACCGCAAATTGCGATCCACAGCATGGGCACTGACAGCACACGTTCTTGTGCATGAGCCCTTAAGCTTATATGGTTACCCAATAGCGATGCGTAATTTTCTTATAATTTACAGAAAGGGGCACATTATCCCATATGTTATACTGGAGTGTCCAGCCAAGAACCGGGGGGAGGAACATAGAAAATGAGTTGTCTGTTATCTGTGAGTAGAAGCTTGTTGGTATATTGGAGCCTTTCACTAAACCTAGAAACGGATTTGTAATGCAAATCCAGGATCCATCTCCTAATAGTCCCTTCTATTCTACATTGAGGGATTTAGATTAAGGAATGGGTAAGGGTGTAGCTATAGGGGGCCAGAGGCAACGGTAACACATGACTCCTGGTGCCTAAGGGTGAGCTCAGACCTTGTGGATATTACAGATTTAATTCAGATTCTGCACCAAAAATGCTGCACAATTTAGAGTACAATACACATGAATAGGATTTACAAAACCCAACTGTCATAGCGGAAAAAAAAATCAGTGTGGCGTTCAGAGCGTGCTACGGATTTTCCCAGCGGATTTCACCATTTTCAATGCAGATTGGGTGAAATCTGCAACAAATCTGTAGTGAAAACTGCGGAGGAACATATCCTCTAAGTCTGGACCCAGCTCTGCTGCCACACTAGTATTATGTATGGCACATGGTAGTTTGGTTGGGGTCCCACAGGGGCTTAAAGGGAACCTGTCATCACCTTTATGCTACCCATGCTAACAGCAGAACAAAGTAGAGACAGGTGAGTTGATATCAGCGGTCTGTCATTTATAGGTTAAAAGTAAGTGGTTGCCGAGAACCAACATCACAAACATTGCAGATTAGGCCTGGAAAAGAGTCAAATCTCCATGAGAAGAGTCATGGTTATTCATGAATTCCTGCTTTCCCTGCCCACCTGATGATGACTGACAGGCTTCTACCTAGTTTTCTCCCTTTCTCTCTAGGAGAGAACTGACAGTCATCAGCAGATGGGTGGGGAGAGCAGGAGATTAGGAATAACCATGACTCTTCTCAGGTAGATATGACTCTTTTCAAGGCCTGGAATGCAATGTTTGTGATGTTGGTTCTCAGCAACCACTCACTTTTAGCTCAAGAGAGACACACCGCTGAAATCAGCATTTCTGTCACTCAGTACTGTCAGCATAAAGTTGATGACAGGTTCCCTTTAACTACCATCGCGGCAGACCATGTGACTGCTATGGGGCCCAGGGCAAAGAGGGGGCCCAGTCTTAGTTGGGATTATCTCCTCCTCTACTGGGCATGAAAACTTGGTCAGGACTCTGCCCTCTAAAGGAACAACTTTTAGCAAATGAAGCAGTCGGAAAAATGGCCGAGAATCATTGAAAGGGGTTTAGGCAGAGACTTTTCTGTCCTATGTGGGGGGCCTGGTCTGATCCTTGCTATGGGGTCCTTACTTCTCTATGTACGCCACTGGGGTCCTATTCAAAATTTTGCATTGGGGCCCAGGAGTTTCAGGTTGTGCCTCTAGGAAGGAGACTGAGCATGAAAATGGCTCTGGTGCTGCCAGCTGTCTACCAGCCTGAGCCACCCACATTCATTTTTCTATCAGATGGTTTAAAAAGTATTTTACTCACATAGAAGTGGAGAAAACTGTCTTAAAGGGGTTATCTGAATTCTAAAAGATTTCATCCCCCCCAATGCCCGGGCTCCTTGTATACATTATACTTACCTGCTCCCCAGCACCCGTGCCGCTACTGCATCTCCCCAGCGCGTGGATCAAAACATATGGGGGGGGGTGCAGCCCATAGCATGCCGCTACAGGAACAAGCCTCCCTAGCTGCACAGCTACAAGGGTGATTGGGGGTGGGGGGTGGGGATCTTTTAGACTTTGGATAATCCCTTTAAAAGGGTAGTCCAAGATTGTTATTTAAATTTCACTCCTACCCAGTGGGACCAGTGAAAAGATCTATTCTTAGTTGCTCTCCGCTGCTCTGTTTGGGCTCTGTGGCTCCTGAGCTGTCTTCACCGGACTTCCTGTCCCCGTTTATAAACTTCCTGCATAGATGGGGTCACGTGTGTCGCTGCAGCTAAAGACTGGCCTCAGCAGTGACCTATCCCCAAGCAGCATGTGATCCAACAGTGACCAGGAGCCACAGAGCTCTTCCGGAGGGGTGGGGAGCAGGTAGATATAGATCACGGTCACATATATAGGATATAGGTCACGCTAAGTAGGAGAAAAAATTTTTTTTATAAATCCAGGACAACCCCTTTAAAATAACAAAAATGCAGGATAATGTGGTCTCTTTGTGATTAATACATATCAATTTTGAATAATGGCAATAGAGACAAAAAAGGGAGGAAAAACACAAAACAACAACATATAGATGTGACCTAACAGGATCCTGTCTACAGGCTGACATTTTTACTTTCCCGGGATATTATTATCACTAATAATTATAGATTACAGTATATATTGCTATGTATAGTATCAGCTGTATCCCATCTAATTATAGTATTGCACCAATAGAGCTTTGTTCCCATTTCCGTTTTTCACTGACGTATGCAGTCTGTGTATGCTGACGGACATATGCATTTCTGTGGACAGCACACGTACCCATTGATATTAATGTGTTTGTTCACATCAGTATTTTTGAAAAATCACACAACGCGGATGGCATCAATGTTTGGTCTGTTCTTCATTGATCACTGATAAGAGATGATCTGGAAATTAATTTTCAGCCGAGCAATGTCCATGGAGTACAGACGACACACGAAGGGCAGAAAGCAGACGCACAGGCCAAACATGGATACTTCAGGCATGACACGCGGACTGATTTTTTCACGGGCGGTGGAAGTGTAAATGAGGCCTAAGGCCTCATCTGTGAAGTGAAGGATCCATGTTTGGTCAGTGTCTGTTTTTTTCACTCTGTTGGGCTACATTCACACGACCGGCCCATGTGCGTTCGGCAATTTGAGGACCGCACATGCCGTGGCTATAATAGAAATGCCTATTCTTGTCCGCAATTGCAAACAAGAATAGGACATGTTCTATTCTTTTTACGGGGCCGTGGCACAGAGCAACGGATGCGGACAGCTGATGTGAACAAATCTATTAAAATCAATGGTTATGTGTGCTGTCCGTGGAAAATACGGACATTACATGGGAGTGAAAAACTGAAATGTGGACTAGGCCTAAGTCTCCTGTTAGTGAAAAACATCACACTGAGGCCTCGTTCACACTGTAGTGTTTGGTCAGTGATTTCCATAAGTGATTTGTGAGCCAAAACCAGGCGCGGGGTCAAAACCACAGGTGCAGGTCTTTCTATTATGCCTCATCTCTGTGTAGGCTTCACTTCTGGTTTTGGCGCACAAATCAATGACAAAGACACTGATGTGTAAACGAGACCTGACCAGACTCCCGTGGGTCCTGTCAAGAGAAGTATACTTACCTGCTCCCCGATGCTTGGTTCTGACTCCACCACTGTCCTCATTGCACTTCGGTCCCCACATGTGAACTTCTAGCACAGATGAGGGTCATATGCTTCGCTGCAGTAGTGATGTGTTGCCATATGGCTTGGATGGGGGCTTATTAATAAAAAATTGGTAGTTGGACAACCCTTTTAAGGTACCCATGCACATAAGGGTGCAGTTGGCCAAAGCCGCTGATTTCAGTGGGACCGGCCAGCTAATGTGGATGGGAGTGAGCTGACATACTGTATAGTGTCAAGGAAAGAAGGATTGGGCATGCAGACCTTCAATGCCGATTCCTTTTGTGTTTCAGGGCTATAAGCTGCAGCTGAGTGGGTACGTGTATGGGGGTTGTCGGGAAGAATAGTGAGAGTTTAACCAACAGCTATTGAAGATATACGGGCATCTGTAGGATATATGAAGTTCATGGCGGAGGGGGGTTCTCTGCTGGGTCCAGTCATTTGCAGCTGCTTGGACCTCCATCTCTGATGTCCATATAAGAAGGGACTGTTGAGACCAGACACTTTCAAAAAGAACCTTTTTCCAGCACACTGGAGAAGTGACCATCTTGTTCCCTCACCAATCCCCGGATCAAATAAACCCATTGGAGGTTATTTATTAAGGGACTTGTGACTAGTTTAGTCATAAAAATAGTCACAAGTCTCTTTTTTTACCAGCTGTGCGACAATACTTAGTCACACAGCGTTTTTTTCACTGTGCTCATCAGTTGGACGGTACAGGGTGGAGTGGGGGCATGTCGGGGACCGTGCCAGGGCCGGGACTCCAGTGCTGGCAAATTTGCTAACAGGCATGATTATTGGAAATAGGTGTAAATATTGGTAAAAAAAAACGACACCAGCCAGGGGCTGAAATAGCTTTTTGTTATAAATTAGACAAATCTTACAGCAGTGCAGGGGGAAACTAAGTGACTTAAAAAGACGGGCTTAGTAAATGTACCACATTGTTTTTACGTCCTCATGGTAGGACATGGCACTGCTCTTACTGTAAAGAAGCTCTTCTTATATTGATGATAACTGACCTTCTCACACATCCTGTTAACACTTTTTTTTAGTACAGTTCTTGAAAGGAATATGCTAAGCCTTCAGGGTGGTGTATATTTTATAGGGTTATGTATAGATCAAGGATTGAGTTATTGGGGGTCATTTACTAACAAATCCATCTATTTTTGGTGCATTTATGGCACAGATTGCAGCACAAAGGCTATTTGTGCCACAATCTGCAAATTTTCCCCACAATCTGTAAGTTTTCATGGCAGGTCTAAAAAAGAGCGGATGTGGCACGTATGATTTTCTATGCCTGTTTTAGGCGTAGAAAATGGTCTAAATTTAAGCCAACAAGGAAGCTGGCATAGATGCGCCAAAGTTATGGAGAGGCATCTTCATAACTTCGGCAGATCCACCGCCAGTGCATGGGTTATTAAGACTGGCGTCTAAAACGCCGGTCTTAATCATTAACTCCCATTGTACTTTAAAGGGGTTATCCCACCTTCTGTTTTGTGCCCCGTGGCTGCTCTTTTCTCTTGAAAAAACTGCGCAGTCAGGGGGCGTTGCCCTTTCTATTGAGTGACTGCCAAATCAGCGCTCTGCTGACATAATCCTCCCACCACCTGTATGTGCGTGCGCTCTCCCGTCTGAGCCGGTCATTCCATTGTATACTACAAAGACGCTGGAAGTGACAGAGGCGCAAAATCCAGATAGACAGCGCATGCGCAGACTTTACAGCAGAAGAAATGACAGGACAAATGAGTTTGATCGCGCATGTGCAGTCATGTGATAGGAATAGACATATACAAAGGGAGGCAAGAGATTAACCACGCATGCGCGGCTATGCGCAATCCCGTGAAGCTGGCCGTCCAGCCTACAAGAAGACAGAGGAGGACACCACGCAAAGCACGGCCCCTCTGCAGTATCGCTGCGGAGGCCGTAACCATTGGCAACCACATGTACACAACTCAGAGGAAGAAAGGCAAATCGAGAGGAAAGGAGGAGGAATGGATGTGGTGGGATAAACAGAATAATTGAAACTTCATTACATGCCATAACCCCTTTATGTTTTACGTTATTTCATTCCTTTTTGCCAGTGTGTCTGTGACACTGAATGTGTTAATGAAGGCTGTGCAGCAAAATGTAGTTTAGGTTGAGTCATTCCTTTGTATCAGAATCGCTCACAGATTGCCTGGAACGGGAGAACAGTTTACAAACTATGTCAAGCCTCTACTTCTCACAAATTAATTTAGTAGAGAAGTCAGATAGCAGAAATCAGTAATGCAACTGCTGCCCCCTAGTGGTGCTGAAGCATAATGCTGGTAAACTTCCATATAGATCTGAAAGTAGATTGGTGCACACAGTTCGAACCATGTGGTCACTGACAATGCAGAGTGTTACATGCACCCTTAGGCCCCATTCACACGACCGTATGTATTCTGTGTCTGTATAAAAACGGAACGGAAGACATACGGAAGGTCTTCCGTAGTGTTCCGCATTTTTGCGGACCCATTGACTTTAATGGGGCTACGGACGTGATTTTGCGGCCAAGTATAGGACGTTTCATTTTTTTTTGCGGGAGAACTTCCGTAATATACGGATGCGGAATGCACACTGTGTGCATTCCGCATTTTTTTTTCTCCTATGGAAAAACGAATGGGTCCGTATGGTTCAGCATCTTATCCGCAAAAATGCGGATAAGATGTGGAAATGTACATACGGTCGTGTGAATGGGGCCTTAGGGTCCATTCACACGAACGTATATTTGCAAGTCCGCAAATTGAAAATGCCTATACTTGTCCGTGCGTACAGACAAGCATAGGACAAGCTTCAAATGAGCCGCGGCACGGAGCTAGCTCCGTGCCGCAGCTCCCGGCCCCATAGAGGTGAATGGGGCCGCATCTATTCTGCAATTTTGCAGATAGATACGGCCCCATTCAATACGATCGTGTGAATGGGGCCTTATAACTTAAGGGGAAAATTTATAAAGACGGCCATATTATACGTTAATCTTAACCTGTAGTCTGTTGGTGTTAGATGTGCACATGCTAGGCTTGGGCGATATAAAAAATATTCCCACGATAACGATATTAAGAAATTTATCACGATAACACAAGGAGACATTATACTGTATGGGGGCAGCGGCCACAAGGACAGACAGTGCAGTATGGGGGCAGCGGCCACAAGGACAGACAGTGCAGTATGGGGGCAGCGGCCACAAGGACAGACCAGTGCAGTATGGGGGCAGCGGCCACAAGGACAGACAGTGCAGTATGGGGGCAGCGGCCACAAGGACAGACAGTGCAGTATGGGGGCAGGAGCCACAAGGACAGACAGTGCAGTATGGGGGCAGGAGCCACAAGGACAGACAGTGCAGTATGGGGGCAGGAGCCACAAGGACAGACAGTGCAGTATGGGGGCAGGAGCCACAAGGACAGACAGTGCAGTATGGGGGCAGGAGCCACAAGGAACAGACAGTGCAGTATGGGGCAGGAGCCACAAGGACAGACAGTGCAGTATGGGGGCAGGAGCCACAAGGACAGACAGTGCAGTATGGGGGCAGGAGCCACAAGACAGACAGTGCAGTATGGGGGCAGCAGCCACAAGGACAGACAGTGCAGTATGGGGGCAGCAGCCACAAGGACAGACGTGCAGTATGGGCAGAGCCACTAAGGACAGTACAGTGGCACTATGGGGCACTGTCCTGGGCAGCGGCCACAAGGACAGACAGTGCAGTATGGGGGCAGCAGCCACAAGGACAGACCAGTGCAGTATGGGGGCAGCAGCCACAAGGACAGACAGTGGCAGTATGGGGGCAGCAGCCACAAGGACAGACAGTGCAGTATGGGGGCAGCAGCCACAAGGACAGACAGTGCAGTATGGGGGCAGCAGCCACAAGGACAGACAGTGCAGTATGGGGGCAGCAGCCACAAGGACAGACAGTGCAGTATGGGGGCAGCAGCCACAAGGAGACACCTGCCTGCCACCATACAGTAATTCCTTCTTGTTGGTCATGGGGGAGAGAGAGAGAGAGAGAGAGAGAGAGAGAGAGAGAGAGAGAGAGACTTCAATGTGCACCGTGCAGCTAGTTGCAGGCAGGAAGGAGTAGGCCACCAGCCGCCAGAATCAGACAGGGCAAAACCAGTGGCAGTAGCCACAAACATGGTGTCATCAAGACATTACACCTTTAAATCAGGGCCAGCTGGCAGCTATAATTGTTGTATATAAGGGTCTCTCTGTCAGCGAACTTGAAGTAAATTCTCTGAGGGTCGGAGTGGGAGTACTTGAGAGACTTTCCCGCCACTAGCTCCTGCCCTGCTCAGCCTCAGCGGCCTCGCCCGTCATCTGATTCTGATGTCGGTGGGCAGAGACTGTATTATGGGAGCCAGTGAGGGGGAGCCGGGCAGCCAGCAAATGTTATGGTAACAAGCAGGGGCCGGCGGCCGCAGATCTGCCATATTGCTGTTTCTTAATACCGCGGTATACCGCCAACACCGGTATATCGCCCAAATCTAGCACACACCTTTTAATAATCGTGTTTAGTGTCAAGCAAACTTGTATTTAAAGTTCGGCCTACAAAGTCCTGGTTATCTAAGAACTATGTTATGGATTCTGCTAACACGGACCACAACTTACGGTCCATGGTAGTGGAATCCATAACGGAATTCTTAGATAACCTGAACATTGTACACTGAACTTGAAACACAAGTTTGCTCATCCCTAATCGTGGTGCCGTCTGTGGACCAGAACTGAAATCTTGGCCAGGTCGGTTCTGGAGTAAATTATAATAAATGCATGGTCACCTATGTCCTGCCCAGCGTTGGTCACCTTTTTGATAGGCGGCAAACACAATACAAATCCCCATCACCACCACTAGGGATGAGCGAATCGACTTCGGATGCATTTCCTGCTAAGCTGAAAAATCTTGTCGCACAATAATCGTGTATGTCGATGGGTTAATGGAAGTGGAGCATCAAACACATCTATCCAGATCCCAGCGCAAAAGTGATGTGGAGTAATACTAAAGTCAGGGAAATACATGTCATAGCTTTACCTGCGCTGATAAATTGTGGAAAACTTTCAGGACAGGAAAGATATTAGTGCTGATGATGATTGTAGTTCACGGAAGATCGCTAAAGCCGTGTTCACATCAACGTTTCATTTTCTGTTCTTCTGATCCATCAGAAGAGTCGAAAACAACAAGGAAAAAAAACGAATCCTGTATTTTAAGCTCCCGTTATGCGCAGTTCTGCACCCATTTTATCCATTTCCGTCTGAGATCCGTTATTGTAAATGGAAAAAAATACTTTGTGTAGGACCTTTTTTTTTTCCTGTCTAAAATAACGGATCTCAGACGGAAATGGATAAAATGGGTGCAGAACTGCGCATAACGGGAGCTTAAAATACAGGATTCGTTTTTTTTCCTTGTTGTTTTCGACTCTTCTGATGGATCAGAAGAACAGAAGCATTGTCTCACTTCTGCAAATGGCATTTATCATGTAGAGAAAGTTAAAGGGAACCTGTCATCTCTGAAACACCCCCTGAACTACAGTCATGGCCAAAAGTTTTGAGAATGACACAATTATATTTTCACATGATCTGCTGCCCTCTGGTTTTTATGTGTGTTTGTCAGATGTTTTTATCACATACAGAAATATAATTGCAATCATATTATGAGTAACAAAAGCTTATATTGACAGTTAGAATGAGTTAATGCAGCAAGTCAATATTTGCAGTGTTGACCCTTCTTCTTCAGGACCTCTGCAATTCTCCCTGGCATGCTCTCAATCAACTTCTGGACCAAATCCTGACTGATAGCAGTCCATTCTTGCACAATCAATGCTTGCATTTTGTCAGAATTTGTAGGTTTTTGTTTGTCCACCCGTCTCTTGATGATTGACCACAAGTTCTCAATGGGATTAAGATCTGGGGAGTTTCCAGGCCATGGACCCAAAATCTCTATGTTTTGTTCCCTGAGCCATTTAGTTATCACCTTTGCTTTATGGCAAGGTGCTCCATCATGCTGGAAAAGGCATTGTTGATCGCCAAACTGCTCTTGGACGGTTGGGAGAAGTTGCTCTCGGAGGACATTCTGGTACCATTCTTTATTCATGGCTGTGTTTTTAGGCAAGACTGTGAGAGAGCCGATTCCCTTGGCTGAGAAGCAACCCCACACATGAATGGTTTCAGGATGCTTTACAGTTGGCATGAGACAAGACTGGTGGTAGCGCTCACCTCATCTTCTCCGAATAAGCTGTTTTCCAGATGTCCCAAACAATCGAAAAGGGGATTCATCAGAGAAAATGACTTTCCCCAGTCCTCAGCAGTCCACTCCCTGTACCTTTTGCAGAATATCAGTCTGTCCCTGATGTTTTTTCTGGAGAGAAGTGGCTTCTTTGCTGCCCTCCTTGAGACCAGGCCTTGCTCCAAGAGTCTCCGCCTCACAGTGCGTGCAGATGCACTCACACCTGCCTGCTGCCATTCCTGAGCAAGCTCTGCACTGCTGGTAGCCCGATCCCGCAGCTGAAACACTTTTAAGAGACGTCCTGGCGCTTGCTGGTCTTTCTTGGGCGCCCTGGAGCCTTTTTGGCAACAATGGAACCTCTCTCCTTGAAGTTCTTGATGATGCGATAGATTGTTGACTGAGGTGCAATCTTTCTAGCTGCGATACTCTTCCCTGTTAGGCCATTTTTGTGCAGTGCAATGATGACTGCACGTGTTTCTTTAGAGATAACCATGGTTAACAGAAGAGAAACAATGATGCCAAGCACCAGCCTCCTTTTAAAGTGTCCAGTGGTGTCATTCTTACTTAATCATGACAGATTGATCTCCAGCCCTGTCCTCATCAACACCCACACCTGTGTTAATGGAGCAATCACTGAAACGATGTTAGCTGGTCCTTTTAAGGCAGAGCTGCAATGATGTTGAAATGTGTTTTGGGGGATATAGTTCATTTTCTAGGCAAATATTGACTTTTCAAGTAATTGCTGTTAAGCTGATCACTCTTTATAACATTCTGGAGTATATGCAAATTGCCATGATAAAAACTGAAGCAGTAGACTTTGTAAAAATTAATATTTGTATCATTCTCAAAACTTTTGGCCATGACTGTAGAGTAAGCGTTGTATAGTGTAACTGGTGCTGAATCCGAATATGTAAGTTTTATCTTCATACTCACTTCCATTCTGACGCTGTGCTCCCACAAACCTGCAGTAAAATGCACTCAGTGGACTCCGGTGCTCACTCACATAATGGAGAGGACTCAAAGAAGAGTCCACTGAGTGCATTTTACTGCAGGTTTGTGGGAGCACAGCGTCGGAATGGAAGTGAGTATGAAGATAAAACTTACATATTCGGATTCAGCATCACTTACACTATACAACGCTTACTGTAGTTCAGGGGGTGTTCCGAGATGACAGGTTCCCTTTAATACAAGGCACTTACTAATGTATTGTGATTCTCCATATTGCCTCCTTTGCTGGCTGGATTCATTTTTCCATCACATTATAAACCGCTAGTTTCCATGGTTACGACCAACCTGCAATCCAGCAGCAGTGGCCGTGCACACTATAGAAAAAAAGCACTGGCCTATGTGTGCTCCCACGGTCCCGGCCACCAGAGAGGCCAGTGCTTCTATCTATAGTGTGCAAGCACGACCAACGCTGATGGATTACAGGGTGGTCGTAACCCCTAGATATGAGCAGTGTATAACGTGATGAAAAAATGAAGGCAGCAAAGGAAGTAATATGGACAATCACAATACATTAGTAAGTGCCTTGTAGTAACTTTCTCTACATGATAAATACCACTTGGTGAAGTGAGAAGACCCCTTTAATACAGGATTTGTTTCATTTTGTTGGATGGATCAGAAGAACAGAAAACGAAACAGTGATGTGAACATGGCCTAAACAATGTGAGAAGTATTAACTCTCCTTTGCCGGTTTTCAGTCATTACAGAAAGCAGAGATCTTCAAATTGACGAGGAATCGAAACACAAAGTATATTCTAAGCTTTATAACTGTTTCACGCAGTAATTAAGCTATATTTACAGAAAACAAGATCTTATGGTGATTTTAGCCCAGAAGAGAGATGTCTGACCATCATGGCCATCATACCATTACTAATATGTGCCTGTAATACGGATGTACAGGGATTTGGATTTTCCGGTGTTTGGGAGGATCTATCATATGATATAGATTTCCCTGTACATAAAACGTGATTCTTGTGCTCAACAAATTAAGATCATCGATTTTTCAGCAAATAACAACCCAGCCCAAGTCTATAACCGCTAAACAGCAGATTTCATTTTCTCCGTGTTGATGTGCATGTGCTAGTTATCCTGCCAAGAACAAGATGATCAAGTGAGTGAAGATCATCATAAAACAAAAAAACGTAGGAAGAAAAAAATAGGTAGAAAATAACATTTAATAAACTGGGAAAACCAAACCCCATTTTTTAGTTAAGAATGTTTTCTTCCTACGGAAAACAAAGTTTTGTCGACAGGACTTTGTTTTCCGTCCAGCATAACGGAAACCAGACGGATCAGTTATGCTTTCCCATAGGCTTTTATTATGAGGGATCAAAACGGAATGCCTCTTAAAGGGTTATTCTCATTTTAGACAATGGGGGCATATCGCTAGGATTTCCAGAACGGAGCCCCCGAAGTGAATGAGGGCGCACTGCGCATGCGCAGCCGCCCTCCATTCATTTCTATGGGGCCGCCGAAAATAGCTGAGCGCTGGCTCGGCTACTTCCGTCGGCTCCATAGAAATGAATGGGAGCGCACCGCGCATGCACGGCCCGGCTCCCATTCATTTCTATGAGCGGCGCGGGGAGCTGCGCCTGGTGGTGGCCGGACCCCCGGAAACCTGGGGTCCTCCAGGCGCAGCGCTCCCCGCTCCATTCTGGATATAGGTGCGGGTCCCAGCGGTGGGACCCGCACCTATAAGACAATGGGGGCATATCCTAGCGATATGCCCCCATTGTCTAAGATGAGAATACCCCTTTAAAGGTGTCCGTTTTGATTTCCGTCCTATGGATTCCGTTATAACGATGTTATAACTGTAAGCTAGAACGAAATCCCTAACGGTGGTGTGAAAGAGCCCTTAGATAGGTGGGGCAAAAGTGCACATGAATGCTACTCCCATGATAATAGGAGCGCATTCACACCTGAAGGTGTCACTCCTTCAAGACACAACCTACACACAAAGCCACGCAGAGTGGACAGGAGTTGTCATGAGAAAGCCCATCTCCCACCATGCCATACATTTACAGCTGAAAACTTAGGCTGTGTTCACATCACATTTGTGTCCCACATGTATCGTATACACATGAGGTATACGTTAAACGGATGCCTCCAATGTGTGTCATACAGTTGCAGTGACCAAATGAAGAGTATGAGGGTGGTAGCAGTGGCACAGATAGGGGTTATAGTACTCACAGTGGTTGTCCTCCCCAGTGCTCCTAGGGCAGTGCAGTGGTAGGGAGGGCGCACCTTTTCTTCCCTTCGGGGAACCACATGATCTTGAAAGTTCACTTGCCTTGTGTTAATGTGTCTCATTGGTGTAGGGGATGTTGAGGTCCAAAGCAGGTCCCAGAGAAATTCCAGTTTATTCAGTAAGGATTTCTGCAGATACCACTGCTCATGCACACGAACGTGTGCCAGCCCTGCCCGGGCCACAATGCACTTGAATGGGGTCCGCGATCCGCATCCGTCAGTCTGCACCGCAAAAAAAAAATAGTGCATGCGCTACTTTTTTGCGGAGCGGAGGCATGGGCAGAAACACCACGGAATGTATCAAAAAATAAGAATGAATCTGGATCACACATCCTCATACTATGTTTTGATCTAGTAGTTGCTTCTCAGCACAATTAATGGTATACCACCCCTATGTCATATAGTGCACATGAGGCATTAGTATACATTTTGATCAAAAAGCATAGGCCCACTCACCGCGCCAAGGTTGCCTCCCCGAGTGGGAACCTACTCTAAATTTGGCGCAGTGCTGCGCAGCGAACACCAGCGCCACAGCACCATACCAATAGGTGGCAGAGCCCAGCAGCCAGACAGCGCCCCTGCTGCCCAGCTAAGCCACCCTGGCACTGAGCTCCACCAGCACAGCACCAAGGCAACAATGGCCACCGCGCAACACTGCACCCAACATGTAAACAGATATCAGAACTCAACTTTTTCTCTGCTCTCAGGAACTCCAACTGAGAGAAAGTAGGAATTTATAAACCCTCATACAGACACCTGCTAATTTAAAAGCACCTGGGCTGAATGGGGGAGGAGTGCTGATACCAGAGTGCACAAAAAGGGGACAGATTATACAATCTGGGTCCTGCCACTTGCTGGGGCAGTGCCACGCTGCCACTGCGCAGTACTGCTTCAGAGTTTAGAGTAGAGACTCCTGGAGGCAACCTTGACGCAGTGAGTGGGCTTATTGCCTTTTGATCAGAACGCACACCAATGCAGTGCAAGGGGTAGTGCATTAAAAATTGCGCTGAGAAGCGGTTTAAATTTTGCTGAGAAGCACTTACAGATCAAAAGCATATTATGGGGATGTGCAATCCAGTTCTGTTTTCTCCTGTGACGCAGAAGCACCACGGAAGCACTCTGTATGTGGGCCGCAATACGACCATGGCCCAGCAACGGCCGTGTGCATGAGACCTTAATGCCCTTATCACATGAGCGGGAGACTCGCATGTCTCCCGCAACGCATCTACAGGGCTGGACTCCGGCATTGACTGGGATCGCATATAATGCTATGCGATCCCTGTCAGTGCTGAGTCCAGCCCTGTAGATGCGTTGCGGGAGACATGCGAGTCTCCCGCTCGTGTGAAAGGGGCATAAGAAGAAGTAGGATGGAGCCAGCCCACACCTAGCAACTGAGTTAGGGGCTGGATATATAACCTCATGTTCCCCCATACAGTGATATTACATGAATCCCATTAAGCAGATGAGCACTGCACCGTGGAATCCATCACCATCGGGTTCTGTTGTATGAAAATGTATTTGGTTCTGTGTACTGTTTTTGCAGGATGGATAGCGTAGTGTATCACACTTTTGCACCCTTTTTTTTTAACCAACGTCCCAATGTTAAATGTGGGACAAAAATATGATATGAACAATCCTTCATTCGGCACAGGCGCAGTGAGTGTTGCAGGATCCCGGCTTCCTCACTGCGCCTGCGCCGATGACGTCACAGTACACCCGGAAGAGAAGGCGGCGCAGTGAGGAAGCCGGGAGCCTGCAACACTCACTGCGCCTGTGCCGAATGAAGGATTGTTCATATCATATTTTTGTGAAGGACGCATGGCGCAGGCGAAGGATTTGGATCCTGTTTAATAGGGTAAAAGTTGATGACAGAAACCCTTTAAACAAGCAGCTATTTAAATTGACTTAAAGAAGAACTCCCACAACATTTTTTATTCTCTGACCTGTTAGAAAGGTGCATGATATAATCTGTAGTGAATGTCATTTTCTTATCAGTGACTGTTTCTGTGAGTAAAAACCTCTCTTCTTATTGTAGCTGGGTCATGTGACCAACTCCCTGACCTCCAACTGACCCAGGACAGAAAGCCAGTAACTGCTCTATTCATTCCTATGGGAGCCTCACTTTCAGTTTCATAGGAATACATAGAGAATTAGACTTCCTGTCCACACATAAGTCTATGTGTGAGTTGGTGGGTCTAATTGCTGGTCACATGACACAGATAAGAAACTTCAGGATGATATAAGTCAAAAATTCAGACACTGGTAAGAAAATGACATTCACTACAGATTATGTCATGTACATTTCTAGCAGGACAAGGAATAAAATTTTTGTCAGGAGTTTTTCTTTAATGTTTTATTAAAGAAGAACTCCCACAAAAATTTTGTTCTCTGACCTGTTAGAAAGGTGCATGATATAATCTGTAGTGAATGTCATTTTCTTATCAGAGGCTGAAATTGAGAGTTTCCACTCTCTTCTTATTGTAGCTGGGTCATGTGACCAACTCCCTGACCTCCAACTGACCCAGTACAGGAAGCCAGTCACTTCTCTGTTCATTTCTGTGAGACTGAAAGTGAGGATCCTATAGGAATGCATAGAGAATTAGACTTCCTGCCCACACATAAGGTGCTGTGTGAGTTGGTGGGTCTAATTCCTAGTCACGTGACACAGATAAGAAACTTCAGGATGATATAACTAAAAAATTCAGCTACTGGTTAGAAAATGACATTCACTACAGATTACATCATGTACATTTCTAGCAGGACATGGAATAATTTTTTGGGGGGAGTTCTACTTTAAGATATTCAGTAAAACTGAAGTAAAATAATTATTTAAAAGATAACTCAATAAATAGAACTGACAGTGGCATTTTCACTCTACTGAGTTGTTTTTCAAATCGTTTTTCTTTATAAAACATTTGCACAAATTCCTGCATGGCCACTAGATGGCAGACTTGTAATTATAATTGTGTCACACAGCACACAGCCTTGTATACAATATATACAGTTATTCATGAGCAGCTGCACTTTAGTTCAGAATCATGAAGTCTTATATTTCTATTTTGACTGAGAAGAGGAGAAAACCATTCGGCTGTGAGCTACATAAAGCAGAATATCATGTTTCTATCCTGCGCTGGAGTAGCATTTTTAGACAAAATGGGGCAATTTACTAAGGCACTTGCAGGTATTTTAATAAAAAAATCAAGTCACAAGTGAAGTCCCTTTTATAACCGGCCGTGCAACAATATTTAGTCCCGCAGCCGTTTTTACGTTGGTTTTGCCAGTTGGACGAGACGAGGGCATGTTGGGGGCCTGACGGCAAATTTACTAACATTTACTTCTGGAAACAGACCAGGTGCAAGAACTGCCATAGATGTGCCCAAATCTTAGGGCAGCGCAAAAGGGAAACTAATACCAGCGTACAAATCCAAAAATCTGCTCTTAAAGAACCTCTTTAAGAGCAGAACAATAAAAATATCAGTAGTGCTGGATCCATCACATAACTGACGCAAACAGCGCTAGATGGACCCCATTGATTATAATGGGGCGCATGTGTGATTGTCGCTTAATTCACTCAGGGTTCTCCCAGACACCCTTTAATATCCAACACACATTTAGTGGTTTTCCGAACATTAAGACACAACAAAACCAAATATATCTGGCGATCACCTTGTGCCACACGACGTGAAACCACACAGGCCTCGTGTCTATGGGGTCCTACAATACAAAAACAAAACAAAAAACAACAATGTTTCTGAACAATTTTCCTTTAGAAGCATTTTTCCTGGACATTAAAGAAGAACCCGCAAAAAAATTTATTCTCTGACCTGTTAGAAAGGTGCATGATATAATCTGTAGTGATTGTCATTTTCTTATCAGTGACCATTTCTGTGAGTAGAAACCTCTCTTCTTATTGTAGATGGGTCATGTGACCAACTCCCTGACCTCCAACTGACCCAGGACAGAAAGCCAGTAACTGCTCTATTCATTCCTATGGGAGCCTCACTTTCAGTCTCATAGGAATACATAGAGAATTAGACTTCCTGTCCACACATAAGTCTATGTGTGAGTTGGTGGGTCTAATTGCTGGTCACATGACACAGATAAGAAACTTCAGGATGATATAAGTCAAAAATTCAGACATTGGTAAGAAAATGACATTCACTACAGATTATATCATGTACATTTCTAGCAGGTCATGGAATACAATTTTTGTCAGGAGTTCTTCTTTAAGGGTCAAGGGCCCTCCACCATATGGTTTTTCCTTTTTTTTTGACAGCTTAAAGTTACATCTCTAGGGATGGATTGTCAATGTTGCAAATGTCCTGCAGCCCACGGCCATTAGTCAGCATAACCATATAGCAGAGTTAAAGGGGTTATCCGAGACTATATAAAGCCCCCCCATATGCTGGTCCCCTCACATTGAATATACTTACCTGGCTCCCCACTTCCTGCGCCGCTCCTGGTCTCCGCACCACTGCTGCAGCTTCTCCCCATGCGTGGATGAAAACATACAGTGTCGGGGGGAGCAGCCAATGGTAGATGGAGACGGGGACGAGCCCCTGTAGTGTCACCCGCGATGCTAGGGAGGCTCATCCCCGTCC
Source organism: Rhinella marina (assembly GCA_900303285.1). Classification (NCBI taxonomy): domain Eukaryota; kingdom Metazoa; phylum Chordata; class Amphibia; order Anura; family Bufonidae; genus Rhinella; species Rhinella marina. The sequence goes on along the minus strand of ONZH01027000.1, from coordinate 206,621 downwards.
CTGCCTGCCATTGGCTGCTCCCCCTGACACCAGATGTTTTCATCCACGCATGGGGAGAAGCTGGAGCGGAGCAGGAAGTGGGGAGCCAGGTAAGTATATTCAATGTGAGGGGACCAGCATATGGGGGAGCTTTATATACGCTTGGATAACCCATTTAATGCACCAGTGAACTGGTAGGGAATTTTAAAGGGGTTTTTTACCCATGAGGGCAAACCCTCCAGTGTGGCTGGACCTGCTGAGGGAAGTGTACTCACCTGCTTCCCACTGCTGGGTTCCAGCCAGGGGTGTAGCTAAAGGCTCGTGAGCCCTGATACAAGAGTACAGCTTGGGCACCTCTTCTTCTGGCCAGGGGCAGGGAAGCACATAGCCTTCGTGCTGCCTGGGGAAAAAATTGAAACGGCTACCCCCCCCCCCATGCCAAGTTCTAGACCAACCCCTTCCCTCCAGTCAGAGGTGTAACTTGACCAGCATGCACTTAAACTTCTTAATCCTATTATGTGGCACAAGGCTCTTTGGGCCCCCTCAGGCTCCTGGGCCCAGTAGCAACTGCTACCTCTGCACCCCCTATAGCTACTCCCTTGGTTCCAGCTCCCACACTCCCCTACTGCCGCTGCACCTTTCTGGTCTTCCCATGTCAACATCTGGTTTGATATGGATCACATGGCCACTGCATCCAATGACGTACCCCCCATGTTTCACGTGACCCAGTGACATGATGCATGGGGGACACGTCACTGCTGTGGTCATTCATTGACTGTAGCGGCCACATGACTTGTGTCGTACTGGATGTTGAGACAAGCAGGCCAGAAAGTGGTGCAGGAGTAAAGAAGCCAGAACCCAGCAACATGTAGCAGGTACAGTGCCTTGCGAAAGTATTCGGCCCCCTGGAGCTTTTCAATCTTTTGCCACATTTCAGGCTTCAAACAAAAAGATAACATTTTAAATTTTTGGTGAAGAATCAACAACAAGTGGGTCACAATTGTGAAGTGGAACGAAATTTATTGAATCATTTAAACTTTTTTTGTAATAATAAAACTGAAAAGTGGGGCATGCAAAATTATTCGTCCCCCTTGCATTAATACTTCGTTGCACCACCTTTTGCTGCGATTACAGCTGCGGTGTCTTGGGGTATGTCTCTATCAGTTTTGCACATCTAGAGACTGAAAGTCTTGCCCATTCTTCCTTGCAAAACAGCTGGAGCTCTTTGAGGTTGGATGGAGAGTGTTTGTGAACAGCAGTTTTCAGCTCTTTCCACATATTCTCAATTGGATTCAGGTCTGGACTTTGACTTGGCCATTCTAAGACCTGGATACCTTTATTTTTGAACCATTCCATTGTAGATTTTGCTTTATGTTTGGGATCATTGTCTTGTTGGAAGATAAATCTCCGTCCTAGTCTCAGGTCTTTTGCAGACTCCAACAGGTTGTCATCCAGAATGGTTCTGTATTTGGCTCCATCCATCTTCCCATCAATTTTAACCATCTTCCCTGTCCCTGCTGATGAAAAGCAGACCCAAACCATGATGCTGCCACCACCATGTCTGACAGTGGGGATGGTGTGTTCAGGGTGATGAGCTGTGTTGCTTTTACGCCAAACATATCGTTTTGCATTGTTTCCAAAAAGTTGGATTTTGGTTTTATCTGACCAGAGCCCCTTCTTCCACATGTTTGGTGTCTGGCCTGTGGCAAACTGCAAATGAGACTTTTTATGGATATCTTTGAGAAATGGCTTTCTTCTTGCCACTCTTCAATAAAGGGCAGATTTGTGAAGTGTTGGACTGATTGTTGTCCTATGGACAGACTCTCCCACCTCAGCTGTAGATCTCTGCAGTTCATCCAGAGTGATCATGGGCCTCTTGGCTGCATCTCTGATCAGTCTTCTCCTTGATTGAGATGAAAGTTTAGAGGGACGGCCGGGTCTTGGTAGATTTGCAGTGGTCTGATACTCCTTCCATTTCAATATGATCGCTTGCACAGTGCTCCTTGGGATGTTTAAAGCTTGGGAAATCTTTTGGTATCCAAATCCGGCTTTAAACTTCTCCACAACAGTATCCCGGACCTGCCTGGTGTGTTCCTTGGTCTTCATGATGCAGAACCCTGAGACTATCACAGAGCAGGTGCATTTATACGGAGACTTGATTACACACAGGTGGATTCTATTTATCTTCATCAGTCATTTAGGACAACATTGGATCATTCAGAGATCCTCAATCAACTTCTGGAGGGAGTTTTCTGAACTGAAAGTAAATGGGCCGAATCATTTTGCACGCCCCACTTTTCATTTTATTATTACAAAGTTTAAATGATCCAATAAATTTCGTTCCTCTTCACAATTGTGACCCACTTGTTGTTGATTCTTCACCAAAAATTTAAAATGTTATATCTTTTTGTTTGAAGCCTGAAATGTGGCAAAAGGTTGAAAAGTTCCAGGGGGTCGAATACTTTCGCAAGGGACTGTAAGTATGCTTCCCTCTGCATGTCCGACTACCCAAAAGGCCCTCAGATTTAAGAATGTGTCTGAGCCAATAATCTGTCTAAAAAGTGGCACAAATTGGTGCAATTTGGCACATCTAGGGTTCCTCCCTTTTTTTTTTTTTTTACATACTCGATGTGTTGGCAGGGCTTAGCAGAAGGGGGACTGAGGTTCACACAAAAAGAAGGCTGGGCCTATGATGTTCCACAATTCTGGTGTAAAAATCTGTCTGTCTGGTGCAAGTGTACGCCATCTACAGGATAAGAAAATCTGGGCCAATGTATCATACGCAATCACTGAAAAAACTAAAACTAAAATGGCAAAGTTCTCTAACCCCATATGCTGTTGCGCATATCAAACCGGGGGAGCAAATCCTGCACATGTGATCTGTTGCTAACAGCAATCCCCAGCAAAAATGCATACAATGGAGGATGCCTGCAGCGGACCACATGTACCACAAAACCATCCTACACAAGGTAACCAATTGTGCGGATGTGGCGAACTATATAATCAAACAATCACTGATAGAGGTGCACTGCGGCGGTAATGCAGTTGATAAGATATGGCTAAACCCTCATGCTGATGTTAAAATGAGACTTTCGCCAATATATTCTTATATCAAGAACATACCGGAGCCCGAGCAACGCGTCAAAGTATCTCAGAGTGGCTCGGGACCTAACACTAACCTACCTTGCCGTATGGGCAATTGCTGAAGGAGCATACAGGCCAATGTATCATACCACTATCTTCATGGTGATTTCTCCCCTATAGCAAAGTTGTTGTCAAAATGCCTTGAAAAAGAAAGACCAAAAGCTCCAGCATGCTGCATTTTTTGAAAAGAAGCAAGACAAAAAAAAGGCCACCAAATGAACAAAAGTGCCAGTAGAAAAAAAAGACAAAAAAAAACCCTTGTATGGCCTGCATTTTATATGCTGTATAACCCTTAGAGCCCATTCAGACAGCCGTATTATTGCGGATCCGCAGTAATGCGGACCCGCAATACTACGGCTGCCGCCCCGTGTGTTTCCGCAGCGCTGCGGAACACACGGCCGGACGCCCCATTCAAAATGCCTATACTTGTCTGCTCATGCGGACAAGTATAGGACATGTTTTATCTTTTTATGCGGAGCCGCGACACGGAGCTGGCTCCGTGCCGCGGCTGTGCTGTCCCATAGAGGTGAATGGGGCCACATCTATTCCGCAATATTGCGGAATAGATACGGCCCCATTCATATGGTCGTGTGAATGGGACCTTAGAGTACCACGGCCTTCATTCTGCTTTTCGTAGGCCGAGTGATGATGTTCATCCGTCACGTGGCCTAGAAGCAGCTCAGCCCCATTCAGGTGAATGGGGCTGAGTGCAATACCAAGCACAGCCGCTGTACAATGTACAGTGCTGTGGTTGGTAAGTTGCTAGAAGGCATGCTGCTTACATGCTGGCCGTAACAGGGGTAGTGGTGAGTAGGTGTAGTTACACCTAATCGCCCCATTTATTTCAATGGGAAGGCTTGTTCCTATACAAGTCTATGGGAGCGATTCTTCCCATAGAAATGAATGGGGCGGTGAGGTGTAATTACACCTACTCATCACTACCCCTGTTACGGCCAGCATGTAAACAGTGAAGAGGAGGCAGGGCTGATACGGCTCGCGCCTCCTCTTCAAGCAGCTGATCGGCGCGGGTGCTGGGTGTCGGACCCCTGCCGATCTGATATTGATGACCTATCCTGAGGATAGGTCATCAATAAATTTAACTTGAAGAACCCCTTTAATGGGGCCGGTGGGCATTCCGGTAACATCCTGCAGTGCCAGACCCAGAGAGCTCCAGCAGGCTGTTCTCTGAAAGGAAGTATGGACGGACTGGGAACTTAAAGTGGCCCTGGAAGAAAACACTAAAAGTGACCCCGTTTTGTAGTTGGGTCCAAATTGACGGAAGGCAGAGGAAGCAATACCATAATGTGGCACATTATACCACCCCAACAGAGCCAAATAACACAGTCCATCACAAAATACTGCCAGCTGCACAAAATACATCCCCAAAAACCTCCACTGGCCGGCCGTGAGGAGGACTCAGGCGCAGACCCTGGGCACTGGCCCACCGAGAAATTTCCCTGTGAAAGGTCTATGGCCAATCCGCCCCTGAACGGAAGTGTGAAAGAAGCCCTATCTGTTTTTTTTTTATCAGCGCTGTTTACAGCAGGGTGCCTCTGGTTTTTGGCTGATATGAGCTAATTTGCATACTTTTCCCATGGAGCACTTCTTGAAAAATAAATTGCCATACATTGTTGAGTCTCCTCAATGAGAAACAGCAGCTACCCCCTAATTACAAAAACATTTAGGCATGGCAATATGAACCAGATCAAATATAAGTCCGTGTAGGGCCCGACCGGTAGGTGAGAATTATCCTATACATAAACACAAGATAAAACAGAATTCTGCATCTGGTTTCCATGGAGGCGCCCTACTTATAGCACATTAAACTGATTCATGTCTTTTCTCATCCCTCCGTTAATAAATTATTGCGGCTGATGGGGATTAAGCCAGCTGGAACGGATGCACAGTATAGATAATTGATTTGTCACGTCATCCGAGCAAATCCTTTCCATTTTTACATTCGGCTTTACACGGGGCAGACAGACGCTGGTAATAATCGATCCTTATGAGCACACGTTATTAATATTCAGCGTAGCAAGATATAATTATATAGAAGTATAAGGAATAAGAGGGTGGGGGGCATCCTCAAGAGCCCATATCCTATAAGTGATTGTTTAAAGACAATGAGTGGGGATGATTAGGGGAAGCCGGGAAAGTGGAAAACGAGGTGGCGGCCATCAGTAGAAGAGGCCACCTTCTCCTTTTTTTTTGCATCACAAAGGGGTTTTGTAGCGTAGTGAAGAGGTATTTTAATCCCGCTCAGTTTTTATTTCCTATTAGGTTGGCAATTGCAATTGATTTTCCTCTCTGGCTGGCTGCTTCTCGAGAGCATTTGACCTCTTGCGAGTGTATTGTAAATTGGTTTCTGGATATAAGACAGACCCGTCCAGCGTCGGTGTAATGTAAATGTTTATGACATTTGCAGAATATAATGTGGGACGTAGAGTAGTTCTTGGGATAATGGATATTTTTAGTTCATAGACTGCAAGGTCATACAAGGTAGCGGTGGAATAATGCAGCTTTTTTGCTGAGTGTCTGTAACGCGACTCTGCCAGGGACGCAGGCGATTACATGATAGACTTCTGCATAGATCAGGATAGCGACAGGGTAATTGTCTAACATATAAACTCAATGTCAGGTAATCCTTGAAGCTGATGATAGTCTGATGCAGGCTGGATGGCTGCAGATCACATAAAGGCCCGTTTAAGCCTCATTCACACGTCCGTGTCCTTTCTTAAATCCGTGAAAAGGTGGTCAGTGATGCCTCCATGAAGATGTCTCTGATGGATCCTTGTAGGGTTTTTGTCCGTTTTTTTGCTGTCCGTGTGTGAACCGTGTTTCACTGACACTGCACAGCTGAAAAATATTTTTTAAAGCATCTCTTCCTAATGATCCGTGAAACGTGGATGGCATCTGTGTTGCATCCGTGGTTTTCACAGACCTATAGACTATAATGGGCATGATGGACAAAATAGAGCATGCATCCACGCTGCAAAAACGGACCCATGGACTGTGCTAAAACACTGATGTGTGAATACACACATTAGGGTCCATTCACATGTCCTGTTTTTCTTTCCTGATCTGATCCGCATTTTTTCAGGACCCATTGAAATGAATGGATCCGCATCAGGATCAGGATCGAATCAGGAAAGAAAAACAAGAGATGTGAATGGAGCCTTAAAATGAACGGGAACGTGTGCTGTCTGTGGAGAACACGTACAGCACACGTCCGTGAATCACTGACGTGTGAATGAGCCTTTACACAAGCCAATGATCAGGCGAACAATGTCACTTTTGAACGCTCATTCTCCCATGTAGACATACCCAGCGATCAGCCGACAAACGAACATATCATTAATTGGCTGATGTATCAGGGGATGTGCTGCCGACAGTAATGGAACTGTGCCACTAATGATCGTTTGGTCACATGCATTACCTACGATTGCTTCATGTAAATGCAGCTAAATGAGCGCTGATCAGTTTGCTAGTTACCATTCGTTACCAGCAGAAAATCTATCAGGGTAAATGGGCCATAGGGAGCTTTTAGGGACATTTATTTAAAAAAATAACGGGGAAAAAAATTATGAAAATTGATGAAAATACTTATGAAAATTTGCTCTCTGCTTGTCAGGGATTATGATACCAATTACAGATGATAAGATCTTCAGCTGAATCTCTGTAGGAATAGAGTTCATGAGGAGACATGACACAGACTGTGGGGCTGTGGTAATGGAGACTGGATTCATGTGCTGCTGCTAATTACCACATCCCCACCTCCTCTCAATAATTCATGTCTCCTCATAAACTCCTTTCCCACAGAGATTCAGCTGAAGGTCTTGTCATCTGTATTCAGGATCATAATCCCTGACAAGTAGAGCAGAGAGGAGGATGAGGCAGCTCTTTACCTCAGTGCTGTGAAGTAACTTGTCCTTCTGTGTGATTAGGAAAGGTTTTGTGTGTAGTAATAGGACGGCGGCCATTTTATTTCTCCTAATGATTGCTCCCTAGACAAAGCAATCCATTATAACTAATGAAAGGTATTTGGGAATATATTTATAATAAAGTAATATTTGAGTATTTTCATTTTCTTCATTCCTGAAGAACCCTTTTAATCATAGTTGCTGAGTTGGGGGGCTGGTCCCATTCTCTCCTGGCTAGTTGAGGATTGCTAGCAAGCAAGCCAAGAAAAAAGATGTGCATGCTGCTGCTGGTGTGTAGGCCACACTGCTACAATGGTGGTTCATGGCTGACGCTGTCCCATGCACATGGACGAGGGCTTTCTGTGGGTGAATTAGGGCCATTGTTCATTGTATCTCACCCTGGTTGAAGTACAGCAAGTGATACCCTTTTCTTGCTCCGTGTATTCAGCCGTTTACTAATGAGCTCATTAGTCCTCCTATATATACTGTGTTGTTTGCCTTCTTCCCTGGGCCTGAGCAACAGGTTCTCTATGGCCTTCTAGTTTACTGGACCCTATGAAGGGACTAGAATCAGTCTGTCTGCGTCAATTATGTTTGTGGTTTTAGTTGCGGATTTCACACTATTCCAATGAAGGGTGAGATCTGCGGCAAAACTGCATCAAATCCGGACCAAATACCTCAGTTAGAAATTGCAGATTTTGGTCCAGATATGATGTAGAAACTTACATAATTTCACATCATTTTTGGGTTCTAGAAAAATCTCAGCATGTTCAATCTTGTATGTTTTTCACACAGCCCTGGCCCCTTTGATGTGAATGGACCTGTGTGAAAAAGGCATCCATAAGCAATCCGTTGTGGTTTGGTTCCGCAGCCGAGCCGCATTTTTAGCAGCTTGGATGCGGTCCCATTGACTTCAATGGGGCCGCAAAAGATGCGGACAGCACTCTGTGTGCTGGCCCCGCAAAAATTATAGAACATGTCCTATTCTTGTCCGTTTGGCAGACAAGAATAGGCATTTCTATAATGGGCCGCCCGTTCCGGTCCACAAATTGCAGAAGGCACATGGCCGGCATCCGTGTTTTGCGGATCTGCAATTCGCGTACCGCAAAACACTGCATGTTCGTGTGAACAAGCCCCTATTCTTCGGTTTTTCTTCACATACGTAAAAAAAGCATAAAAACTGAGTCGGTGGAAAAAACTGCGCACACTGGCACACATTTATCAAGCTCCCTGTTTTTGGCCATAAAATTCGCCTGTCTTTCTTTTGCCGAGCATTTATTAAAAGTCGCACAGCAGTTCATTTGTTTGTGCATGAAAAACGCTGCGTCTTTGAGCAGAAAAGTTGCATGTCTCCAGGAATGTGCGACATCAAATTCCCAAAAAAAATTGGCACTTCACCACTGAAAACAAACGAAGAAACATACACCAGTCCTGGGATGGAGTAGAAATTAGACTGTTTTTGTGCCAAATTCAGGTGCACCTACATAAATAGGTTGAAAAATAGTTGCAAAAGTGAGAAAAATTCTGAATTAGTCTACAAAATAAAAATAGGTGAACGAGACACAGAAGCCTCCAAACTCATTCACACATATAGTAGCTGGCCTGCCGTCACTCTGAGTGGAGTGCAGAGGACGGCAAAGCGTCATTTGGTGCTATGAACGTCGTGCGCTTCGTGCAGCCGCCGCAGTACAGTAATACAGTATAATAGATCATAGGAATGTATTACTGTACTTGTGGCGCTGCACGAAGCGCACAGTGTCATAGCAACCAATGATGCTGTGCGCTCCTGCACTCAGGAGGACAGCAGGCCAGGTTTTAATCCACGTATATGTGAACGAGGCCTAGGGGCTCATGCACATGGCCGTTGCCCGGCCATGGCCGTAATGCGGCCTGCATGCGGCGGGTCCGCAATACACAGGCACCGACCGTGTGCACCCCGGATCACCCATTTACTTGAATGGGTCCACAATCCCGGAGATGTGGAACGGAGGCACGGATCGGAACCCCATGGAAGCACTATTGCTTCTGTGGTGTCTCTGCCTGTGCCTCCGCACCGCAGTGCGGACCTTCGGATGCGGATTGCGGACCCCATTCAAGTGAAAGGGCCCACGATCCGCATGCGGTAGCCCCAGGTTGGTGCCGGTGAATTGCGTGGCACACGTCCGTGTGCATGAGCCCTAAAGCAGCATTTTTTTTATGGTAAAACGTGCAAAACCATCAGTTTTTTCTTGAACATCCTGACACAATCCGGATCTCTACTGTGAAAGAGGCCTTAGTGTCTGTATAATGACCAGAACACAGGGACTCCCCTGAAGTTCTACCGTTCTGAACTTAGATTACCATACAACCCTAGCTGATATAAGTTTGGTTTGGTAGAACCACAGGAAGTGCCAATCTTGTGGCTGTATTAGGGTGCCTTCACATGCTGCAGAAAATCCGCAACATCATCAAGACTTCCACCATGTCATATTATGACAAAGTGCTTCTGGAAAATGCTGTGGAAATATCCGCAACAAAATCTTCATGGATTTTTTTGCAGATTTTTCGGCGACATTTTCTACTGCAGATTTTCTGGCAGAATTTTCCGCAACGTACGAAGGCACCCTTACAAATTCCAGCAGTAATAAACCAGTCTGCTTGTTTGCTCTGTTAATTTCGAAGCCACAAATATGGGAACTATAACCTAAGGTTACCTACATGAGTAACCGAATATGGCTACATTCACACGACCGTTGTGTTTTGCTGATTTGTATATTACGGATCCGCAAAACACTGATACCGGCCCATGTGCATTCTGCAATTTGCGGACCGCACATGCCGGGGCTATCATAGAAATGCCTATTCTTGTCCGCAATTGCAGACAAGAATAGGACATGTTCTATTCTTTTTGCGGGGCAGCGGCACGGAGAACCGGATGCGTACATCAGCGTTTATGCTATACGTTATGCTATCCGGCAGGGGATCTCAAAACCACAGCAAAATGCTTCTGTTCGAATAATACAACCGGCTGCATCAGTTCAGGACGGATCCGGTTGTGTTATATCAAAAATGAAGAAACCGGAATCGAACTGTGTCTGAAAAAACAGGATCCGGCACCATTAACGTGGTTTTTGGTGCTAGAACCGGCTTGTTCAGTTTCACATGCCGGACACAAAAACGCTGCTTGCAGTGGTTTTGTCGGGCTTGGGAATGCAACAAACCGGAACGGAATTCATTCTGGTGCACAATAAATGGGAGCAAAACTGAAGAATTGTGCAGCGGTTTTGGGACCCTGTGCACAACGGACAGCACAACGCAGATGTGAAAGTAGCCTACGGGTCCATTCACACGTCCGTATGAATGGTTCCGCAATTTTGCGCAGCCACAGACAAGATAAGGCATTTCTATAATGCTGGCACATGTGGACGTGTGAATGGACCTAAACGGCGGTTTTTAGTGCAGATTTGATGCTGTTTTGCCGCAGATTTCATCCTTTGAAAAAGTGCAAAATCCCCAGCTAAAACCACAAACATAATTGACATGCTATGAATTTGGAAATCCGCACGGCAGGTCAATTTCCACACAGGAAAAATCTGCAAAATGTACATGAGATTTGTGTGATCTCATACACTTTGCTGGTACTGTACTATGCTGCGATTTTTCCTCACGTATTCCGCAATGTGTGCAGGTGGATTAATCGTCCACATGTTGGTGTCCTATGTGAATCTAGGAGCTTGCATTACAATACATGAGCTGCAAGTGGTTAGGGACCTGCTCGTCCCTCTTGGGCCTGTGACACGACATTGGTAATTAGCATCACTGTGTGCCATCTGCCTTTAACGACTGTGCTTTTTTTTTCCTTTTTTCTGACGGTCAAAATGTTCTGTAAAGTTGCATTGATGCCACATTCACGTCCTGAGACACAGCTGCACATTTCCAATTCATAGAGGAAGAAATGCACAAAACTGGGTCCCGTTAATGGTAATTAACCATCTGCCAAGCCAAGCCACTCCTGCCTACAGAAACTAATGAGAGAAGGTGAATAGATAATTGTCTCACTGACTGATGGAAGAATGCTCCAGCCAAGGAGAAAGGGCTGCCCCAGTCATCTGTCCGACACTAACAAGGCAAGCAATGTCTCCGAACCCGATGAGAATTATGAAAATGATAGAAAATAGCTTCACGTTCTGAAAAATAATGGTATAAAGCACAACTGGCTTAGTTGCCCATAGCGACCAATCAGATTCCACCTTTCATTTTTCAGAGCTCCTTTGGAAAATGAAAGGTGGAATCTGATTGGTTGCTATGGGCAACTAAGCCAGATCTACTTTACACCAGTTTTAATACTCATTTTTGCGCATATGATCATATTTTATTTTGTTTTATTAGTACAAATCTACAGATAAAACCTCAAAAAGATAAGTTATTGAAAAAAAGATTTTGGAAACAGGGGGAACATAGATCCCGCCTCACGATTCCTGGTGATTGTATGAAAGGGCTCAGACTGGCCCACAGGGGTACGAGTGAATCCTCTGGTGGGCCCCTGAGCAAGGTGTGCCCCTAGTCTCCCCAGTTTATTATTATAGACCCCATCAGAGCTGAGATGACTTCTAGGTATAGAGGAAAGCTAGCCAGTGCCCTCTTCTCCCCAGGACCTATCTTCTCAAAGTTGCTGCAGGGACCCCCATATTCAATCATCTGGTAGCATCTTGCTGCTGTGTGAGCAGGTAATATTTGTATCCGTATGGTGGGCCCCCAAAATTAATTTTACAGGTGGGCCATAGGCGTCCCAATCTGACACTGCTCACTGTCATGCTCTCAGATCCAGTGAATCCATCTACTTTCAAGTTTCCCTTTTCTTCTTCTCCATTGAGCATGACTGTCTTTTCAAAATAATTTGCGCTTCTTAGAAGTAGTCCATTTTGGTAAATTGGTTCTGGATTTCTCTGTCACAAACCTCATCAATTTCGCCCCATGGCACCCCTTATGGGTCATTTTTGGATACAATGATTCTTACCAATTTCACTGTACCACGTGCTTAAAAAACGGTTTTGCCTTGCAGATGTGACAGGACTTGAGATGATTTTACAGACCTGGCTGAATTCCATTCCGTCATTATACTCTTTTCACACTCATTTTCATCTCTAAGATGGTGGATATCTGCCTATCTTTCTTTTCCTCACGCTTTCTAAAACTTAACATGGATAAAACAGAATTTATCATCTTTCCACCATCTTGCACAGCCCTCCCAACAGACCTATCTATCACCATCAACGACTGCACACTCTCCCCCGTTAAACAGGTCTGCTGCCTTGGAGTGACCTTGGATTCTGCACTCTCCTTCAGACCACACATCCAAGCCCTTTCCACCACCTGCCGCCTCCAACTCAAAAATATCTCCCGTATCCGTGCGTTCCTCAACTATGAGTCTGCCAAAGTACTAATACATGCCCTCATCATCTCCCGCCTAGACTACTGCAACATTCTCCTCTGTGGCCTTCCATCTAGCACTCTAGCCCCCCTCCAATCTATCCTCAACTCTGCTGCCCGACTAATCCACCTCTCACCCGGTTACTCCTCTGCCTCTCCCCTTTGCCAATCCCTTCACTGGCTCCCCATTCCCCAGAGAATTCAGTTTAAAATACTAACAAATACATACAAGGCCGTCCACAACCTGTCCCCTCCCTACATCTCAGAACTACTCTCCCGATACATCCCCACACGTAATCTCCGATCCTCACAAGACCTCCTTCTCTCCTCCACTCTTATCAACTCTTCACACAATCGCCTCCAGGATTTCTCCCGCGCAGCCCCCAACATATCAGACTCTCACCTACAGTGGAATCCTTCAAAAGAAATCTGAAAACCCACCTCTTCAGACAAGCCTACAACCTGTGACCCTGCTGCTGCTACACTGCCATGACCAGCTTTACCCTCACCTACTGTGTCCTCACATACCGCATAGATTGTAAGCCTTCACGGGCAGGGCCCTCTCTCCTTCTGTACCAGTCTGTAACTTGTTTGTCCTAGAGCAATTGTCTAGACTATGTATGTAAACCCCTTTCAACATGTACAGCGCTGTGGAATGAATGGCGCTTTAATAATAAATAATAATAATAATAATACATGAAGACGCATGGGAGGGCTTTAAAGGGAATGTGTCATCAGAAAATGTCCTATTGTTTAAATCAAGTTTTTATGTTAAATACCATATATTTTTAATTTGCACGTCAAACCCTGCAGTCTTCGAAATGGCCGCTAGGCCTAAAATATATGAAGACTTCCTGTCTTTTGAGAGCAGCCACATGGTCCATAGACACAATGGTCAGGAGAGGACTTCATTGACTTCTAGGGGAGAGTTTTCTAGGCATGCTCTGTGACCTGTGCAGAGGTCAGGAGGGTGGATCCTGTGTTATCTATACAGAGGTGTTACCTGTCATGTAATTGTGCTGTGATGATAGTGTGATGACTACTGAAAAGTTACCTGTACAGTCAGTATAGAGAAGTCAGTGCAAAAACTGCATGACTTAAGGAGGTTGAGTCTGCAAATAACATTTATTATGTAGATAAAGTTATTACAAGCCACTTAATAATCTATTGTTATTATCCACTATAGGAAAAAGCGCCGGCCTGATGCTTTTACCTATAGTGTACAAGCATGACCACTACAGATGGATTGCAGGGTGGTCGTAATCTTGGAAACAAGCAGCGTATAATGAGATAGAAAAATGAATCCAGCCAGCAAAGAAGGGAATATGGAGAATCACAATACATTAGTAAGTGCCTGGTATTAACTTTCTCTACATTATAAATGCCACTTACTGAAGTGACAACAAAGGGTTTTCCAGGATTTATTTTTTTACAGATAACCTATCCTCTGTATAGGTCATCAGTATCTGATCGGTGGGGTCCGACACCCAGGAGCTCCGCAGATCAGCTGTTTCTCGCAGCTTACCAAGCACAGCGCCGTACATTGTACAGTGGCTGGTGGTTGTCTTCCCCTCTAATAAAAAGGGTTGTGTCATGAAACATATCCTACATTTTTCAAACTAGCGCCTGGATCTGAATACTTTTGTAATTGCATGTAATAGCCACTGAGTTATTCAATAAAACGTATTTGTATAGCGCCACCTGCTGTTTGTTCTTTTCCTTATTTTTTTGTCCGTCTCACTGAGCTGGTCGAACATGCTCAGTTTAAATCTTTGACTGCCACCAGCCATAGGTTCTGTTAGAAGTTGTGGCAGTTACAGAGAGCTGTAGCAGAAAGGACACGCCCCCTGAGCTGCCAGGCTGAAGATAATCTAGCAGAGCAATTGGAGCAGTAAATGTGGAGATCTCTGGATCCATGTGAGGTACAGGGCTAGTCCTAAGCTTTGTTAGGAAGAGATTGCCACGTACTATATGATGTCTGATTTTTATTTTTTATATCAATCATGGCACGACCCCTTTAATCCTTTTTTTTCTTTTTCTTTTTTACAAAATTGTAATGTCTCACCATGTAGGTAAATCACTAAGCAGATGATTACTCTCAGTTCTCTTCTAACCTGTTATTAAGGATGCCGTATTTACAGGTGCAAATGGCTTAACCTGTGTTAACCTGTCTGATTATTACGCTACTGTGAGCAAATTATAACCTTTGAAAATGTGAAATAATCTGTTACAAATGAGTTTAGTTGTTGGAACATATGCATTAGTGACATCTGATTAGAAACAAGATATAGAAGGAGATTACGGACCTACAGCAGGCTGCACATATCACGTATTTATTGGATTCCTTCACTTTTTATCCAGTTTTTGTGGATGATACATCTTTATGCTGCTTTTGTTATTTTTATGCTGAGCTCCTATTCACAAATGGACCAGCAAGGTCTATAGTAGTGTGGAGTATGACAAATATGACAACAAAAACAGCTAAAAATCTTTGGGGGGGGTCATTTATTATTGGTAGTACGCCCTTTTTTGGCATAATTTTGTCACAGATTTGAGAGGTTTTGTGGCTGAATCTGCGAGTTTTTCCCCTCACACCAGTTTTCAAAGGTGATGGGAAAAGGGGCATGGAGTGGAGGAAGGCAGACCGGCCAGCCCGTCTATAAGACTAGGGCTACATGGCAACATGTGTCGCACAACGAAAAGGGAACAACTACACTGCGACGCGGGACATTCATGGCACACCAATGCCGCGCAACATTTATTATAATGATAGTCAATGGTGTTGCACTGCGACATGTGACATGCTGCGACTGCGAAGCAACAGTCGCACAGAAATCCATCTTGAATCCAACACCATTGACTATCATTATAAAAAATGCTGAGCGACTTTTCTGCAACAAAAAGTCGTGTGACACATGTCGCTGTGTAGCCCTAGCCTAATGCCCCTTTCACACGAGCGGGAGACTCGCATGTCTCCCGCAAAGCATCTACAGGGCTGGACTCGGCACTGACAGGGATCGCATATAATGCTCTGCGATCCCTGTCAGTGCCGAGTCCAGCCCTGTAGATGCGCTGCAGGAGACATGCGACTCTCCCGCTCGTGTGAAAGGGGCATAAAACTGGCTATACCACTGCTGAGAGTCCTCATGGTGTTTTATGCAGGAGGCAACCATTTAAATATAATGATTGGCATGTTCAGCCATTGTGGTGTATCTGATTGGCGTATGACTATAATGTTATGTTCACAGCGATTTTGAAATGACCATGAAATTTTCAATTTTTGTTGTTTTCATTTCTTACTTCCAGCCCTCTCAAAGCCATAACTTTTTTATTTTTTCATTCAAATAGCCATATGAGGGCTTGTTTTTTGCAGAACAAGATACACTATTAATGGCATCATATATGGTTACTAGAGATGAGCGAGTACTGTTCGATCGAGCCGGTATTCGATCGAATACTACGCTATTCGGCATACTCGATTTCAATCGAGTATAACGGCGATGGCGCACTTAGAATTCGTTTCCCCTCCCACCTTCCCTGGCGCTCTTTTTCCACCAATCAACATGCAGGGGGGGTATGACAGGCCCGCGGAGCACGCTGGCAGCGCGAAAACGGCGTCTACATGGATTGGCTGGAAAAACCATGTGACCTCGAATATTAAAAACTCAGCTCTTCCTGCTCGTTCGCATATGCTGCATGAACTTAGTCAGGGACAGAGGCTGGAGAAGGGACAGATAGGTTTTAGCTGTTGGACAGGCAGGAGCGTAATTAAAAGCCCTTATCAGGGCTACTATAGTGCAGTACAGTGATAGCTTTACTACAATATACACTCTGCAGAGAACGGCTGCTGTATTCAGGGATAGCTGCTGGAGTAGGGACAGAGAGAGGCATTAGTGGTGTATTAGGTGCTCTGCTACATACAAAACTATATTTGGCACTACTGTTCTGCGTTCTTTTTGGCTGCAAAACCCTGTTATATACCTAGTGTGTATATGCACCATCTGATCTGGCAGTATACGGCTGTGAATTTTTTATTTTTTTTTTAAATACAGTTTATTTGGCTCTAGTGTTCTGGGTTCTGTGTGCCTGCAATACCCTTTTTGTATACCAGGTGTAAATACCCACCGTCTGATCTGTTAGTACACGGCTGTGTACCTGGAAATATAAAAAAATAGGCCTTTTCATTGGCACCTGTACTGTGTGTTCTCTTGCAAAATAATTTTATATACGTAGTGTTCATACACACCGTCTGATCTGTTAGTACACGGCTGTGTACCTAGAAATATTAAAAAAAAAAAGCCTATTCATTGGCACCTGTACTTTGCGTTCTCTTGCAAAATAATTGTATATACGTGGTGTTAATACCCACCGTCTGAACTGTTAGTACACGGCTGTGTACCTAGAAATATAAAAAAATAGGCCTTTTCATTGGCACCTGTACTGTGCGTTCTCTTGCAAAATAATTTTATATACGTAGTGTTCATACACACCGTCTGATCTGTTAGTACACGGCTGTGTACCTAGAAATATATAAAAAAAAAAAGCCTTTTCATTGGCACCTGTACTTTGCGTTCTCTTGCAAAATAATTGTATATACGTGGTGTTAATACACACCGTCTGATCTGTTAGTACACGGCTGTGTACCTAGAAATAAAAAAAAAAAAGGCCTTTTCTTTGACACCTGTACTGTGCGTTCTCTTGCAAAATAATTTTATATACGTGGTGTTAATACCCACCGTCTGATCTGTTAGTACATGGCTGTGTACATAGAAATATAAAAAAAATAGGCCTTTTCATTGGCACCTGTACTGTGCGTTCTCTTGCAAAATAATTTTATATACGTAGTGTTCATACACACCGTCTGATCTGTTAGTACACGGCTGTGTACCTAGAAATATTAAAAAAAAAAAAGCCTTTTCATTGGCACCTGTACTTTGCGTTCTCTTGCAAAATAATTGTATATACGTGGTGTTAATACACACCGTCTGATCTGTTAGTACACGGCTGTGTACCTAGAAATATAAAAAAAATAGGCCTTTTCATTGGCACCTGTACTGTGCGTTCTCTTGCAAAATAATTGTATATACGTGGTGTTAATACACACCGTCTGAACTGTTAGTACACGGCTGTGAAGGCAAAATATTGTAACCCAAAAAAAATAAAATGCGGAGGGGGGCTAGCGGAATCGGACGAGGACGGGGGCGCGGAAATGCTGTTGGTGGCCTTGTTGAAGCCAGTGGGGATACAATGCGTGCTGGTGAGGGTCAGCCAGGATCCCACTCATCCAGAATCCCTGCCTTTATGGGACAGTTAAGCAGGGGGCGGGTTACACCGCTGTTGAGGCCTGAGCAGGTTGAACAGGTGGTGCAATGGATAGCCGATAGCGCTTCCACACAGTTGTCCATCAGCCAGTCATCCACACAGTCTCACTCTGACCCTCCTTCCTCCACAGCTGGCCAACAGAGTCATCCCACCATTGACCCCTCCCAGGAGCTCTTTTCGGGTCCTTTTTCAGATGTGCCGGAAGAATCCCAGGAGCTAGCAGAGGAATTTGTTTGTAGTGATGCCCAAACACTTGAGTATTCGCCATCTCCTGCTGATGTGGACCCTGAACCAGCATCTGTTATCATGAGCGATGATGATGATGAGACGCAGTTGCCATCAAGGGAGGCTGTTGGAATGTCCAGTGGGCAGGAGGAGGAGCAGAGTGAGGAAGTGGAAGAGGAGGTGGTGGATGACGAAATGACCGACCCCACTTGGCCAGGGGTGATGTCCAGCGGGGAAAGCAGTGGAGAGGTGGTGGTCTGCGCAGCACCGAAAAAGGCAGCAAGAGGCAGAGGGATGTCCAGAGGCAGAGGGATGTCCACAGGCAGAGGGATGTCCACAGGCAGAGGACAGTCCAGACAGAGAAGTGAGGCCACAGCCAGCAGGGCCGAAGCTGTTCCCGGCAGCGGGCAGTCGCGCGAAGCTCCCCCATCGAGGCCTCGTACTTCTGTGGTGTGGAGATTTTTTAATGTTTGTGCGGATGACAAACTGAGCGCGGTTTGCACACTCTGCCACTCAAAACTGAGTAGGGGCTCTGAGAAGAGCAATCTGACCACCTCAGGCATGCGGCGTCACTTGGAAGTCAAGCACTGGGCTGAGTGGGAGAGAGCAAACGCAATACAACCTGCGCAAGGTCTTCCTGCCACTGCCTCTTCCCCTTTATTGTGTGCTGCCACTGCGGTCCAGACCTCCAGCCAGGACACCTCCACATCTGCCTCTGCCTCGGCTACTTTGGGGCCTTCTCCTTCAGCCTCCCCTTCCCCCGCATCTTCGCCTGCACCTTCACACTCCTCGTCCCATCAACTGTCCATCTCGCAGGCGTTCGACCGCAGGCGGAAGTACGCCTCGAGTCACCCCCAAGCCCAAGCCTTAAACTGCCACATCTCCAAACTGCTGGCCCTGGAGATGTTGCTGTTTAGGCTTGTGGAGACGCAGGCCTTCCGCGACCTGATGGCGGCTGCCGCACCTCGCTATTCCGTCCCCAGCCGCCACTACTTTTCCCGGAGTGCCGTCCCCGCCCTGCACCAGCACGTGTCGCGTAACATCAGGCGGGCCCTGAGGTACGCAGTCAGCGCAAAGGTCCACTTGACCACCGACTCGTGGACAAGCGCTTGTGGCCAGGGACGCTACATCTCTTTGACGGCACACTGGGTGAATGTAGTGGAAGCGGGGACGGGGTCGCAAACAGAGACGGCCTACCTACCACCCCCGCCCAAGATTGCCAGCATGGGTTCTGATAAACCCCCCTCCTCCTCCTCCTCCTCTGCCTTAACATCGCCCTCAGCCGCTAGCTGGAAGCGTTGCAGCACTGGCGCGGGGAGACGTCAGCAGGCGGTGCTTAAGCTCATCAGCTTGGGTGACAGGAAGCACAGCGCCCCAGAGGTGAGGGACGCCATATTGCAGCAGACGGAGATGTGGCTGTCGCCGCTGCAGCTAGGACCAGGCATGGTCGTGTGCGATAACGGCCGTAACCTGGTGGCGGCTCTGGAGCTTGCCGAACTCAATCACGTACCATGCCTGGCCCACGTTTTTAATCTGGTAGTCCAAAAATTTCTAAAGACTTACCCCAACCTGGCAGAGCTACTGGTGAAAGTGCGGCGCTTGTGCGCTCACTTTCGGAAGTCAACTGTAGCTGCTGCTAGCTTAAAAAAACTCCAGCAACGCCTCCATTTGCCTCAACATCGGCTGTTGTGCGACCTGCCGACTCGCTGGAATTCCACCTATTCCATGTTGGCCAGGGTGTGTGAGCAGCAGAGAGCATTGATGGAGTACCAGATTATGAATCCACGCGTGCCTCCAACTCAGCTCCCTCAGTTTGCCAACCACGAGTGGCCATGGATGGCAGACGTATGCGATGTACTGCGTATCTTTGAGGAGTCCACCAAGAAGGTCAGCAGCGAGGACGCTATAGTGAGCGTAACCATCCCGCTCCTATGCGTCCTTAAAGAATCGCTCATCGCAATAAGGGAGAACGCATTGCACGCAGAGGAGACGGGGGTAGGAGGAGACGCAACGGAGCTACACAGTCAGACCACACTTTTGTCTGCTTCACGGTGGCAGTTGCAGGAGGAGGAGGATGAGGAGGAGGAGGACGACGTGGAGGTGGCTGTGGAAGAGGAGGAGGATGCTGGCGGCGAGGGTAGCAGTCAGGCTGTGTGCGTCCCATTGGTTCAGCGCGGATGGGGCGGAGAGGAGGCGGAAGAGGAAGAGGAGGAAATGGCAAGTGATCCTTCTGGTGGGGGCAGTGACGTCATGCCTATTCAGAGTCTGGCACACATGGCTGACTTCATGCTGGGCTGCTTTTCCCGGGACACACGTGTTGTCCGGATAGTGGAGAACAAACTGTACTGGGTCTTCGCACTCCTGGACCCCCGGTATAAAGATAACGTCTCCTCTTTTATTCCGGTAGAGGAGAGGACGAATCGATTGCTGGAATACCAGAGGGAACTCGTGCAGAACATGATGGAGATTTTCCCACCCACCATCGCTGGCGGCAGAGAGGAGAGGGTCTCCCAGAGTCCCACAACATCGATCAGGCCCACAGCCACCAGGGGAACACTCTCCAAGGTGTGGGACACGTTCATGGCACCCCCTCGTGCAACTTCCATCACTGCGGGGCCCGCTATCAGCAGGAGGGACAAGTATCGGCGGATGTTGCGGGAGTACCTGGCAGACCGTACCCCTGTCCTCCCCGATCCCTCGGCGTCCTACACTTACTGGGTCTCCAAGTTGGACACGTGGCTGGAACTGTCCCTGTACGCCTTGGAGGTGCTTGCCTGCCCTGCCGCCAGCGTGCTATCAGAATGGGTGTTCAGCGCAGCCGGGGGCATTATAACCGATAAGCGCAGCCGCCTGTCAACCGACAGTGCCGACAGGCTGGCGCTAATCAAAATGAACAGCAAGTGGATTGACCCGGACTTTGCTTCTCCAACAGTGGAAAGCAGCCAAAAGTGAAGTGCCATCTGTATGAAGTGCCATTTCCTCCTCCACCTCCTCCTCCTTTACCGCCTTAGAATTGCTCCGTAAAAAAAAAAAAAAAAATATTTATGGCTCACCTCTTGGGCCTACAAACAATTTTTAAGAGGTCTCACCTCTTGGGCCTCCACATAATTTTTAAGAGGTCTCACCTCTTTGGCCTCCACATAATTTTTAAGAGGTCTCACCTCTTTGGCCTCCACATAATTTTTAAGAGGTCTCACCTCTTGGGCCTACAAACAATTTTTCTCATGCCTCACCTCTTGGGCCTACAAACAATTTTTAAGAGGTCTCACCTCTTGGGCCTCCACATAATTTTTAAGAGGTTTCACCTCTTGGGCCTCCACATAATTTTTAAGAGGTCTCACCTCTTGGGCCTACAAACAATTTTTAAGAGGTCTCACCTCTTTGGCCTACAAACAATTTTTCTCATGCCTCACCTCTTGGGCCTACAAACAATTTTTAAGAGGTCTCACCTCTTGGGCCTCCACATAATTTTTAAGAGGTTTCACCTCTTGGGCCTCCACATAATTTTTAAGAGGTCTCACCTCTTGGGCCTCCACATAATTTTTAAGAGGTCTCACCTCTTGGGCCTACAAACAATTTTTCTCATGCCTCACCTCTTGGGCCTACAAACAATTTTTAAGAGGTCTCACCTCTTGGGCCTCCACATAATTTTTAAGAGGTTTCACCTCTTGGGCCTCCACATAATTTTAAGAGGTCTCACCTCTTGGGCCTACAAACAATTTTTAAGAGGTCTCACCTCTTTGGCCTCCACATAATTTTTAAGAGGTCTCACCTCTTGGGCCTACAAACAATTTTTCTCATGCCTCACCTCTTCGGCCTACAAACAATTTTTAAGAGGTCTCACCTCTTGGGCCTACAAACAATTTTTATTATGGCTCACCTCTTGGCCTTAATACAATTGTTAAGAGGTCTCACCTCTTGGGCCTACAAACAATTTTTAAGAGGTCTCACCTCTTGGGCCTACAAACAATTTTATTATGGCTCACCTCTTGGGCCTTAATACAATTTTTAAGAGGTCTCACCTCTTTGGCCTCCACTTAATTTTTTCGAGGGCTCACCTCTTGGGCCTCCACATAATTTTTTCGAGGGCTCACCTCTTGGGCCTCCATATAATTTTTTCGAGGGCTCACCTCAAGCTAACTTTGCGCACTCATTAAAATATTTTCACAACAAGGACCTAAGAGCCCTCGATGGGAGAGCTTTGTGTGGGGGCCTGTTATAGGGAAGAGATGCGGCCCTGCGGGCTCTAGCCTGCCTTCTCCATGAGCCTCTGGCCAGCCCACGGCCTCTTCCTGCCTTTTGCGGTCCTACGCATCCCTCAACATCCCCACTGCTTTACCTGCTAGACATGACACTGGGCCAGGTCGGGTCACTGACTTCGTCATACTCAACCACCTCCTCTTACACTGCCTCACTTTGCTCCAACAGCCTCCCTTGCTGGCAACTGTGTCTCATCATCGTCCCTAATCATTTTACACTTTAGTGCCCGTTCCACACCACCATCAGTTAGAGATGGAGCTTGCTCCAGTGTTTGGGCATCAGAACAAACAAAATCCTCAGATAGCTCCTGCGATTCTTGCATGGGTGGGAACACTGGGTTGATAACATTGGGCAGGGTGGGAGGAAGGAGGGTCAGAGTGAGGTCCCTGCAGTTTCTGCAGGCTATCGACGAGACTGGACTTTGTGGACTTGACTGAGTGGTGGACAGATTTAAAAGGAGAATCTAGAAGGAGAAGGAGGGGTTTTCCGAGCTGTCTGTAAGGGTTGCGGAAATCCAGACAGAACCAAGGCCCAAAACTTGGGTGGGGTAGCAGGTTTGCCCGTCCCCGCCTCCACAACATTCACCCAGTGTGCCGTCAGGGAGATGTAGCATCCCCGGCCTCAAACCAAAGTGTTGGTGGTCAAATGGCCTTTTGCAGTAACCGTGTTACTCGGGCGTGGATGATGTTTTGGGACATGTGCCTGGGCAAGGCAGGGATGGCACAGAGGGAAAAATAGTGATGGCTTGATTGCTTTCCCCCTTGCCTATGCCATCTGTGGTTGTCATAGGCAACGTGATTTTAAGGGGTGCAGAATTTTATCTTCTTTTTTGTCTAGTTTGGCTTGGGGTCCATGGCAATGTAGAGGAAAGAAGGTTTCCTTGTATGGTCTCACTTTACAGAGAGGTTACATTGTCTTTGGAGTGTATTGTTGAGAGGCTGTGATAGTGGCGTAATAGTGCGACTTGGGCACGTTATATGCACCCAGACATGCTTCCCCTGCTGTCCCAGTTGCATTCCAGCAGTGTTGGCATCCTTTTCTGAGGTTTCAGGGTGGACTTGGTGACCTCCAAGTGGTCGAATTGAGATTTCCAAGTGGCGAGCATTTTTTTCCTGTAGACTTTAATGGGATTCGATATTCGGTCGAATAGTCGAATTTCGCGGTCTATTCGAATCGAATTTCGAACTTTCGAATATTTCACTACTCGCTCATCTCTAATGGTTACATAAAATGTGTCGGGAAGCAGGGAAAAAATTCCAAATGAGAATTATTAAAAAAAACTACTTTTTTGTAGTTATTTTTGTAGTTATTTTTGTAGTTATATGTACGAAGCTGTGTAAGGGCTCGTTTTTTGCAGGGCAATCTGTACTTTTCAGTGCTGGGGGTGTGTGCAACTTTTTGAACACTTTATTTAATTTTTTGTGGGAGGTGACACAACTAGTGTTGAGCGAGCATGCTCGGCCGAACTCGCTGTTCGGTCGAGCATGCCTATGCTCGGGTCCGCTCGGTGTTCGGCCGAACACCGCGTGTGCTCGCGTGCGATGCTCGAGTATGCTAATGCGTACGAATTTGTATGCTAATGTTACGCATTGTACGCTAATGCGTACAAATTCAGTTAATTAGCGTACTTTAACGAGTGAAAGAGGAGAATTTGAGATTCTGACCTTTTCCTATGAACCCCACACTCCCCTCATCCGAGAAGGGGGTGCCTGGTCTTCTCCCATTGACTTACATTGTGCTCGGGTGCTCTGTAGAGCACTCGAGCATCACCAAGTGTTCTACCAGAGCACCCGAGCACTTTGGTGCTCGATCAACACTAGACACAACCAAAAGCGGCAAATCAGCCATTTTGACAGGGTTTTTTTTTCCATTTCGTGATACACTTCTTTTCATAGTTCCCATAGCGAACTATAACGAGCAATCATCAGATTGTTTCTCTCATATATTCCTATGCATTAGCATTGGAGTCAATGAGAATTTTACTACGTTCCTATGGAGTCCCTGCAGCAGCCTCCTGTCAGACAGGAAGACAGTGCACGAAAGGCTGAAAGGCTCTGTGCACTGCTTAACAGGCTTTATCAGAGTTCATATGTATGAAGATATTCTCCCCTAAAGAAAAATACCACTCTACCTGTGGAAACCAGTGGCGCAATATACAATTCCTTGTTGAAGTTGAGTTCACACAGAATCTGAACTAAGAAGGCTCGGTCTGTGTGCCTATTTAAAATGCCTCCTGATTACAGCACACAAGGTTAGTAAGAGCTTGAAGGTGAGAAGACGGCATGCTTTCATCAAATATACAAATCTTACTTCCAACTTGTGTGGTGATGTGTACAGTAGTGCTGAAAGGGTGTATATCCCACCCGGATACCTCACCTGGGTGAGATAACTAAAATCCAGGAAGATGGCGCTGGCTGCAGCAAACATAGTTGCTGAAGCTATTTTTAGTTTTGTGTTGGACTGGATTTTTTTTGGACTGGCGAATAGGTTTGGCAGTGGGATCTGCCAGTCCACACCCTTCCAGGACATGTTTTCCTCTAACCTGAGGAGATCGCAGGGGAGGCCAGCTGGGTTAATCAGGCGGGGTTAAACCAACCCGCAGTGTATGAGTCTGGGGAGAGGGACTGACCCTAGGAAAGAGGGTTGAAGCCTGTGAGGCTTGTGTGGTCTCAGCCAGGAGGGCTGAGGGGGCCATGAGGCTAAGTGAAGCCGGATCTCTCCCCTGTGTGTGTGGACTCTGGTGACCTGGTGAGCTGACCAGAGTGTTGGAACCCAATACCGTCTTGGTGAACTGCATTTTTTTTAGGTGAGCCAGAGAAATGTGTTAGTTACCCAAACGGGCAGGAGTTTATTTTGTTGCTTTGCTTATGTTTTGTGCTATGCTGGTGCCAAAGTGACAAATAAAGCACTGATGGACTTGAAAACCCCTGTTTTGTTGGAAGATTTGTGGTTGCTACCCCCGAGAGTGCAAGTGATCCCTTACACTTGGCTTTACACTGTCAGACTTCTGGGTTGGTTACGGCCATTGCTCAAGCTCCAGTTCTTTACTAAAACGTATAATCAACCCTTCCTCTGCAGCAACAAAAACTAAGAGCTGTATTAGATCTGTAGTTTTGATATTTTTGGCAAGCGTAACGCTTGAAGTGACTTTGACAGGTCAGATTGTGATGGTCCAGTCCTACAAAACACCTACCGAAGCACAAATGAAAAAAATTACCACTGGCTATGATAGAAAAGTGTCAGAACACATAGTGCATCACAGCGTTTGAGGAATGGCCAGAGTGCTCATGCTGCCCCCTGTCCATCACCAAAAGCACCTGCAATGGGCAAATGAGCGTCAGAACTGCACCATGAAGCAATGGAAGAAGATGAACTGGTCTGTTGGGCAAATAAGCATTAGAACTGGACCATGGAGCAATGGAAGAAGAGAAGATGATCGAGAACTGCACCATGGAGCGATAGAAGATAAACTGGACTGATGGGCAAATAAGCATCAGAATTCTTGTATTAACTCCCTCTTACTTATAGCTTTAGGTAAGGGGGAGTTAATACAATGGTAGGTTTAATTAAAAACATTTTTTTTTCTTTTCAATATGGTTATCTTTTTATTAACTTAGAGCTTTGTTCTGTATTGTGTTGTAGTAACTATTTGTTTTTAATTTTGTATTTTTTGCTTTGTATGATATTTTTATGTTAATGAGATGAGGTACAGCTATTTGAACTTGCAGGATGAACACTGTGCATTAAGAAAGGGGGCATGTACCCTACAACGTCGCTGCTGCGCATTCAGGTATGCTGACTTTCCACCTGAAAGTGAATCTTCTCTGTATCATGGACTACATTCATTGATAAGTATTACTGTACTGCACTGTACTTTCTCCTATGCACTTTCTATGGACTTTGATTAAATACTTCAATTTTATGAATGTGCTTTATATTATCAATTATTGAATTAAAAATATAATTGGATTTAGTGGATTGGCCTGTGTCATTTGTGTTTGAAGTTTGCTGAGAATTGGGAGGATCCTTGACGCGGTGGCTGATGTGGTGTACCCATATATTTGGCTTGTGGGTGAAATTTCAGGATGAACCTAAAATGCACTCTAACCTTTACAGGCAAACTTAATGTGACCTTCTCTAAAGGTCCAACTGTTTCATTACTTTTTGCACAACTTGCTGTTCTCTAACAAGGAAGTTTAACGGCAAAATTCACAACAGGTGTTTGATCCATGAATCACCCTATACATTTCTTGGTTCAATTAGAATTGGTATGTAAACAGTCCTCCTCATCATGCTGTTCACATTTTGACATCATGAGACCAAGACGACACCTAACAATTGATCAACAGTACCTCACCATTGTGAGGCTTCTATAATTTGCGTAAAGGAAACATGGATCTGCAAAAAATACCGATGTGTGCATGGCCCCTTAGAAATGAATGTGCTATCTGCAAAAAAAATGTCAATGGCACACAGATGAAAAATGCACTCGTGTGCATGAAGCCTTTAAAGGGATTTTCCAGTTTTTACAAAAAAATAAACAATACCTCGTATGTCAGATGATGAAGTACTGATTGCATTTTGATTTCTCCAGTGTAATTGCAATGTGTTACCTGTGCTCTGTGTTTACTTCCCAGCACAAGACTCATGGGGAGTGTCTGTAGCATCAGGTCTCTGCCTTTCCTTCCCCTCCCAGCTCGAACGTCACAGATCCAAGCCTGCTTGAAGCTCTGCCAGAAAAACCGCAGCATCATTGCTGACATCAGGTCTACAAGGCAGGGTCTGGGAGAATGAGCAGAACCCCGGTCTCAGAAACAAAGCCATTGATGATGTGTCGACAGGGCAGAGTTTTGCAAGCCTTGTCAGGAGCGACTGGGAACCTAAATGGGTTATCCAAAGTCTAAAAAATGCCCCCAATGCCTGGCCCCCTCATATAGCTTATACTTACCCAGCTCCCCAGCACCCGCGTCCCTCCTGATCCCTGCACGGCCGCCGCCGCATCTCGCCGTCGCATGGATCAAAACATCCGCTAACGGGGGGAACAGCCAATAGCAGGCCGCGACTTGGATGAGCCTCTCTAACATCACATGTGACACTAGGGAGGTGCAGAGGTGGCCGTGCAGGGATCAGGTGTGAAGTGGGTAAGTATAATCTATATGAGGGACCCATGCATCGGGGGGCATTTTTAGACTGGATTTAAAATGTGGCCCCATGTTGTAGGTGGGTCCAAATTGGAAGAAAGCAGGGCAACACAAGTAGGCAGGGCCAACATATGTAGGCAGGACCAGCAATACCACAGTGCAGAACAAAACACCGCCCCAGCAGGACTGAATACCACAGTGCAGCACAAAATACTGTCACCTGGCCACAGTATTCAACTGTATCTGCATACACTTTAATTCAGGAGGGCACTTACAGCCACTGGCCAGGTGCATAGGGTACAATCAGATTGTTATGTACCTGGCTGGAAGCCGTGTGGAGGGCCCAATGGCCCCTCTAGACGTCGGCCCACTGATAAATTTCCCTATAGGATCTGTGGTGAGTCCTGCCCTGAGCCTTGCCATTCTTCATATATAGATGTGATGTCATCAGGATAGGGAATCAACACCATGGAAATTGTCACCTTACTATGAAAGAGTGCAGGAGAACGGGGCATTACAAATAATCAGTTGGTGATAGCGTGTTGTTTCCTGTCAACTGATGCCGAAAATTGCAAAACCAAAGCACCCCTTTAATTGAGCCAGTCTGTCTCAAGTACATGTGTGCAAGAGTGCTTATAGACATGCAAGCAGATGTCTGGAAATAGAAAAGTATCTGAAAACCGATCCTACAGGATTGCAAACAGATGACATTGCATTGTGCCGTACCTTTATTTCGACACCGCTCCTAGCACCCGTGCCTTCTCCCCGTGTATTGTACAGCTGAACACCGCTCTGTGCGGAATAATAGTGACTGTTACACCCAGGTGTGCTCTGCCGCATAATTACAGACTCGGGGTTAATGTAATTAAAGGTGCTTAACCGGTTGCTACGATATGCATATGTAGAATGGTGCTGCAAGCGGGATGAAGCTGTTTTGCTGTTATATTTTTAATTCTCTGATGAGTCTCATGGTAAATGAATACAGCGTCAAGGGAAAATAATTTCATTAGTCATAGAAGATAATTTTGCAGATCTACAGCTTCTGTTGATAACGGGCATATTGTTGAAATAAAACAAGATGGAACCAATTAGGGTTTGATCTACAAGTAATGCATATAAACTGAGACTCGTTAAAGACCTTAAATGGGTTGTCTGGGATTTTTTGATTCTGCTGGAAAACAGCTCCCAAGTCCCCGGCTGAAAGTGAAACTAAAAACAGCTTTCTCTCCCGACTCGATTTCTAACAGCTATATCTTCTGATATACTGGATATAATGCTGTGATTTTGGTATCATTTGAAAGCTTTAAAAGGTCAGACCATTTTTCTATCTGCTACTAATCCCAAGACATGAGCTGCTAAAGCAGCCCTCCCCTCTTCAATCTGGTTTGCTCTGGGCACTTGGGAGTTGTTTTCCAGCAGAATAAAAGTGCTTTTCCTGGACATGTAATACATGTAGGGAAGACACACAGTAGGGTGACCAGATCTGAGTTTCCTAAAAGGAGGACACCTTTTTTTTCCGGGGGGGAATTGATCATTACATATACCCCAGGGAATGGGGACCCGAACTTCCCTTTATTATTTTCCGTTATAACATGGTTATAACAGAAAATAATAGTTAAAATGGCCTTTAGGGGTTAAAAATAATAAAAAAACCTCACCTTTTCCACTTGTTCGCGCAGCTGGTGTCTTCTTTCTTCTTTCCCCTGCAAAAGGACCTTTGGTGACGTCAGCGAGCTCACCACGTGGTGAGCGAGCTGACGTCACAGAAGGTCCTTTTGCAGGGGAAAGAAAAAAGAAGACACCGGCTGTGCGAACAAGTGGAAAAGGTGAGTTTTTTTATTATTTTTAACCCCTAAAGGCCATTTTAACTATTTTCTGTTATAACCATGTTATAACAGAAAATAATAAAGGGAAGTTCGGGTCATTTTAACAGTTAAAATGATTTTGTTCGACTGCCTCAAACAGTTTGAGGCAGTCGAACAAAATCCCGGACGATTTTGAAATTCCCCCCGGACATTTTTTTAGGTCCCAAAAGTAGGACATGTCCGGGAAAAAGAGGACGTCTGGTCACCCTAACACACAGTGCACACAGGTATGTCTGGGATGTGACATGTAATACAGACACACAGTGCACACAGGTATGTCTGGGATGTGACATGTAATACAGACACACAGTGCACACAGGTATGTCTGGGATGTGACATGTAATACACACACACAGTGCACACAGGTATGTCTAGGATGTGTCTGCAATCTTCTGTGCGGCAGTGCTCTTAGTTATATAGGTGAAAAACAGGTGAAAGACTCCCTTTAAGAGTACAGTAGCACATTGCGGCTGCTGCACAAGCCAAGCATGTATGTGTATAAGGAGAGACAGCCGGCAGGGGAATGATCTATTGCAGGGAATCCCAACCTGCGGCCCTCCAGCTGTTCCAAAACTACAACTCCCAGTATGGCTGGACATCCTACAGCTACTAGGGCATGCTGGGAGTTGTAGTTTAGCAACAGCTGGAGGGCCGCAGGTTGAGCATCCCTGTGTTGTTCCCATGTTCATATGTGCCCACATTCCTGTGAAAAATTGTTTTAATCTATGCAAATTAGCCTCTAGGAGCAACGGGGGTGTTGCTGTTACACCCAGTGGCTCTGCTCTCTCTGCAGCTGCTGTGCCCTCTGCACTTTGATTGACAGGGCCAGGCCCTATAAATCAAAGTGGAGAGGTTGCGGCAGCTGCAGACAGAACACAGACACTAGGTGTAACGTCAACGCCCCTGTTGCTCCTAGAGGCTAATTTGCATAGATTAAAACATCATTTTTCCCAGCAATGCGGGCACATATGAACATGGACCAACACAGATGTCTTCAGCTGCCAAGTGCACATGTAACAGGTCAGCCAGTTTCATAGGTGCAAAACTGCTGACAGATGCCTTTTAACTGATACCTGGGGAGGAAACCATTATTAAGTCTTCAATTCCCCAGTAGTGTGACCACAGAGTAAGGGCTCATTCAGACGGCCGTATGATGTCCGCAAAAATACGGATCCGTTTTTTTGCGGATGTCGGCAAAAAAACGGGTAGTATTCCATTTTTGTGCGGACCCATAGACTTCAATGGGGCTATGTCCTGATTTTCACAGACAAGTATAGGACATGTTTCATTTGTTTTGCGGAGACATGGAATGGAAAAAAAGGGCCCATAAAAGTGAATGGGTCAGTATGTAATCCGCAAAAAAACGGATCCGCATTTTTGCGGATATCATACGGTCGTCTGAATGAGCCCTAAATGAAGTATGGCTGAACTCAGTAGGCCATCCTGTAATGCATGGATTTCCTACGTCCTTCGGAGTGAGAGAGACACTAGGTTGTGTCTGTAACCCTGACTACCTCCAGCCTCAACATATGATGGATTTTCCGCTCTCAGCCATGAACGGCTGAGCAGGGAATAATTAACTGAAGCAGAGAGTGTCTACACAGAGAATCTCCCTCTCCAGTCCATGCAGCATGTCCATGTATTACATCAGCCTATTCATTTCAATGGCCGCTATGTCATTCTTTATTATCCCTGTGATGGCACTACTTGGGGGAAATAAAACGCCTGCTACCAGTTTCACCTGCATACTACAGCCAATAGACTTCAATGGAGATGTGCTCATATCTTCAACACTCCAAAAGGATTTGATGGGACCACCACCAATCAGACATTTGCTCCATAAATGTTATTCATGGGAAAACCCCTTTGCAAATGTCAGTGCGAATGATGTTTTCTTCCTTGTCATTGGGCACAGAGGTTCCAAGAAGATGAACCTTCCCAATAGTGAGTAACAAGATTTTAAATGAAGTGTCAGAAATGATATTGTAGCTTGATGTATGTTGTAGTTCCAATTAAAAGAGGACCTTACACCTCTCCTGACACGCCTGTTTTAATAGCTTCATGCATTCCCCATGTAATAACAATTCTGGAGCATCTATTCTTATGGCTCTATGTTGTGCCATTCCTTTATTATTTCTACTAGAAGTTATGAATGAATTGCTAGCAGTCTGCAGTAAGGGTACAGAGGGGTGGTAACCAGTTGGGGGGGTGTCCCTGCACAGTCTGACAATGGCAGCACTGATTGGATAGGGTAAGTCTGTGCAGGTACACACCCCCAACTGGTCTCCTCTCTGTACCCTTACTCAGTGGCGTAACTACAACTAACTGGGCCCCACAGCAAATTTTTGAATGGGGCCCCCCCAGAAACTTCCTCGCAACCCCGAACTCACATGCAACCCTCACTCTTGTGGCTAGTCAAGATTGAGCTCTCCCAGACAAGGCCTGACAGCCGTTCCATCCGCTTTCTATAGTGTCACTGTATATAATGTCATTGTATAATACTGATGAGGGGGGCCTGACAATAAAATCTTTTAGTCTCCCTCCTGAGGGGGCCCCTTGTGGGTCTGGGCCCCAAAGCAGCTGCTTCCCCTGCTTCCCCTATTGCTACGCCCCTGCCCTTACTGCAGACTGCTAGAAATTCATTCATAACTTCTAGTAGAAATAATAAAGGAATGGTACAACATAGAGACATAAGAATAGATGTTCCAGAATTCTTATGCCATGGGGAATGCATGAAGCTATTAAAAGAGGTATGTCAGGAGCAGTGAAAGGTCCTCTTTAAGACCTAAATGCTCCACTTCCAAAAAATCATTCATAATCTCCATGATCTCTATAAAATGTTGCCCCAAAGCCAGGTTCATGCAATGATTACGGTGATTTGGTTGAGAGAGAAAATGCAGCATGTGTGTGTTTCCTATAATGGACTCTGCAGTTTTCTTTAAATCAAAGGGTTCAAGAACTCTTCCTAGATACTGTTATCTGGTATACAGTGCATATTTACCATGCGGGTTTCCCAGCCATAGTATACCACAATTACAAGGCAAGCAGCAGGCTCCTCATAAGGGTAAGTTAAAAATATTGAGGTCAAACATGTGATACTGCTCCTTAACTGTGATAATGCTCCTCAAGAGTGACCCTATTTGTAGTAGTGCCCTCCATATTGTGCACAGTAATAATATCCGCATACAACCCCGTGTAGCAATAAAGCCCCTCCAGTAGTGAAAATACCTCCCCATAGAGCCCCAAGTAGTTATTATGCTTCCTTTAGTGTCCCCAGTAGTTATAATGCCCCCTTGAGTATGCCTAGTAGAAATGATGCCCCCCTATAGTGCGCCTCATAATTAAAACGGCCCAGTTATGCCCCAGTAGTTATAATACCCCTTTAGAGCCCCCAGTAGTTATAATACCCCCTTTAGAGCCCCCAGTAGTTATAATACCCCCTGTAATTATAATATCCCCTTGTAGAGCCCGATTAGTTATAATGCCCCCTCTAATACTCCCAGTAGAGAAAATGGCCCCCTATAGTGCCTCCAGTAGTTTTAATCCCTTGTGTAGCACCCTCAGTAAGTATAATGCCCCCTGTAGTAATACCAATAGGTATAATGTCACTTGTATTGCCACCAGTAGATATAATGGCCCTCTGTAGAGCACCTAGTATTACAGTACAGCCATGTAGTGCACCCAGTACTTATTAATGCCTTCTGGTAGTACCCCAACTACTTATACTCCTCTATAGTGCCTCCAGTACTTATAGTGACCCCATGTAGTTATAATGCTCCTACATAGTGCTCCAGTAGGTATAATGCCCCCAGCACTTGTAGCACCCCCTGTAGTCTCCCCAGTACTTATAGCGTCCCCACACTGTACCCTCAGTACCATCTTCCCCCAATGGCAGTTTAAAAAAAAAATACTTAACTGACCACCGTTTCTGTCTGCAATGCAGGCCCCAGACCTCTTCTGGTCTGTGGCTTAAAGAATAACTCCCGCAAATTTTTTTTATTCTCTGACCTGTTAGAAAGGTGCATGATATAATCTGTAGTGATTGTCATTTTATTATCAGTGACTGTTTCTGTGAGTAAAAACCTCTCTTCTTAGTGTAGCTGGGTCATGTGACCAACTCCCTGACCTCCAACTGACCCAGGACAGAAAGCCAGTAACTGGTCTATTCATTCATATGGGAGCCTCACTTTCAGTCTCATAGGAATACATAGAGAAATAGACTTCCTGTCCACACGTAAGTCTATGTGTGAGTTGGTGGGTCTAATTGCTGGTCACATGACACAGATAAGAAACTTTAGGATGATATAAGTCAAAAATTCACACACTGGTAAGAAAATGACATTCACTACAGATTACATCATGTACATTTCTAGCAGGACATGGAATAAAATTTTTGTCGGGAGTTCTTCTTTAAGTCTCTGACTTTGGTTGCAGTTTAGGGTGGGTGTGCAGGATTACTTTATCTCACCGCCTGAGACCCAGCGCAGGCGGTAGCAGCGATGTCATCATATTGCAACCGCCTGCATATTCTACTCTTTCATGTGCCTTAGGTCTGTGGGAGTGAGCGTCAGGGCAGGGAGACACTGACTCCCGTGTCCCGCCGCAGTAATTTAACTGTATCACCATCATGAGGACGGTGATACAATTGAATAGTCTGCGGCCCATATGTTCTGGGTCCTGGACAAAACATCTGGGGCCCAAGTCCCGGATGTTTTGACCCAGTAACGCCCTTGGAGTCCATAAATAACTTTGGATTGGGCCACCCAAATGGCTGCATCAGTAAAGTATAATTACCTACATCCAACAGTTACAGATACAGATATACTGAAATGTATTCCACATGCATACACACCCAGACACACAGAACAAATATCCACCCTGGCCATAGAGTGAAGTATATTTTTAGCTATTGGAACAAGTCCTTAAAAGCAGTTAGGACTTATGATCATAGATTATGATTATTACTTCTCCTCTATGCACACCCTTACTCTTCAATCCACCGGGAAATGTAGAAACATGCGGCGCTTCTCTCCAGTGTCCCCTGTGCAGGACGTGTGCCTGTGTAAATTGATAACTAAACGCAGTTCACATTGTTCTTCTTTTATTGCTGCAAAAAGTCATCAGTCTGGGAGAAAAGAGTCTTGGAAGGAAGTCAGATGTGTCACTTAATTGAGTGCTTTGTGGCATAGGGTAGTGTTTCATGGAGGTGGCTCCCTGTGTTGCCAGCCTGTTATCTTACCACAGGCAGTGTGCACAGGCTGTAAAATCAGCCTCTTCATTTTCTGCTTGAAAAGATCATTGTTAAATAAAAAGAGGTCACGTTGAAGAGGTCACGCTGATTTATTGGTCATTAACCCGACAAGATTTCTGTGCATGCTACAAAATGGCAGCGCCATGAGTATTCCGCCTGATAGACTGCCTGCTCGTTCACTTGACCACATGGATATTAAGAGGACCCGTCCCCTCTCCTGACATGTCTGTTTTAGTAACTACTTGTATTCCTCATGTAATAATGATTCTGGAGCATCTATTCCCATGACTCCATGTTGTGCCATTCCTTTGTTATTTCTAATAGATGTTACGAATGAATTGCCAGCAGCTCAACTCAGGGGGGCGTGCCCTTTTTGTCTTTTCTGCTGCAGCTCTTTCGCTGTCACAGATTAGGGGTGTGTCCTTTCTGCTACACAGCTCTTTCACAGCTTCTAACAGAATATATGGCTGGTGGAAATTGAAGGATGGAACTGGGCATGTGCTACCACCTCAAACAGAAGAACGAGCAAAACGCTTGTTCATCGGGTGAAACTGTCATTCATGCAAGCACCTAAATTATTGTTTCTGGGCAGCAGATCGTGCGGTCTAAACAGCGATCTTCTGCCCAGAAACAATGCAGCTGTACGGGGATGAGAGATCACAATAGTGATCCTATCCCTCGTCCTCATACTGTGGAGGAGA
Organism: Rhinella marina; assembly: GCA_900303285.1. Lineage (NCBI taxonomy): Eukaryota > Metazoa > Chordata > Amphibia > Anura > Bufonidae > Rhinella > Rhinella marina. The sequence continues at coordinate 171,404 of ONZH01027000.1, read as the reverse complement.
TCACTGCATGTATATACCGCGCTTCACTCCCAATGAACGCGCACCCAACTGTCGGGAAGGAATGCTCCCTTCCCAACAATCGTCTTTAAGCTTGGCACGTGTAAACCCACCTTAAGGCAGTTAACTTATAGAATGATAGCTATGTTTCCTGACTCCTGCTGCAAGACATTTCTGAGGCCACTTACCAACCTCTCCAATCTCACGTTTTGGCCACAGACCTTACTGAGAAATTACCTGGTGGGCCGATGCCCATGGGGCTACCCAAGCCCTCCTCTCTGCCGTTGGCTGGGTACATAATGAGCTCTCAGCAGTAATTAACACTGTAAGAATCAAATACTCATATACCCAGCCAGCGACCTCACATGCCCTCCTGAATTCAACTGCTGTAGCCCACATTTCACCTCCTAATCCCACTGATCCATATCTTATTTACAGACCACTGGAGGAGAAGGGCAGAAAATGACATCTATTGATGGTTACCACAGAGGGGCAGCTTTTGGGGCAATACATTGTGCTGCACTGTGGTATATGATTCTGCCGGGACGGTATTTAGCCTTATAGTATTGCCGACTCTGCCTACTTGTGTTGCCATGCCTTCTGCCAGTTTGGACCTCCCTGCAAAATGGGGCCACTTTAAGTTCTGAGTCCGCTCCTGATAAGAGGATAGGACTAAAAGAAACTATGGCGTGAGTATATTTCTAAGGTGAGTTATTGGGTACATTTGTAAGAGGTGGGGGAAGCAGAAAATTAGTGGCACCCCATACCTTCTTTCGTGTGTAGGTGGCGTGGTCACGTTAAATGCTGGGCATTCCAGGGTGAAAAAATCAGTCTCCGACAATGATGTGAGCAGTGATGCGGGTGGTACATCTCAGGCAGGGCAGGAAAATGTGGGCCCTCTTCTGGTAAGAAAGCTAAGATGCAAGCCACCATGTCACTGCTCAGTAGAGAAGGAAGGGCCCAATATGACATATACACTTACTGTCACGGCGAGCCAGCGACGCGCCTCATCCTTACTGCGCCGCCAGTCTCCCGTGTCTAACTCTGAATAGGTCGTTTCCCCTAGCAACCAGGGTACTGGAGGACCCAGAAACGCATGCTTCACTAGCACAGCCAGCTTCCTCCATCCCCTGGACAACAAGCAGCAGGGGAGCTTCAAGTTTCTGAGCTTGGGTCACGTGACGCTGGCCACGTCACATGACCCATCTTCTGGGCCTATTTAAGCAGACAGCCTGCTTGCCACAGGTTGCCTGTGTTTGGTCTTTTCCAGCAGTGCTAGTGGTTTTGTGAGTGATTGGTTTCAGCGTTTATCGGACTTCGGCTTTTGGACTTTGCCTTCTGTTTTCTCCCTGGTATTTGACGTGACCTCCTGATACAACCCTTGGCTAGTCTGACCCTTCTTTATTATGTGTGTGTTCTATCTGTGTTAGTTATTCCCTTTGTCTTCCCTTCCCTTTATGCCCCTGCACTTACGTTGGACAGGGCTTGTCGACCAGTTACGTGCCGTTGTTTACAACGGGCCGTGTAAGTAGGCAGGGACAGCGGTTGGGGATACAGACAGGGCTCACTACTTCCCCTCCCCCTCGTGACACTTACCTCCCCTGCTGGGGGTGAGCACTAAACAGATGCCTGCTGTTCCAGATGCTGCTGCAGCAGTCAACTGATAAACTGAGGGAGGGAATCTCCCTCCTGAGATGACCCTAGCAATTATATCCTCTGAAAAAAAGGGACTTCATTGTACTTCCAGGTCCTTGCCTCCGTGCCGCAAAAGATAGGACATGTCCTGTGTTTGGCCGCATCTTGTCGATCGATTGAAGTGCCTCTGTTTTGCGGACGTGCGATTTGCAGTCTGCAAAATGAGCACAGCAGTAACACGGTTGTATGAATGTGGCCTTACACAGTGATCAGGACAAGGTGCAAAATGTAACGTAATACCCATGGACTGAGGATTTGCATAGACTTTACAGTATTGCTGTATTTGAAGAATAAGATTAAATCCCTGAAGGAGATCCTGAGGAAATGCACATAAATGATAAAGTGATAATTATATTTGGAATAAAATGTGTCTGTGTTTGTTTTAGAGGGATAATAGGATTGAGGCTGATTTTTATGCTTTATGGAAAGTGACAATTTGCAATAATGAATATTTCCGACACAACAATTAGGCAGTGTCATTGGCAGTAAGGGAATGTAATGCTTCAATGAATTCATTTGTGGACTCCCTAGAGAAATACACCACTTGACTGAACGGTTGTGCCTTTGTTGTGGCTTAGCGTCAGATGTGATTATGGGTATTAGTAACTAATACCCAAAATGTTCCTCATATGATAAGTTTCAGCCAGAGGCATACATAGTGATGAGAGGGCCCCATAGCAAAGATTAAAATGGGGACTTCTTCTGGTGCTGGTTAACACCATCCACCTCTAGCCTCCTAACACAGGATGCAAATAAGGCCTCATGCACACGACCGTATGAAAAAACGGATCCGCAAAAAATACGGATGACATCTGTGTGCATTCCATATTTTGTGGAACGGAACAGCTGGCCCCTAATAGAACAGTCCTATCCTTGTTCTACCTATCCTATTTATCCTTGTCTCTTGGACATGTTCTATTTTTTTGCAGAGCGGAAATATGGAAACGAAATGCACACGGAGTATCTTCCGTTTTTTTTGTGGACCCATTGAAATGAATGGTCCTGCATACGGTCCACAAAAAAAGAAAAAAACGGACACGGAAAGAAAATACGTTTGTGTGCATGAGCCCTAAGGCTGTTTTCACATCACTGTTTCATTTTCTGTTCTTCTGATCCGTAAAAAAAAAACAAAAAAAAACGGATCTTGTGCATCCGTTATGCACACTTCGCATCCATTTGAGCTATTTCTGTCTGAGATACGTTTTTTTGTTGTTTTTTTTTTTGCATGCAGGACTTTTTTCTGTCTAAAAAAAGTGGATCTCAGGTGGAAATGGCTAAAACAGATGTTCAGGATCATTTTTTTTCGACCAGAAGAACGGGGAAAATAAAATGGTGATGAGAATCCAGCCTAACCTGAGCTGGGTATCACATGGCAGTATGCCTTGGGCTTCATCTACAGATCTGTTAAAATTTCTATTTATGGCGCCAAAACCAAGGAAGAATTCCAGAAGATGCAAAAAGACAAAATGTTCCTATATCCACCTGATCCTGGACTTTGGGGAACATTTATCAAATCTGTGGCATGAAAATGTTGCAAGTGACATTGTATGACTTCGGGAACAAAGCGGGGGAGCTCTGAGCCTGGAGGACCCGATCGCAGTCCCCCTGTTGTGCTCATAGAAATGAATGGGAGCGCACCGCGCAAGCGCGGCCCGGCTCCCATTCGTTTCTATTGAGCCGACGGAAATAGCTGAGCCAGCGCTCTGATACTTTCGGCGGCCCCATAGAAATGAATGGAGGGCGGCTGTGCATGTGCAGTGCGCCCTCCTTCTCTTTTGGGGCCCCGTTCTCGATATAGGTGTGGGTCCCAGCGGTGGGACCCGCACCTATAAGACAATGGGGGCGTATCCTAGCGATATGCCCCCATTGTCTAAGATGGGATAACCCCTTTAAGTCACATCGATGAAGTGCGAGTTTTTAAAATGTCACAAAAACAGCTGCAGCCAGTTGCATCTCAATGCCAGGTAATCCCCAGGCGTATTTTCATTGAAATAGAAGCAACAACATTACAGTTGCACCAAATTAATAAAAACTATGCGCCACGTTCATAAATTTGGTGCAGGCTCGCATAACAACTCCAATTTTAACCTTTTCCCTACCACTGCACAACTATACATGTCGACGGCAGGGTCTTTAAAGATGGAGCTTGCTCCAGAGCGGAGCGGACGCCATACCTGCTGGATGCTTGCTGTTTCACAAAACAGACACCCCGGGCTAATGTCTGCAGTTGGGGATAATGCCGATCACAGACATTTAATCCGCTCAGTTTTTTCAGTGTTAAAACACAAGAAAAACTATATAAATGTGATATCACTGTAATCACATTGACCCAGGTTAGTTTTATCACACAGGGAATGCCATCAAAACAAAACTCATGAAACTGTGGTGGAATTGTGTGTTTTTTTAAAATCTCATCCCGGAAGGAAGTGGTTAAAACTAACTTAAAATTCACCCACTATGATAAATTTCCTGTGTCTTCCGACTGCCCGGGACAGTTCGGGACGAGAAGACATAGCGGTTTATTGCCACTTCTGCCATCTCCTTTTTTCCGTACATAGCATAGGGGACAGTTTTACACTGTAACTGGGGTTCATCTTATGTGCCAAAAAAATAAATAAATATATATATATATATATATATATATATATATATATATATATATATATAAAAAGTTAAAAAAATATAATAAAATACAAATAAAAGATATTTTTTAAAAGCACAGAAATGCCTACATCAGCCGAAACCATCATCCCCTATTCACAGAAAAAAAAAAAATAAAATTATATATATATATATATATATATATATATATATATATATATATATACATACATACACACACACACACACACAGTACAGACCAAAAGTTTGGACACACCTTCTCATTCAAAGAGTTTTCTGTATTTTCATGACTATGAAAATTGTAGATTCACACTAAAGGCATCAAAACTATGAATTAACCCATTTGGAATTATATACTTAAAGGGTTTCTGTCACCAGTTTTTTCGGTATGAATCAGGCTGACATTAGAGATGTGCTAATGTCACCTGATTCCAAATATATATCTGTTTTATTTACTGGTGCCCCCATTTTTATATAAAATGAACTTTTATTTTATGCTAATAAGGTCTCTAGGTGCAAAGGGCTTTACCCCTGCTCCTAGAGGCTCTGTTGACTGACAGGACCAGGCAGAGAAGAAACACTCCATTCACCATAGCTTGCAAGGACCTTCAATGATGTCATGTCCATGTGATCAGTCACATGGTTTAGGAGGAGACAGGCTGTTTGTGTGATCTGACTGATGTGACTGATCACATGGTCATGACATCATTGAAGGTCCTTGCAAGCTATGGTGAATGGAGTGTTTCTTCTCTGCCCGGACCTGTCAATCAACAGAGCCTCTAGGAGCAGGGGTAACGCCCCTTGCACCTAAAGGCCTTATTAGCATAAAATAAAAGTTCATTTTATATAAAAATGGGGGCATGTGTAAGGGCTATTTGACCAAGAAGGAGAGTGATGGGGTGCTACGCCAGATGACCTGGCCTTCACAGTCACCAGACCTGAACCCAATCGAGATGGTTTTGGGTGAGCTGGACCGCAGAGTGAAGGCAAATGGGCCAACAAGTGCTAAGCATCTCTGGGAACTCCTTCAAGACTGTTGGAATACCATTTCAGGTGACTACCTCTTGAAACTCATCAAGAGAATGCCAAGAGTGTGCAAAGCAGTAATCAAAGCAAAAGGTGGCTACTTTGAAGAACCAGGAATATAAGACATATTTTCAGTTGTTTCACACTTTTTTGTTAAGTATATAATTCCACATGTGTTAATTCATAGTTTTGATGCCTTCAGTGTGAATCTACAATTTTCATAGTCATGAAAATACAGAAAACTCTTTGAAAGAGAAGGTGTGTCCAAACTTTTGGTCTGTACTGTATATATATATATATATATATATATATATCAAAATGACCACCACAAAATAGGGAAGCCATTTTAATAATTTATTTTGACGTCAGTTTGTATATCTAAAACCTAATGAGGTATAGTTTGAAAGAAATTGACTTTTTAAAATGTATTTTTGCAGTTTTCCAACTAAAACAAAACAACAACAAAAAATTTCTCTAAAAAACCATATAAATTAAAATCCCTAGGTGTCATATTAAAAAAATAGCAAAAATTATTTTGGTAGTCCAACAAATAAAAAAGTTAGGTACTTTAAACCAGTATGGGTGCTAAATCAATAGAGTAGATATAAAGCTGTATGAGCCAGTCACTAGCCGATATCTGTAGTGCTTTTGGGTGCATGGGTGCAGTGGAGAGTTTTGCTTCAGGTTCAAAAATTAGATCGGGGATGTGATAGGCCACCCTAAAAGATGTTTTTTTTAGGGAGCGCCTAAAACTGTGTATATTGTGATTTAACCTAATTGCTTGGGTTAGGGCATTCCAGAGAACTGGTGCAGCTCAGGAGAAGTCTTGGAGCCGGGAGTGAGGGATTCAGATTATGATAGATGTCAGTCGTAAATCGTTTGCACAGTGTAAAGCACGTTTAGGATGGTAGACAGAGATGAGGGAAGAGATATAGCGAGTTTAAATTGGATTATATACTGTATAGGCACCAGTGCAATGACTGGCACAGGGTGGAGGCATCGAGTAGCGGTTAGACAGATAGGTGACCCTAGCTGCTGCAGTAGTGAATTACAGTAATTGAGGAGGGAATGGATCCGGGCAGAAATGAGAGTTTTTGTTGTTTCCATAGTGAGAAAGGGGCGGATTCTAGAGATCATTTTGAGGAGCATGCGATATAAGCAGGCGAGAGTTTGAATATAAGGGATGAAGGACAGACAGCGGGCATGCTGCCTAGGCGTGATGATGGTGCCAAACACTGAGAGGGAGATATCAGGTTTCGGTAGGTTAATAGATGGAGAGAACACAAGAAGGTACCTCCTGACCTCAACTGTATAACCGTCCTAAGGATGGTGATACAGTTGAATACTGCAGTGAGGGTGGCACTGTTTTGCACTGTGGTATTTGGTTCTGCTGAGGCAATATATTGTGTTGCACTGTGATATTTGGTTCTACTGGGGTGCTATTTTGTGCTACATTATGGTATTGCAGGCCTGCCTACTTTTGTTGCCCCATCTTCGCTGAGTTTGGACCTGTGTACAACATAGGACCACTTTTAATTTTTTTTTTCAGGGCCACTTTACACTGACGAGCAAAAGGGTAACAATGTTTTGAACTTTTGACTTTCAGGCTTCATATCTCACCATCCACTACAACTTCGAACATCTTGGCTATCTCATACATATATTGTACTTGCAACTTTTTAGCATATGATTAGTTATGCAGATTCATGTTGTGTAACTGCATTGTTACTGTTTTGCTCCTAAAATTCTAAATTTTAATATTTTGTAAATCCACCTTTGGCTTTCAATACTGCCTGAATCAGGCTCTCTATCAGGTCAAGCATGTCTTGACCAAAATCTGTTTCCAGGTCTCTTTTAAACATTCCCAATTTCGTGCATACTGGTCGACTGACTTGGGTACAAATACCGCTTTTTCTTCAACTCTATCCACAAATGTTCGATTGGATTGAGGTCTGGGGACTGTGGGGGCCAATCCAGCACCTCTACCTCATTGTCATTGGGGCAGCACAGGCCGGGCTTTCACGGCCCGTATACGGCCATGAAACACGGTCGTCTGAATGGGGCCTAATTCTTCGCCAATTTTGACTTATTCTTTGGGTCTTTTTCATACCCATAGTACTCGAGTGTACGAAGTAACTCGCCTTGTAGGATACTCACATACAGCTCAGCACTGAGACCACCATCGATCCTGGTGAAGTATCCAACGCCTTTGGCTCTGAAACAACCCCATATCATCAGGCTTCCTCCACTGAACTTGACAGTTCCTTCAATTTCTCAGTCTGTTAGCCCTCTTTTCCCTTGTTTCTTCCCGACCCATTTGCACCCATCGGAGCCCAGTCTATTGACTATTCATCTTATCGGTCCAAATCACCCATTTCCAATCTTCTACTGTTCATACTTTTTTGCAAACTCGAGCCAACGCTTCTTATAACGATATTGAAGTCAAGGCTTCTTCACCTATATTTCAGGCCACCATTCCAGACTTGTGTAATGCACATCGCACGGTGCTCGCATGGATGTCTGTGATCTCATCATATGTCTGTGATATGAATCATACAAACTGATAGACCTTGTGATGAACCGACTTGTTGACTCCGATATTTTGCCTGGATGTCCACCTCTTGGTTTTGGAATGGATGGACGGACTTCGTTTCATATTCTTCTGTGATGGCACTCACATGATGCAGTTTGGCATTCAGCATGGGCAAAACAGTAACAATGCAGTTACATGACCAGAATCTGCATAACTAAACATATGCAAAATAGTTGCAAGTTCAATTCATGTATGAGATAGCCAAGATGGTTGTCTATAAGATGATGGTAGTCTCACATTTGAAGCTGTAGTGGATGATGAGATATAGAGCCTGAAAGTAAAAAGTTCCCAACATTGTTACCCTTCTGCTCGTCAGTGTAGGTACCCATTCCGCCACTGTGTGTATGGGCGTCTATGCAAGTTCCAGGAATAGTTGAGTTAGGGTATGTACAGTGTTTCTATCCTGCCTTATCTAGAGTTGCCCATACACTTTCAATAGCTATCGGCTAAATGCTCGTTCCTGACACCCTCATACACATACCCACCCTTTTTGGCTGAGCGAAGAAAGGAGAAAGACGCCGTTGGACTCCTCTGGCAGCAACTTATCTCTCTGGAGAACAAAAGGATCAGGTGTTGAAATTCAAGGCTCCCAATTCCTTTCTCTCCCCTGACAACATCAGGGAAATCCCTATACACATTAGATTGTCGGACAGTCTAGCTGAAAATAGTGGGTTCGCCTGACAATACTTTATAGCGGGGGTCAGCAACCACCGGCACTCCAGTCATTGTTAAACTACAACTTCCAGCATGCTGTATTCACTTAAGAACAGATAAGCAAGTGTGCATGCTGGGAATTGTAGTTTCACAAAAGCTGGAGTGCCGTAGATTGCTGACCCCTGCTCTAATGTGAATGGTGGGCTTTAGTCTTCAGCAGTACAATACAGATGACCACCCTCTGCTGCCCCTTGTTCCAGTCTAGTCTACACCAATGAGCTGCAGAAAATGGGACATCTTTACACTTCCACCTAATGAAAGAAGAGGGTATACGTGACCCCCTGTTCAGAATATGTGAGATGAGAAAATTCCTTTAGGGCTAAAATTCAGAAGACGAAGGCAGCGCCCGAGTGTTTAATACTGATGACCTATGCTCAGGATAGGTCATCAGTATTTGATCAGTGGGGGGTCTCACTCCTGGGATCCCCACCGATCAGCTGTTTGCTTACCAAGCACAACACCATACATTGTATAGTGGCCATGCTTGGTATTGCAGCTCAGCTTCATTCACTTGAATGGGACTGAACTGCACATAGGCCATGTGACTGATGAACGTGATGTACGTGACATCACTGACCTAGGAAGAGGATGCCGCATCTTCTAACAGCGGTGCCAGGAGTTGGCACCCCACCAATCAGACACTGATGATCTATTCTGAGGGGAGTCACCTGTAAACACTTGGACATTCTTGGTGTTTGTGTAGGTCAGACACAATGGGGCACATTTATTAAGACCGGCGTTTTAGACACCGGTCTTAATAAGGCCCTGCACTGGTGGTGGATCCGCTGCAGTAATGTAGAGGCGCCGGCCTCTACATAACTTCAGCAAATCCACAAGCATATCAAAATGTACGCCAGCTTCCTAGTGGTCTTACATTTAGGGCTCATGCACATGGCCGTTGCCCGACCGTATTGTGGCCCGCATACTGCAAGTCCGCAATACATGGGCACTGGCCGTGTGCACACCGCATCATGGACCCATTCACTTGAATGGGTCCGCAATCCCGGAGATGCGGAACGGAGGCACGGATCAGAACACCACGGAAGCACTACGGAGTGCGCATGCACTATTTCTTTGCGGTGCGGACCATCGGATGCAAGTAAATGGATCCGCGATCCGAATGCGGCGGCCCCACTGTCAGTGCATTATGGACCGCAAATTCCCCGCCCCCCCCAGCTAAGCCACTCCTCAGTTAGACCACGCCCCTCCCACTCCACAGCTGACTGGGATTTAAAAAATTAAGGTAAAAATGAGCCGCAGGTCAGCTGCAGGGGAGGGGGGGTGACTTTCTCCCCGAAAATAAGACAGGGTATTTTTTTTTCTCCAGAAAAGGGGTTAGGGGTTATTATTGGGGTAGGTCTTATTTTTGCCCCCACTGAATATATATGTCATTTTTGGCCCCTCTGAATATATACCGGTATGTCATTTTTTTTTGCCCCCGGACCCCTGTGCACACACAGACAAAAAATATGCTTACCTACACTCCGCTCCGGACTTCTTCTTCCCAATCCTGTCATCCGGCATGTGCTGTGTCATCCCGTCAACCAGCGTGATCCCGCGAGACCCGGCGCTGAGGTCACGTCTCGCGGGATCATCACAGGGGAGACGTCTTGCAGCTTCAGATAGGGTATGGGTATAGGTGTGTATATAGGTACCTAACTGCGCAGCGCTGCGTAGGTAGCGTCACCAGCAGAGAGGCCCTGACTGGCCATTAAAATCAACCCGCCGGAACTATAACCCTATTCTCAGTGTCTCCTCAATGTACCTAGGGCTTATTTTTGGAGTAGGGCTTATATTTTAAGCCTACTCCAAAAATAGGGCAAAATAGCACTAGGGCTTATTATCGGGATAGGTCTTATTTTCGGGGAAACAGGGTAGACATTTATTTTCAATAAATAACCCCCCAATGTGTAAATCTCAGTGTCAGGACAATGTATAAAGGTTTGATGTGTTCCCTTGGTGAGTCCTGAGATGTTTTGTCCATCTCTGATCAGTGTCTGGATGACATACCCTGTATACTCTCTGCAGGCTGGCTGATGCTATAAAATAATCTAGGACACTACCTTGGCAGATCTTGGATTGCTCCGTGTTCACGAGCTAATCCTCCTCAGTGAACATCTGGATGTGCAATCAGAATTAGAGGCTGAAACAAATTTCGTGGAGGATTTTCTCCTCATCTTTGATTTTCAGGAATCTTTAAAGGGGTTGTTTGGGATTATGAATAATCTCAGACAAGCCACAGAACACTGTAAAATAAAATATGGTGGTATACTCACCTCTTTCTCTGCACCGCTGGTCTGGTCCTCCTGCCCCTGATGTTACATACCACGGCAGTGATGTGCAGGTATACAGCACATGACGGGCGCAGCCAATCACTGTCCTCAGCCATACACAACATAAGGCCTTATGCACACCACTGGATTTTGTGGTCCGCTAAATACAGATGACATCTGTTTAACATCCGTGTTGGATCCATTTTCTTTTGCAGACCCACTGACTTCAATAGGTCCATATTGCAGCCAAGAATATAACGTTCTTTCTGTTGCGGGATGGACATATGGATGTGGAAAGCACATGGATCGAGTGGTGTAGCTATAGGGGGTGAAGAGGTAGCAGTCACTACCAGACCCAGGAACCTGAGGAGCCCAAAGACCCTTGTGCTGCATAAGACACTGGTATTATAGAATGTGCATGCTGGTCAAGTTACACCTCTGGCTGGAGGGAGGGGGTTAGGTCAAGAATTTGGCATGGGGGGGGGGGGGGGGGGGGGGCGGCGCGTTTCAAGGTTTGCCTCAGGCTGCATGAAGTCTATGTGCTTCCCACAAAGCACTGATGGAAGGGGGGCCCAAGCTGAAGTCTTGCTTCAGGGCCCATGAGCCCTTATGTACGCCCCTGCTCGGATCATCTGTGTTTTCCACATCCGTATTTCTGTTCCACAGAGGGATAGAAAATGTCCTATAAAAGGGCCGCAAAATGCAAACCATGGACCCACTGAAGTCAACAGGTCCACAAAAATATGGATTGAACATGGATGTCATCCGTATTTTACGAACAGCAAAATATATATGTTAGTGTGCATGAGACCTAAGACGGCTGAGGCCAGCGATTGGCTGCAGTAATCACATGCACCACCGCAGTCACAAAAACTAAGCCCAGAGGGGAAGATCGGAGCAGCTGTGCTGGATTGGAGGGGGTTCTGAACGGAGGATATAAGGCTTTTATTATTCTAAAGCCTTACTACTCTTACTTTGACAACTCCTTTAAATAAAAGTTGACAGCAGTTTTACAATTACACAGCCCTACTAGACAATATGGGGTAAATTTACTGAGACTTGAATTTGCTACACCAATCTTAGGGCTCATTCAGATGGCCATATGATGTCCGCAAAAATACGGATCCTTTTTTTGCGGATGTCTGCAAAAAAACGGATAGCATTCCGTTATTTTGATGACCCATAGACTTCAATGGGGCTATGTCCTAATTTTCACGGACAAGTATAGGACATGTTTCATTTGTTTTGCGGAGCCATGGAATGGAAAAAAGGCCCATAGAAGTGAATGGGTCAGTATGTAATCCGCAAAAAACGGATCCGCATTTTTGCAGATATCATATGGTCGTCTGAATGAGCCTTTTAGGATGTAGTTCAGTGCTGATGGCCTATCCTCAGCATAGGTCATCAACATTTGATCGGTGAGGGTCTGACTCCTGGGCGACAGCCCTGCCAATCAGTAGGCCTCGGTGCTCCTGCCTCAAGTACAGCACTGCACATAATATAGTGGCCATGCTTGGTATTGCAGCCCAAGCCCATTCACTACAGCTGACTGGTTGAGGGTTATCAGGAGTCTGACCCTCACAGATCCCATATTTGGAGATATCCTGCGGATATGCCTTCAATATTGAACTTCCAGAAGACCCCTTTAAGACTAAATTAATAGGGTTGGCCACTTCAGAAGAATATTTCAGAAACTACCAATTGTTCTGGCAGAATAAAGCCACGACATGCTATTAGGTCATCCGAACGCCTGTTAAGGAGTCCTCTGGCAGCCAGTCCATTCCCTAAGAATCGCAGCGCCGCAACCCTCGTACGCAAAATGCTTACCAGAGGAGCGGCACTGTGTGGTTTAGTCTGCCAAAGCACGGTATGGCCATTTCTGAAGTGGACAACCCCTTTAAAATATTTCTGGTTTTCACATCTATGGCTAGGATATGCTTTCAATGTCAGACAGATGCGGGCCCCACTCCTATCTCTAGAAAGGGCCCCGAAGTGAAGAGAGAGGACACTGGGTCTGCAGGGCCATCCTATGTAACTGTGATGGGTCCTCCAGAAAAAAAATTGTCATAAAAGACTTAATCACTCGTATCAACCAATCAGATTGATCCTTTCATTTGCCAAAGGAGCGCTGAAAAATCAAAGGTGGAATCTGGTTGCTATGGGCAGGGCCGCTTTAATCATAGGGCAAATGGTGCATCTGCACCGGGCCCACCAATAGGTCACGTGGGGGGGGCCCCCTTACAACTGGCCGGTTTGGGTGTGCAGGGCCGCCGATAGTGCAGTACAACTGGTACTGCCCTATGGGGACCGAACTCTACGACACGGGGGGGGGCGGGGGCTTGGGGGGATAATGCTTACCCTGCCGATCTCGGTCTCCTGGCTGCGCGCTTCCTCCTGGGCTGGCTGTGTGATCCCGCGAGATCCAGCGCTGGGTCACAGGTCTCGCGGGATCACACACTGCAGGAGAAGAAGGCGCGCGCAGGAGAAGGAGAAGAAGACCGGAGGCAGCTTTTGTAAGTATTTTTTGTGGCTGGGGCCCCCGGGGGGGGGGGGGGGATCTGAGGTCTGATGGATGGGGGCAAAAATGGCTGACCTGAGGTCTGATGGATGGGGGCACAAGAGCTGACCTGAGGTCTGATGGATGGGGGCACAAGAGCTGACCTGAGGTCTGATGGGGCACAAGAGCTGACCTGAGGTCTGATGATGGGGGCAAAAATGGCTGACCTGAGGTCTGATGATGAGGGCAGAAATGGCTGACCTGAGGTCTGATGGATGGGGGCACAAGAGCTGACCTGAGGTCTGATGGATGGGGGCACAAGAGCTGACCTGAGGTCTGATGGATGGGGCACAGAGCTGCTGAGGTCTGATGGATGGGGGCACAAGAGCTGACCTGAGGTCTGATGGGGCACAAGACGCTGATCTGAGGTCTGATGGGGGCACATTAAGCTGACCTGAGGTCTGATGGGGGCACAAGACACTGATCTGAGGTCTGATGGGGGCACATTAAGCTGACCTGAGATCTGATGGGGCACATTAAGCTGACCTGAGGTCTGATGGGGGCACGAGACGCTGATCTGAGGTCTGATTGGGCCACGAGACGCCGATCCCTGTACTGTGACATCACTGTGTTTATTATCCCTGTACGGTGACATCACTGTGTTTATTATCCCTGTACTATGACATCACTGGTGTTTATTATCTCTGTACAGTGACATCGCTGTGTGTATTATCTCTGTACTGTGACATCACTGTGTTTATTATCCCTGTACAGTGACATCGCTGTGTGTATTATCCCAGTGCAGGAAGAGGTAAGTGGTCTGTGTTTGTGTGTTTGTTATCCCTGTACACTGACATCGCTGTGTTTATTATCTCTGTACTGTGACATCACTGTGTTTATTATCCCTGTATGGTGACATCACTGTGTTTATTATCCCTGTACAGTGACATCGCTGTGTTTATTATCTCTGTACTGTGACATCACTGTGTTTATTATGCCTGTACAGTGACATCGCTGTGTGTATTATCCCAGTGCAGGAAGAGGTAAGTGGTCTGTGTTTGTTTTCTATTTTTCAGGGTCGTGAATGCAGAGGACTACGTCGGATTCGGTGGACTATGTCGGACCGGCTTTTTTTTTTTTTTTTTAATAAAATGGTCAAACAGGGGTCTGGGGGAGTGTTTATTTCAATAAAATGTTTTATACTTGTGTGTATTTTTTTTTTTTCCAGTACTACAGTTTTAGTAATTATGGCTATCTACAGATGGCCCTGATTACTAATACTGGGCTTAGTGCTTGCCGGTATGGCAGGCCAGCACTAACCCCAACATTATTACCTTGGCACCCACCGCCACCAGGGGTGCCGGGTACCCGCAGGACCGGACCTTCAAAATTGAGGGTCTGGCTCTGGGGCGGCTGCAGGCTGGTACCATTAGGCTGGGAAGGGCCAATAACCGTGTCCCTTCCCACCCTGGTAGTGCCAGGCTGCCGCTGCTGGTTGTATCTGGCTGGAAAAGGAAAAAAGGGGGGGACCCCACGCTATGTTTTTTTTTAAATTATTTAATTATTTTTGTAAAATAATGGCGTGGTGTCCCCCCCTTTTCCAGCCAGATACAACCAGCAGCGGTTATTGGCTCTTCCCAGCCTAATGGTACCAGCCTGCAGCCGCCCCAGAGCCAGACCCTCAATTTTGAAGGTCCGGTCCTGCGGGTACCCGGCTCTTCCCGGCACCCCTGGTGGCGGTGGGTGCCGAGGTAATAGATGTTGGGGTTAGTGCTGGCCTGCCATACCGGCAAGCACTAAGCCCAGTATTAGTAATCAGGGCCGTCTGTAGATAGCCATAATTACTAAAACTGTAGTATTGGGAAAAAAAATACACACACAAGTATAAACATTTTATTGAAATAAACACTCCCCCAGACCCCTGTTTGACCATTTTATTTAAAAAAAAAAAAAAAAAAGCTGGTCCGAGTAGTCCACCGAATCCGACGTAGTCCTCTGCATTCACGACCCTGAAAAATAGAAAACAAACACACAAACAGACCACTTACCTCTTCCTGCACTGGGATAATACACACAGCGATGTCACTGTACAGGGATAATAAACACAGTGATGTCACAGTCCAGGGATAATACACACAGCGATGTCACTGTACAGAGATAATAAACACAGTGATGTCACAGTACAGAGATAATACACACAGCGATGTCACTGTACAGAGATAATAAACACAATGATGCGACTTGTTAAGAAAAAAAAGTTAGCCATTTTGCAATCTGTAAAGTTTACCCGAAAGGGGGGGGGCCCACTCTTGATCTTTGCATTGGGCCCACCAATGTCTTAAAACGGCCCTGGCTATGGGCAGCTAAACCAGTTTCCATTTGCACCAGTTCTGACTCCTGAGTGCCCTCTTACACAATGTGCCACTGAGCTGTAATGAGGTCATGTGCATGGAACCATGCAGTCTGCCTTAGAGAAGGTCTGTGGAAACATTCTCAAGCTGTACAAGAAATCCCAGCACAAAACTCACTGCTGCTACGTGAGGGGGAACATGTGACTACCCGAGCACGTGACCACCCTGCGCACACTAGCGTCTCCTCAGCGTCAGGCGCATGCCCAGGCCGAGCAGGATGTGTCACCATAGAAACGCATCGCCTGACTGCAGCAGATTTCCCGCGTCACGAGAATTTTTTTTTCGTTCGCTCCGCCTAATGAAAGGGTTAATACACGTCATCAGGCACAGTAGCATGTCACATGGCCAGCAGGCAGACGAGTCTACCATTTGCGTCAGCGCCATAGCTCCACCCATAATTTCCACAAAGGAACTAAAACAAAAAAAAAACCCGCGAAAGACCGGGGAGACGTGCTGATAGCGCTCAGCGGCGTTATCCACGTGTACGGTAAAGCTATTCAATAAATCTCCACTAAAAACCGCCTGACTCCCACACGCGCTGCAGCGGCGCCTACCGTAACTGGGGTAACAGAATGCGTGAGGTAAAATGAAAGCCTTAATCGGGATGGGCGTGGCGTGGCTGTGGGAGGAGTTTACAGGAGAGAAGGCGTGGTCGCAAAGCGCGACAAGGAACTGAGACAAAAATGAAAGGGAAATGGGGAGTGGTAGAGATGGGCGTGGTCTGTCCGAGGCGTGGCCAGACGTGCGTGCCTCACGCCGTGGGCGTGCCGAAAAAAAGAGGTGGGAGGAGGTTCCATTGGGCGCCGCGTTGCCATGGCGACTCGGTGGGGGATTTGGTGGCGTTGCTTGTACGCGGATGGAGGGAGCAGCTGCTGATCTCTGACACATCCTCCCCCCCCTCAGCCCCAGCACCGCTGCCGCTGCACTGCCATATTGTACCGGGACACGTTTCATGCCGGTGAGTAGCTTCCCGCTCTGTGCCCTTCAGACTGTATGCGCCTTTTCCTGTGTGCAGGCCTGGAAGGTGACTGGGGTAACCATATGTGACCGGGGGGTGCTGAGGGTCTGCCTTCCTAGTAGGTGCATGCAGAGGGGGTGTGTAAGGAAGGTAGTGCACGGTGCTGAATCGTGTGCACTGCCGTGCATGCAGACGCATGGTGTGAACAGGTCTGTGGCGTGTGCCTGGCATTGTGCCCTGGGTGCTCCTGTACTTTTGCCCTACAATAGGCTGTGCACAACGTGCTCCTGGCCGGGGCAGGAGGGTGGTGCTGGCTGATATGGCAGCGGCAGGCTTTGTTTCCACTTAACCCCTTAGCTGCTGCACCGGAGAAATGCCACGTCCGTCTTCTCACTTCCTTACTAGGTCACTAAACACATTTTCTTTTATTAACCCCTTCCTTTCTACACCAGTTTCCTGTTTTTGTGCCACTTTAGGGTTAATGCCCTCCGATATGTCGCCAGGGCCACTTATGCCACGGGCTGTCCTAAACCGCCACACAACTTTATTACGTTACAGCGAGAATCCGCTTCTATTTATGCTTTTTAAAAAAAATTTGGGGCTCTATTGCATGGCGACGGCCATGTGGCCGCCTGGCTCCTCTGCTATATGTCTTCTTACAGATACAGGGTTTTATTTTTGGACTATATGACGTGTTAGGCCAGGACTGGATGAAGACAAGGGGCCGGCCAGAGGATATGCCCTAAAAATGGCGTTCCCCTTATCTACAGCCTCTGGCCTGGAGACGTGAGTGGACAATGTGGATTCCTTTAGATGGGTCCTATGTTTGTCCCTGCTGGGGATAGTAGCGCAGGCGACTTTTATTTTTTTTCGTGGAAATTCTTTACATTCCGAAAATCATGTGTGTCCCTGGACGTACCCTTGGGCTCTAGATGAACGTTGGCCTTTATTCTATGCTTGGGGGGTGGTATTGTTACAACCTGTCATTATGAGTTAAGTGTCCATTGTTCCTCAGGCTGCTCGGACGACTGCGTTTTTTTGTAACCTGAAGGCTAGCAGATAGTTATCGGGACCGGTCCGTTCCCTCCCGATAATTGCCTGCTCATCAGTGGAGGTGAAAGGCTGCATTTACATGGTTACAGCTATCACGCGTCTTCATACAGATTCAGACCCCATTCACATGAACGTCACACAGACGGCGTCCGTATTTTTGGGGGATCGCAGAATACATACATTCGTGTGAATGGGGCTGCATCGTTTCTGGGCAGCCGTTCACACAGCGCGATCTGCTGCCCAGAAACGATGACTGAGGTGTCCGCGCCAAAGATGACTTCTCTCAACGAACAAGCGTTTTGCTCGTTGATGGGGTGATCGGTGGCACCTTTACACGGGCAGATTATTGGGAACGAGCATTCGTAGGAACCTTCTTACCCAATAATCTGCCCGACATTTGACACATCAGTGAATCCCGTTTCTTCTGTTGTCCACGGAGAGCAGACATATCCATTGATTTTAATGTGTTTATTTGCATATTAGTGGAAAAAGCCACAGTGGTGCTTGATGCGAACTGTATGTGCCCATTGAAGTCTATGGAGTAGATTTATCAAAACGGGTGAGATGGGAAAGCTAGCAGCCAATCAGATTTCACCTTTCATTTTCAGAGCTCCTTTGGAAAATGAAAGGTGGACTCTGATTGGTTGCTATGGGCAACTATGCCAGTTTTCCTTTATAAATCTCCCCTTGTGTCGGCACAACACAAGTCATCCGTTTTCTGTTCTCGGACCATTGATGGGAGATGGCCTGGAAACTAATTTTCAGCCTGACGGTGTCCGCGGCATACATATGACATCCGGTCCAAACGTGGGTCCGTCACGGATGCTATGTGTGAATTTTATTTATTTATTTCATATAAATATTTGACATAGAGGAATTAAAATAAATAAATAAAACCTACAATAGTAAATAAAACTATAGTCTTTTGTTGTATTACAGTTCTCTGTCAGGTTTTCGGTGGTGGCCCCTGTGTAAGTAGATTAGCAGCCTTCCTGTACAGATGTGTGCCAGTGTGAATGGTGATTAACGTCTATTGTCTTCAGTCACAACAGCAATGCCAACTGATTTAATGAACTGCCGCCTGTGTGTAAATGGCGTGGGGTGTTTAGTTTTGCTTGCTGTGTGCTCTTTGTCCTCCGCCGCCTGGACTGCGCTGGTTTTATAGTCCCTTCCATCCATAAACTGCATTAAGGTCTTCATTGTGCCGGAGGTCTCCCTACCTCCTTTGTGGACCCACATGGCTGGGGTTTGCTCTGAACTCCTGCATTTAGGCTCCGTCCAGGAGAGAGGCAGCCTTACCCGTCCCGAGGACTCCCATTTTGCTGTGGGGTTTGTGACAGACACGTGGTGAGGAGAAAGCTGAGCCAGCAGTAGCTTGTGCTCCCCGGTCACAGGCTGGGACTCCTCCACCCACCACTTCTCATCCTCTTGCCTATTTCGACATTCCTGTGTCCTCTCCTTCCTAACGAGCTCGTGATTCGGGCTTCCTGTGTGAGCACATATGGCACTTTACCCAGCCGTCTGATGTCTTCTGCCATTGTGTTACTGGTCAGATGCTTGCTATTGTATAATTCACTTAGTTTTGTGCATTGGAGGAAGTGGAAATCTTCACGTAAAACGGGCAGAATTAAGCAATAGTTTCGGGTAATACGAACGGTAACAAAAGCCTTTTCAAAATAAATTTTGCATGTGATTACAGGGATTGACATAAGCAAATTCTGCCAAGAAAGAAGTACATAGCTCGCTCTGGCAGCTGACAGCGCTGGGTGGGGCGGGGGTTGAGGAGCGCAGGACAAACAAGAGCAGTGTATATATGAAGTTTTGTTCTGCCAGATTCTGGCTCATGAAGCGCGTTCTTTTGTGATCAACCTGGTTTTTGCTGGGGAACACATGCCGTGTCAAATAAATGGTCTACCCCAGGGATGCCCAACCTGCCGCCCCCAGGTGTTTCAACACTACAACTCCCAGCATGCCCAGACAGCCTACAGCAGTGCACGATGGGAGTTGTAGTTTTACAACAGCTGGAGGGTCCCAGCTTGAGCATCCCTGGTCTAGCCTGTAATACATGAGGAGGATGGCTTTGTCAGAGCAAGAGCCCCTCTTTATTAGGGCGTAGCCGTATTTGCAGTCCGCATTTTGTGGAACGAACCGTCCGGCCCTCTATAAAACCGCTCGATTCTTGTCCGTAATACGGGTCCCGAGGAACAAATGGCACACGGTGTGCGGTAAACATCTTTTGTTGCCCCATTGAAGTAAATGAATCCACATCCGATCCGCAAAAAATGTGGATTGCATGCGGACAAAAACTAAGGCCGTGTGCATGAGCCCTTAGCAAGGGGATTCCCTCTGTTGCTTGCACATGTCCAAATGAGGGCAAACAGAAATGACTAGAGGAATAGTGCGCATTCCTGTTTAGTAAATACTTGCATTCATCATGAAATAACGAGTCTGGAACATCTTTTCCCATAGCTTTGCATTGTGCCGTTCCTTTGTTATTCCTCCTGGAAATCCATGTATAAATTGACAACCGAGTGTTCCCCTGTCCAGTGGTCTGGCACAGTAGTCAGCACTGATTTATTCCTGTGTGTTCGGGCAAATCTCCAGCTGGTCACACCCTGTTATCCAGTCATTTTATAATTTCCAGGGAGGAAGAACAGAGGAACGCACAACACAGAGCTTTAAGAAAAGACACTCCTGAATAATTTTCATGAAGAATATAACCCTTTACTAAAATAGATATGTCGGGGGTGGGGAGAGGAAAATAATTCCTTTAGGTCAGTTTCCTGTAAGCACAGGGTCGGCCATGGCAGTGTTTTACCTTTGAAGCCGCTCGCAGTATCATTGCTCCGTGCTTGTAGAGATGGCGGTAATCCATTACTGATAACGTGGTCTGGAGCGCCTGTTACTCCTCTCCATACTGTATAATGTCCGTGATAACGCCTGTGTAAACTCTGGATATGTGTAATATAATTAGGAGACCGTCAGGTGAAGATAGGGAAAATGTGAAGCAGTTATTGATGTTTATTGATGCCGGGCGCAGCGTGATTGCTGCTCTGAAGAGGTTTTTCAATCCTTTTATGGTGTAGTGAATTGTAGAATATATATATTATTTTATAGGGCGCTGTATCATCCCCTCCTTGGATTCTGTCATGTATGATACTGAACATTGGACGATGTAGAGTTTCAATCTCTCTCAGTTCATTGCGTTTATTTAACATAATTAGGCTGCATTCACATGAACATATTTTGTTTGCGTGTCCGTTTTTTTTTTTTTTTGCGGATAGGTTGCAGCCCCATTCGTTTCGATAGGTCCGCAAAAAATGCGTACAGCACACCATGTGCCATCTGCATCCGTATGTCCGTTCCGTAGCCCCGCAATAAAAATACAACATGTCCTATTCTTGTCCGTTTTGCTGACAAGGACAGGCATTGTTACTATGGATCTGCAAAAAAACAGATGCCATACAGACGTCATCCTTTTTTTTTTTTTTTTTTTTTTTTGCGGACCGCAAAACACATACGGTCATCTGAATGTAGCCTTATTGTGGTTATACCCAGGGGCGTAGCTATAGGGGACGCAGCTGCTTTGGGGCCCACCTAAGAGATTGCTATCGGGGCCCCCTCAACAGTATTATACGATCAGATTATATATAGTGACTGACGTGGAATACAGTATATACATGTAGGAAATGGACGGAGCACCTGCCGGGCCTGGTCTGAGGGAGAGATCATGACTAGCCACAGGAGTTGGCGTTGAATGGGAGGAGAGGTTTGAGGACAGGTTGTGGGGGCTGTTGAAAAATTTGCTGTGGATACCAGTCATTTCTAGTTAAGCCGCTAGTTATGCCAGGGATGCTCAACCTGCGGCCCCCCAGCTGTTGCAAAACTACAACTCCCAGCATGCCCTAATAGCTGTAGGCTGTCCAGGCACGCTGGGAGTTGTAGTTTTGCAACAGCTGGAGGACTGCAGTTTGGGCATCCCTGGGTTATACCATCCATGAGACTGTGCATAGGTGTCAGCTTTGGCGCTGCAGTCTCTCCCCTCACCCCCAACCTTTTAACAACCATTTTTTCCACAGAGATTTAAGGTGGTTCTTTAGCTTCTTGACAGGACCAGGCAGTGAAAACGCCATCACACCTGGCCCTGT
Source organism: Rhinella marina (assembly GCA_900303285.1). NCBI lineage: Eukaryota > Metazoa > Chordata > Amphibia > Anura > Bufonidae > Rhinella > Rhinella marina. The sequence goes on along the minus strand of ONZH01027000.1, from coordinate 149,417 downwards.
CTATCAAAAATGGGGCGTGTGCTGCAGTTGCAGAGAGAGCAGAGCCTCTAGTGTAATGGTAACGCCCCCGTTGCTCCTAGAGGCTCATTCGCATGTATTAAAACATAATTTTTCTTAGCAATGTGGACACATATGAACATGGACTAACACCGATGTCTTCAGCTGCCAAGTGCACATGTAACAGGTCAGCCAGTGTCATAGGTACAAAACTGCTGACAGATGCCCTTAAAGGGTTATTCCCATCTCAGACAATGGGGGCATTTCGCTAGGATATGCCCCTGTTTTCTGATAGGTGCGGGTCCCAGAGGTGACCGAGGTATATCAAGAACAGAGCGGGGAAATTAACGCAGGGTGCACTGCGCATGCGCAGCCGCCCTCCATTCATTTCTGTGGGGCTGCCGAAAATAGCCGAGCGCTGGGCTGTTTCCGTCGGCTCCATAAAAATGAATGGGAGCGGTGGCCGCACATGCGCATTATGCTCCTATTCATTTCTATGGGAGCAGCGGGGAGCTGTGCCTGGTGTTGGCCGGACCCTGGGATACCTGGGGTCCTCCAGGCGCAGCGCTCCCCGCTCTGTTCTCGATATAGGTGCGGGTCCCAGTAGTGGGACCTATCAGATAGTGGGGGCATATCCAAGAGATATGCCCCCGTTGTCTATGATGGGATAACCCCTTTAAAGAAGCGTTATGGCATAGTGAATTTTCCTTTACACTGTGGCAGCCTCTTGGAGATGAGCACTTGACATGCGCGCAGTGAGTGTCTAATGACCTCGTCTGGCCGCAGCGCCGGTCGGGCCTTTTGATAAAGTGACGGCTCGTCCATTACGGCGTGTATGTGTTTTCAGTAAGAAGCCTTCGCTGACGAGAGAGCGCTGTGTCTGCTGAGAAGCCGGGGCTGACACTCTATACATCAGTTTTGTAACCGTTTTAATTCCTATTACTTGAAACCTTTTGGGATTTTTTTTTTTTTTTTTTTTTACTCCAAGTTTATTTATGGTGTGTTAGCGACAGAAGAAAAGAAACATTGTGACATTCAAGAAGTTTGCATGATAAAAAAAATAAACTATTTCTGGAAGCAGCTTGTAAGTAGCAGCAGTTTCTAATGGTTACATGTCATTCACATAATAACAGCGCACGGTGGAATGAAGTGGATCCCCACCAGGAGACTACTTCTTCTCTTCAGATAGGCCTGACGTTCTCATGACTTTTACAATTTGTTCCATGTAATTCATTGGATTGGGCCACGTCCCACCAACATTTTTGTGACGTTCACATGCAGACCCGTTCATTTCTGTGGGGGTGCAAAAAAAATAAAAATGTGTTCTGTCTGCATACCTGTGGCCGCTCCGCAAATTGTAGAACATGTCTCATTATAGACAGTCTCTATTATTATTATTATTATTATTATTATTATTATTTATATATTTTTTATTATTAAAGCGCCATTCATTCCATGGAGCTGTACATATGATAAGCGGTGCACATACATAATACAGACATTTGCACTAAGCGTGAACAAGATGAGTTACAGACTGGTACAGACAGGCAGAGGGCCCTGCCCGCGAGGGGTTACAATCTCTATCTGATCAGGTGAATACACTGCAATAGCCCCATGACCAGATACCAACTGACTGTATTATAAATTACTATGATACCAGTCAGTTCGGGTCAGGGGAGCCGTACCCGACACACCGAAAAAACGGAATGATCGTGGTCATGCGAATAAGCCCTTACGGGATGGGGGGAGCTGCAGCTGTCAGGACACTCCCCCTGAGAACAGACACTCCCCTGAGCTGTCAGCTTGATATAAATCTAGCAGAGCAATGAATGTGGAGATCTCTGGATCCATGTGAGGTACAGGGCTGGTTCTAGCTTTGTTAGAAAGAGATTGTCATGTCCAATATGAAGTCCGATTTTCATATTTTCAAATTAATCATGAGATAACCTCTTCAAATATAGAGAATACAGAAAAAATAGTAATAATAAAAATAACACTTCAGAAGTGCAACTTCGTTCACACGATTTTTTTATTTTTTCCAGATTTGGGGCTGCAAACAATGTGGACAGCTCACTGAGTGTTGTCCATTCCCCAGTTCTGTAAAGGAGATAAACATGTTCTGTTCTTGTCCATTTTGCAGGCAAGAATAGGCATTGTTACAATGGGTCTGCAAAAAAAACCATATGCAGCAATCATGTCATCCATATATTTTTGTGGACTGCAAGATACATAAGGTCATTTGAATGCACCCTTAGGGTTCACATGGAGTATTTTGGGCACGGATTCCATGCCAAACCCGTATGCAGGACTTACTTGTTCATTTCAAAGGGGAATTAACATGTTAAAGAGGACCTTTCACCACTCCTGACATGCCTGTTTAAATAGCTTCATGCATCCCCCATGTAATAACAATTCTGGAACATCTATTCTTATGTCTCTATGTTGTACCATTCCTTTATTATTTCTACTAGAAGTTATGAATGAATTGCTAGCAGTCTGCAGTAAGGGTACAGAGGGGTGGTGACCAGTTGGGGGTGTGTACCTGCAGTCTCACTCTATCCAATCAGTGCTGCCATGTTCAGACTGTGCAGGGACACATCCCCAACTGGTTACCTCCCCTCTGTACCCTTACTGCAGACTGCTAGCTATTCATTCATAACTTCTAGTAGAAATAATAAAGGAATGGCACAACATAGAGCTATAAGAATAGATGTTCCAGAATTGTCATTACATGGGGAATGCATGAAGCTATTAAAACAGGCATCTCAGGAGTGGTGACTGGTCCTCTTTAAACCATACAGCGTTTTTTTTGTTTTTTTGTTTGTGGTTTTAAAAACCACCATTGTAAAATAAGTGTCCTGTCTATTCCTCTCGCAGATTCCGCATTCATTGAAAATAGGCAGGATTGAAACTGCACCAAAAGCCACATTAAAAAAATACTTTAGGAAGAAAACCTGATGTGGATTACGGGTCAGTTTTTTTTTTTCAGCTCAGCATATACTTTGAACATACCCATTGACTGCTTTTTTTTTTTCTCTCTTTTATCTCCTCCCCCATGTGGTATGTTAGTCCGTTGATGACAAGGGCTGTTTCTTATCTTCTAAAGGAGTTGTCTCATCTTAACAACTCCTGTCCATATATTATCAGGGCATATGGATGACATAAAGTTGGGGGGTTTTCATATATTTGACCGCCCCAATCAATGGTAACTTTCCCGGAAATAATTTGGTGAAGCCTAGACCTAGACAGCAGCTTGCAAAACATTTCCAAATATTTGCAGCAAAGGTATACCGGCCTATAAGACACTCTTAAAGGATTTGTGTCACCAAAAGTTTATCAGATACAATACTCATCCTTTTCTTCTAATCTCTTTGTACTTTTTTAAATTCCATGAATGAACATGATTATGGGGGGCGGCCATCTTGCCTGACAATGGTCTTGGGGGCGGGACCTCAGTGACTTCTATGGGAGAGATTTCTGGTCACGCTCTGTGACCTGTGCAGAGGTCATTGTACAAGGAAAGAATAGATAACCTCTGACAATCACCTATTGTGAATGGTGGATCCTGTCTTATCTGTACACAGAGGTGATATCATTACAGGCAGGATTAGAACGACAGATAAGCAGATAACTGCAGTAAAGTGATCTCTGCAGACCAATAAGTGCAGCCTATTATTAGGCTTAGTGGTCAGTGGGAAAACTGCAGGATTTTATGTTTTTTGTTTAAATATAGATATTGACATGGAAAATTAAAAATTTGATTTAAACAGTAGCATTTTCTGATGTCACATTTCCTTTAACATACACCTGGTACTGCTGGCCTATGGACACATTAGATGTTTACGACAGGAGGACTTCTGAATCGTGCAGCTCTGACGCTCTCCACAAGGAGTAACAGGACCCCTCGAGATCAATGTATACGGTAAATGTTAACTCCACCTGGCGGGTGAACCTAGCCGAGCGTGGATCCTGGGTTGATATGCTGTAATACAGATTGTAACTATGGTATATTATAAATGAAGTCCTGTTGGTATATCTGTTACAGTAGATTTTTATTTATTACATGAACTACACTTATTTAGCTCGCACCTTTCCAGTAGTAAGCGGATTGTTTTCTGCGCTGTAGACACCATCCCTCATTTCTTCATTGACCATAAGGAGGTACAGAGAAGAGAGTGCTGATGAGGCAGTCGTGTAATGCATGGCCTTTCAGCATCATTCACACCTTGTCTATTAGCACTTAGAATGATCCATGTATGTGAGCGGGAACTACAGCGAAATAGCTGATTGCATTGTTTTTGTATCAAGCTGAAATGGGTTATCGGAGAACATAAGGCTCCTGGCGCACGGGTATGGATTTCCGTGCAGTTTTCTGTGCGTTTCTGAACCAAAGAACGCATGTTTTACTTCTGGTCTGTAATGCAGATTTGCTGCAGGTTTCACCCGTCCATTGAAAATTATGAAATCTGCACAAAAGAACCTCACAGACAATTGACATTGTTCATATTTCATAATCCGCACGACAGGTCAATTTCCACATGGAAGAAAAAAAAGCAAAGCGTACATAAGGTTTGTCTAATCTCATACGCTTTGCTGGTGCTGAGTTGTGCTGCGGTTTTTCTGCACGAGAATCCCCTCAAAAATGTGTATGGTTTGCAAATGTGTGCAGGTACCCTGAAACTGATGGCCTGTCCTTAGGGTCCTTATCTATGGCCCAGCACAAGGCCATAATGAGCGCTGGTTGTCAGTTAAAATAAGTCAATTGGTGCTCATTTAAAGGGGTTATGCAGAAATGGAAGGGTGGGAGGGCAACACCCCTACCCCCATAACATGGCTGGACCTGTAAAGGAAAGCTTACTGACCTGCCTCCTGGCACTGGCTCCTGCTCCTTCGTCTCCAGGCCTGCGATGCTTCACTGGGCTCCCTCAGTGAAAACATCTGGTTGGCTGCAGGTGATGTCAAATCACTGGCTGCAGCAGAGACCGGCTTCCGTTGCGTCATAACAAATGGTCACATGCTGTCAGATTGAGAGCCTAGCGTCATATCAGAGGCCGGGGAAAGGAGAGGGAAGCAGGTAAGTATCCTCCACCCCCCCTCCCCCCCATCATTTTTGTACAACCCCTTTAAAGAACCTTGACATGGGCCAACGGAAAGTACATGGAGACCGAACTTTCGTTACAACGAATTGTCATTTTCCCCCCAGAATACATTTTACATTATGTCCAGATGTGGGGCTGACAAGCAAGTATTTTTGTGCTCGCATAGCCAGCAAATAATTGTTTGTTAAGATAGTCCGAATGTTCATTTCCAATTATTGGCCTTTGTGCAAAAGTCCCATCCACGTTAGATCCTTAGAGAGTCCGACTCTCAGCATCCTGCACCCGGCTGTTTGAAGGCCACACATCCCATTCTTTGTCTCCAGGGCACAGTGCCGTATTTTCAGTAGTGGTCGTGTCTGGTATTACAGCTCACTTCTATTCCCTTGAATGGGATGAAACTGCAGCTGATTGTAACCCCAGGCTCGGCCGCAACGAAAATTTGGAGCTGTGCCTGGTAAACAATGTGGTCTCTTTAGTCGGCTAAACAAAACAACAAAAATATTAACATTAAAGGGAACTCGGCAGAATTGAGGTCTTCGATGTGTCATCCGTAGAGGTTTACGTCTGCAGAATCCGAGGTGATGACGTCCGTTCAGTAAGAGTAAAGTGCACCGGCGTTGTCTCCTAGCTTCCTGCTGTGCTAGTTTCTAGGCAACGGCTCAAATATTTTGATGTTGTCAAGGTAACAGACAATAGTTTTTCTTTTAATATTACGTTGTACTTGCCATAGACCTTTCCATATCTATAGATAGGTCTGTAACCACCCGGTCTGCGGTGCCGCTGATAATTCAATTTACATCAATTTTCCATTGGAAAACTGCTTTATTATATGAATGAAAAGTTATATTATGGAATAGTCACATGTGATGATAAGAATATTAGAGGCTGGAAACGGAGGGGTGACTTTGAATATTCCTTATAATTGATGAAAGTGGGGATATTGGAGGAGATTTACTAAGCTGAATGCATTAGGGTTCTATGTAAGGATTAATATGCTGCATTTCTGATGAGCATACAAGTAGGTCATCATTATCTGTAGCCTGGATGACATTTAATGCAAAAGTGATTTGTGACAATCTGCAGGAAGAGATAAGCGGGGTGTATGTGGCGCCGCTCATCTCTGTACAGTGCCCAGGACCTCAGTGTTATAGTATTTACAGGCCTATCAGTAGGAAATGTCGATATTATATGGTAGTTATAACTCTTGTCACACTTCAGTAAGCGGCATTTATCATGTAGAGAAAGTTAATACAAGCCACTTAGTAATGTATTGTGATTGTCCATATTGCTTCCTTTGCTGGCTTGATTCATTTTTCCATCACATTATACACTGCTCGTTTCCATGGTTACGACCACCCTGCAGTCTATCAGTGGTGGTCATGCATGCACTTTGTGCAGAGGCTGTTCTGTAGTGTGCAAGCATGACCATCGCTGCCGGATGGCAGGGTGGTCGTAACCATGGAAACGAGCACTGTGTAATGTGATGGAAAAATGAATCAAGCCAGCAAAGGAAGCAATATGGATACTTACAATACATTACTAAGTGGCTTGTATTAACTTTCTCTACATGATGAATGTCACTTAAAGCCCCCCCATGCGAATTTGCCATCTGTTTTTCTTTCTCTTTTTTTTTTTTTTTTTGTGAACCCTTTGACCTCAATGGGTTCAGGTTTCACACTTTGCAGACATATTCTCTTTTGAAAATATCGGTGTGCTTTCTGCATCTGTATGTCTGTTTTGCAGAGAGAGAGTCATTTATCAAACTGGTGTAAAGTAGAACTGGCTCAGATTCCTCCTTTCATTTTTGACAGCTCCTAAGCCAGTTCTACTTTACACCAGTTTGATAAATGACACCAAAATAACCACTGGATCCATTGAAGCCAATGGATCTGCAAAAAATGGGGATACAAGACAGACAGGACCTGTATTTTGCAGATCTGGATTTTGCGGACTGCACAATACATACAGTCGTGTGCATGAAGCCAGACTGGAAGTTACTTCCGCCTGTATCCCGCGGTAGATGTGGTGTCTGGAGGGGCCGGCAGCATGCAGAATCTGTCGTGTGTGTCCTTTTTGTATAAAACAATGGGTGCAATGTAGTGAGTTGAGCCTTTGATTCTCCCGAAGTGATTTCTTGAGTTGAATGACCCGGCCGCATGGTTAATGCGCCACTTTTCCTATTCACACCTTACATAGCCGGAGGAAGGATCTTCAGGACTGCTAATAATACCCCACCGCTGAGACTTTTCTTAGGACCAGAGCTCCAGCTATTCACATTCAGATCGCGCAGGATTTGCATAACAGGCGCATACTTCAGCGGGATGAAAGAGCCGGCTTTGTTATCCATTCATCTAATTTCCAAATCTTTTAAATGGGCAACTCTTGCCACGGGCAAGTCAGAGTAGCCTCCACTCTGCAAGACAAAGGAGGTTGTTTCAAGGGGGCGAGAGGCTGGTGGAGTTCAGCCCTTCTATTCTTGTTTAACTCCTTGCTGCTTGTAAGGAATTGATTTCACATGTCCTCTCTCCATTTTTGGGATTTCACTAGGAGGAAAGATCTTATTTATTTTTGGGTAGGTTAAAGTTGAGCGAACGTGCTCGTAACAAGCACTGTACTGCTCGGATCCCCTGTGCTTGCATGGGCGCAGGCATCTGGATCCGTCCTCCTCACCCGACAGAAGCGGATGCCTGTGCCCATGCGAGCGCAGGGGATCCGAGCAGTACAGTGCTCGTTACGAGCACGTTTGCTCAACTCTAGTAAGGATATAAACCAGGGAAGGCTGGGCCTCATAGCAAACCTTTGTATTCCTTTGCCCTCGACTATAAACATTTACCAGCTCCATGTAATAGTTGGAACTGGTCACACACATACAATTAGTATTGGTGCGGGATCTGGCCAATCAGTCGTCCATGAGGTCATATAAACAGTCCAACCATCAACGTGCAAGGCTAAACTGGCAAATCGGGTAAGTGATCAGATGTAGTTGGCCAGGGTCCACAGTAGACCCTTAAAGGGGTTTTCTGAGGCTTTATAGCTGATGACCTATCCTCATTGGGGGTCCGACACCAGGGACCCCTGCTGATCAGCTGTTTGAGAAGGCAGGGGTGCTCACAGTAGCCCCACGGCCTTCTCTCAGCCACACATTCATCAGTCACTTGGTCCTGGCTACACCACAACAGCTGATCAGTGGATGTGCCTATCAGGCAGCTAGTGATGGCCTATCTTGAGGATAGGCTATCGCTTATTAAATGCTGGACAACCCCTTGAAGTGTTACCTCAGACCTCAAAATTAATTCTGACCTTAGATCAGACTCTTAAAGGGACACTATCGCGAAGAAAAAAATTTTGATATGTTTTACAACATAACAAAAGCAGGTTTTAACATAATGTATTTTTCGAATTGTGTAAATGTTTTTTTTTTTTTTTTTTTTTAATTCAGATTTTCTTGCCTTACATGGGGGCTGCCATGTTGGAAGTAAAGTGTGACAGTCTGGGTTTACAACACAATGGCACCTCACTTACGGCAGGCATGTACATAGGTTTCCTCAGTCGCTGCCGACCCTATAGAGAATGAATGGAAGACGTGAGCCCGCCCCTGTGATGACACCAGTAACACACAGCCAGGTCCTCCCTCCTTGCTGCTGGGGGAAGCCCACTGTGCCTGCTCCTCACTCCTGCAGCAGCTCCTTGTCTTCATTAGGCTGCCTGTTCTAAATTCTATGGCAGCTCACCCCAGCAGTGCAGACAATTTTTGCTGAGTGTACTGCTGGGGTGAGCGGCCCAGGACTCAGATTCAACTACCTTGATTAATCTAAAAAAAAAAAAAAAGAAATTTAACGCAAACCGTAAGTTTATTGTCCGAGCGCGTAATCTACAAAGACCAAATTTCCTATTGAGTGTCAGGAGCCGCTGTAGAGTCTCTCGTGCTGGAGCATATTGGGGGGCTAGTCACTGACTGTCTGCCTCCGTCTACTGACTGCCATTAAATAGCTTTTTGTATAGGATGGGTGTCCGTGGGAAGTTCAGAAATCCATTTTTATATTTGCTTGTGTGTCTCTATAGGAGAGGTCAGTGGCCACCCCCAATACACAAGCATCCACCAGCGGGTATGTTCTTCTCTAATACCCCATTCATGTGAACGATCACCAGTGCGATTACTGATTTCATTAAAACCAGTAGGACTATCTGTGGTTAAACTGGAAATGATGTGCCTAGTAATGATATGCTAATCTTTATCTTCCCAAAATCGGCCATTGGGAGAAGAGTCAGGAAGCCCCCATAAGCAATAAATGGATGGTGAGATTCGGCCGACCTACATCTAAATTGTACAGGGGTTTTCCAGGAATACAGTATTGATGACCACCTACCTTCAGGTTAGGTCCTCAATATCGTATCGGTAAGGGTTTGATGCCTAGCACCCCCACCGATCAGATGTTTGAAGAGGACATGATGCTCTGGTGAGCTGTCTGGCAGGCATGGCCAACCTGCGGATCTCTCTAGCTGTTGTAAAACTACAACTCCCACCATTCCCTGCTGTAGGTCGATAGCTGTAGGCAGACTGGGCATGCTGGGAGTTGTAGTTTTGCAACAGCTGGAGAGCCGCAGGTTGGCCAGCCCTGCTGTACGGCCTCTTCCTACCTAGGACAATGACGTTACGTTCATTGGTCACATGGCCTGTGTGCAGCTCTGTCCCTTATTCATGAATGGGCCTGGGCTGCCATACTGAGCGCAACCACTATACAATGAACGGCGCTGTGCTTGGTAAGCTACGAGGAGGCCGCAGCCCTCACTGGAGTACCACAGCTTCTTCAAACAGCTTGATAACCTATAGTGAAGATGGGTCACTGTTCTCTCTGAAATCCACCTTAATGGTTTGTGCCTTAGCAAATGGTGTGCCTTGCAGGTGCCATCATACACATGGAGGTATTCTCCCCTAGGAACAATGTGACCGGAACTTCTATATGAAGTAAGATGCAGAGTTATGCCAGCTTCACACCTCCATTTAACTGGTCCACAGGCTGTTCCAGCAGAGAACAGCCTGCCACTGCTTACCGGATCCAGCCTAGCCGCATACTGCCATTTACCACCAGACCCCATTGAGTATAATTGGATCTGGCTCTTTTCTGGCATGAGTGGCGGGTTTCGACTGGACAAAAACCGCTCTATGTGCCAGTCTTTACCTGGACGAAACCTTGCACTACTCATGTTGAAAAGCGGCCGGATCCCATTATAGTAAATGGGGTCCGGTGTGTGTTTTATCTGACCGAAACCTTGCACTCATGTCAGAAAATGGCCAGATCCCTTTATAATAAATGGGGTCTGGCGGTGAACACCAGTATCCGGCTGAGCTCCAGCAGGCTGTTCTCTGCCGAAAACGTGCTGGATCAGTTATACTTAGTTATGCATCTCTGTGGGAGCTCTATCATGACTTGGTACAAAACTGAGCAATTTCAGACCATTTTCTGCACTTGTTTGTGACACTCGTAGCGTGACAAGTGCTGTTTTGTAATATCCTTACAACTATGCTGAGCTACCGTCATGTGACGTTCTAGCCCTAAGGGCTGTGTAGAGACATAATGGAAAGGCAGTATGACATGGCGACCAGTCCGATGGAATACAAGGACGGCTTGAGACGGCCAGAACTGCTGTGCCTCGCTTAGTCAGTATACCCCGGTGGGATAAGGGTCATCTTCATTAGCCTTTTTAATAACTGTGACCCCTAATATCTAGCTGGTTCTACCAGTTACTGTAGTAGTCACCCATACTCTCATTAGGTAGGTACCAAATTACCGTGTCTAGTCATTTCTTGCGGTGACCAAGGCTTCTAAGCCGCTCATTCATTACTATAGTGATCATTTCTCGATATTTCAAAACATTTGCCAAACTGTGCCTCTACAGTAGTATTGTCTTACACTGTTTTCTACTCGGAGTGAAACTTTTCAGAAACCTAGCCCGAAGACCTTGCTTCCGAGCCTGACCAGCGCTTACAGGCAAATTTCACATGGGCGAATGTGGTCTGGGAGAAATCCATGTAACGGTTATAGTTCCCAATGACCGCATCTTGGCTGGCCTGAACCTACTGCATCATGGTGAACTAAGAGTATAGGACAGTAGTCCAGCGATCAGGCTGGAACTCGCAGCATTATAAATCACTATGATGCTGTGAGTTCGGGTCAGCCAAAACATGGTTGCTATAGGAAATGTGGTCATGCCAGATCTCACTTGCCTATGTGAAATTAGTCTTAGTCTCTTCTACAGTAACATCATTAGGCCCACAAAGCTGCCCAAAACAATTTTATTCGGCACGCCAGTTGGCCATATTGATAACCCTGATCTTGTGTTGATTGGTTGATATGTAACTATAAATTTTTTATTTTTGAGGTTGACACCTTGTTCTTGGAGAGTCATCTGGAGAGTCTTAAAGCAAGTAACTAAAGTAATTGGCTGCTAACCAAATGACGTTGTGTAATTATAGACAGACGTCCCTAAATGTTCAGAAGATACCAGCAGGCATTGAACTTCTAAGGCCAGACACACACAAACGAGTTCCGAGTGTTGGGATCCCCCCCCCCCCCCCAACCCTCAGCAATAAATTTCCAGAATGTGGGTCCCATGTCCCCTGTTTGATTGGAGTGACAGTCACACGTGTCCATTCCAGTTAAACTCAGGGGAGTACAAAGCTTGACCGTCTCTGGCAGTCCTACTAGAGCGGCAGCGGACATGCATGAGTACCACTCCATTCATATGGGGAACCTGGGGCTGCCATTCTAGTGATCAACGGGGGTCCTGGGAGTGGAGCCCACAGCAATCAACTCTTATGTCCTATCCTATGGACATATTCTGGGGAAAACTCCTGATATTACATTATTGAGTATGTGTGTGTGTGTGTGTGTGTATATATATATATATATATATATATATCTCAATTTATAAATTATTATATTATTATTTATATAGCAGTTTTGTAAGCCGTGTACGTAATAAAAAAAAAAAAATATAAATATAATTAAAAAAAAATATATATATATTTTTTTAAATACCTTTTTTTTATTTTATTACCAGGCTGACATAACTGCTGCATTTTGTCGTTCAGGAGTATATAGCAGAGATAAAGGCTAATTGTGCAGTTTTCTATATAGCTGATAAGTACATAACACCAGATCTGTTTCCCCTCTGTCAGGCTTTGATAAAGACTGGCAGCTGCACTTGTGGCCTAAAGCTTTCAGTCGGGCGCGGGCCGAGCAGTGAGAGACACTAATGCCTCAGTTGTCCTGGATACTGACATCACGCCGCATTGTAATCAAATCTCAGCTTTTTGTTGGGTGTTTTGGGATTCAAATCTGACCTCCAATCTCAGCAGCTGCTCCGGAGGGGTGGACAGTGCCCTGCTGTAGGGGAACCAGACACAAAGGGGTCACAGCCTCATTGCACGGTTTCGTTATTCGCTCAGTACTTACAGGGGCTTTATTTTATAAAAAGTACGAGATGTGTTCATGCTGCATAATGTACAGTTAAGAGCTTGTTCACACCAGCGCTACGTGCTGCTCCTTTAAAGGAGCGGAACGACTAAAATAAGGCAAATGACAGATTTGACATCCAACTGAACCGAACGGGGTAGAACATGTGCCAGTGAATAGAATGAGGTTTTACTTAGGAGTCCACTTTTTTTTTTTTTTTTTAAGTGGTAAAAAGTTCAGCATGCAGGACTTTTTTGTCCTCTTTTTTCGATTTGATGGACCTGAATAGAAACTCCAATGCAGATGAAAGCATACCCACACTAGAGGCGCTGTCATGTCTGGTTAAGTAACTGCTTGCATTCCCCATGTAATGACAATTCTGGAGCATCTAGTCTTATGACTCTGTGTTCTGCCATTCCTCTATTATTCCTGCTAGAAGATTATGAATGTATTGCTAGCAGTCTGCAGTAAAGGTGTTAACAGTTGGGGGGGTGTCCCTACACACTCTGACATAATGGACCCCCCTCCCCAGCTGGTAACACTCAGTTGGACTCTATGGCAGTTCATTCATTAACTTCTGGTAGGAATAGTAGAGGAATAGTGTAACATAAAGTTTTAAGAATAGATGCTCCAGATTTGTTATTACAAGGAGAGTGCAAGCAGTTATTAAAACCGATATGGCAGGAGAGGTGACAGGTCCTCTTTAAAGGGTTATCCCATCTCTGACATTGGAGCTTATCGCTAGGATAGTGGGGTCCGTTGGGTTTCCGTGATGCAGCCCATTAGCTGGATCCGCCACAACGTAGCTTCTGTCAGATGTGACCATAGTCTCTTATTTTCACTGCAGCTTGTGATACATAAGTTGTTGGTTTTGGGGGTTACAATGGACGCCGGGTCTGTACGGCACTCATAAGACTTCCACAGTGTTCTGTATCCTGGCTGATACACTTGTGACTGCGGGGGCTTGTTTCATGGTAACAAGGGCCGGCTCATCTCCATTTGTTACCGTTTCATCATTTAGACATAATGGGTTTTGTGAGAGTCGAGGGAATTGTGTCCGTGTCCCAACTGTCAGCCGGGGAGGTCGGCGCAGGGACCATATGGCCGTGCTTTTTTTGTGAGTGGGGGGGGGGGGGGGGGGAATGCAAATATTCTTTGAGGCAGCGTCTGATGGCAAAAGTCTTTAGAAAATTTTTTTTTTTCAGGGGTGGCACTTATTTCTGTCACTGTTTCCATGGAACCCACATTTTTCCCATTTGCAGCAACAGCAATCATTCAAAATAGTCTCAGATATGCCAAGAGTGACAAAGCTCCTGTGGTCTGACATCAGCGGGGTCCGGATATAACCTCTCTGATCTCAAGCCTGCATATTCTTATTGTGCTTTACCTGTGTTTTTTATTTTTATTTTTTTTTAGTTTTGTAGTGCAAACAGTATTAGAGGATTCCCCCCCCCCCCCAAATGTTATAATGTGGTAGTTACAGCAAGAGCCGTGAAGTTTAGAAATTGTGTCAATTTTACTTACAAAGATCTATCTACCTATCATAGAGTCCTATAGTCCTCATGCACATGACCATATCCGTTTTGTAGTCCGCAAACTGCACATCCGATGCCTTGCATGTGCAATCTGCATTTTTCTCCATCCCATTAAAGGGGATGTCTGGGTTCAGAGCTGAACCTCTGAGATGAGCATCGGAGCGCAGGGCAAGGGCTTTTCCATTATATCTGCTGACGTACCGGGTCTCTGCTAGGCGGAGGCTTATGCCTAGCAGTGTTCCCAATGATGTCATCAGCACTAATGGGCGGGCTTTAGCACTCCCCTAGCTTGTAATATGGCTGGGGCAGCGCTGAAGCCCACCCATTGGTGCCGGTGATGTCACCGGGAACACCGCTAGGTGGAAGCTTCTGCCTAGCAGTGTAAAAGTATAAACAGACAGCCTTTGCCCTGCGCGATACAATGCAGGCCAAGGGAGCACATGCCAAAACCAAATAAGCCCTGTGCAATTAAGTCTCTCTTCTTTGAGATTCTGGTTTAGCTTATATCCTAGTCATGTTACAAGGCCTGTTAAATGTTCAGACATTGACTCATAGGAAGCCTTCCCCCAAAAGGTGGCGCTAGAGAGACAGTTTTCATTCTTCCCTGGAGAAGATGTACTTTGCATACCTTCTCTCTCCCCAGGTAGCATTGTTTGGCTTATAAGCATCCTTAAGCGTCCCCAAGCCAATTTGGCGGACTCTATATAGAGAAGCTTTATTGCTCGAGACTTAAAGCAAATGTGTCACCAAACATTTAAAGGGTTATTCCGACATACTTTTCTAGGCTATGTTTGTAACAGTAGCACACCCTGCAAATTTTACCATCACTTTTATTAAAAATTTCCAACCAGGGCTGAGCTCGGCAACCTGGTCACGTGGTGCCCTCCCTGCACTTCCTCCTTGCCATTCATTGTGCACATGTACCTGGAGCTTCTGTACCACCTACCATGAACGTGTCAATCAAGCACTGATAACATGTTCACGGACTGCCCCCTGCTGTCCACAGTGCGCCTGCGTCAGAGGAATGTAAGCGCCAGCGCACTGCATAGCCTAGTGACCCCCCCCACAGCCCCACTTCACATCCCTTCTGTCCGTGCAGGTCCCCGTCCCAATTCATATTCAGGATTGCCAAGTGTCCCCTCCACTCCCCTTCTGTCCATGCACGCCGAGCCCCCAAACCCCCCTCCCCGTCTCCATTTATGTTCAGGATGGCCAAGCGTCGAGCCCCACTCCACATTTCAGCCTGGGTGCAAAGAGGGAGCTCCCTCCCCATCGGGCTGTGCGCTGCTGTGGCAACATCCCGATGGTTACCATGGCAACCTGACGCATTCACAGGCATCCGGTTTGTCATGGTATATCTGAGCTTGATCAGGCTTACTGTGCGTCCAATAAAATGCATTACACTATACAGTTTACTGCAGTGTATTGAAGAGACCTCAGACCCACTGGCTCTTCAAGAACCGAGTGGGTCTGGGTCAAAATGGTGTGTAAAAAAAAAAAAAAAGTTAATGATGATGTATGCTTGCGAGATCAATACAGTGCCTTTATGTCTGTGATCATAAACCTGTCTTCCTTGTAGTGTTAGCATTGGTTTACATTCATTAAGCTCTATATTCATGTCTCCTATTGTTTTTTATCTTCCTCAGAGAAATAAGGCTACATGGGTCCGGTTACGGGAATGACTCCAGACAAAAACGTAGAAACCCCTGGAGCAGAGAAAGTCGCAGGATTAAGCCAGCTTGACACCATGGGTAGTCTACCAGAAGAGGTCGGGGCAGACAGACCGAAGGCCTCCGCTGTGGACTGCGGCCCTGCAGACGAAGAACTGACAAACTTGAACTGGCTTCACGAGAGCACAAACTTACTGAACAACTTCAGCCTTGGGAGCGAGGGTCTGGTATCCAATAACCCGCTATATGACATTGAAGGGGACTGTTCCCCAACCGGTTGTCGAAACCCGGAAAAATCCTCTGCCTCCTCCAAACCTCCATATTCCTTCAGCCTCTTAATTTATATGGCTATTGAGCACTCCCCCAACAAATGCCTGCCAGTGAAAGAAATCTACAGCTGGATCCTCGACAGGTTTCCGTATTTCGCCACTGCCCCAACTGGCTGGAAGAACTCGGTCAGACACAACCTGTCCCTGAATAAATGCTTTCGGAAGGTTGAACGCAGCCATGGTAAAGTAAGTAAAAGAAAACTGAAGTAATGATGGATACTGTATGTAAAAAAACTGGATGTAATTGTACAGACGCCAGCATAGGGAAACCCAGAAATTTCCACTCCGCTGTGGGAATCCCCTGACACTTCCACTCCCAAGGAAGCCCTACTCCCTATTTTCGCCTCAAAGAAACCTTGGCGAAGGGCCTGGTAAAGAATTCTATCATTTATATCTTGGATAAGATTTGTTGATTGCTTTGTCAGGCATCTCTGAGCAATATCAAATCCTTTTAGCCTTCACTGTAAAAATAAGTGATCTCGCTGCCGCGAGACCTCCGTGCAGCTCCGAAACACTGATCTACTCACTGGGCAAAAGCCGCCCCAAAAATGGAGCTGGAGTCAGTGTTCAATGTGGTGAACTGTACAAGGAGGGCTGTGTAAGTGGCCTCTGCCCGGGTTATTGGAGTCTCTATGTAGCCATGATGGAATTCTGATATTAAAGGAGTTCTCTGGGAATTAAGAAAATGAAAATACTTATATATTACTTCATTATAAATATATTCCCAAATACCTTTCATTAGTTATAACGGCTCGTTTTGTCTGGGGAGCAATAATTAGAAGAAATAAAATGGCCGCTGTCCTATTAGTACACACAGAATCTGTCCTAATCACACAGGAGGACAAGTTACTTCACAACACTGAGGTAAAGAGCTGCCTCATCTTCCTCTTTGCTCTGCTCGTCAGGGAGTATGGTCCTGAATTCAGATGATAAGATCTTCAGCTGAATCTCTGTAGGAATGGAGATCATGAGGAAACATGAAGTACAGAGAGGAGGGTGGGGGTAATGAGCAGCAGGACTTGTATGCAGTCTCCATTACCACAGTCTGTCCTCTACTTCATGTCTCTTCATGAACTCCATTCTTACAGAGATTCAGCTAAATATCATATTAAACTGTATTCAGGATCATAATCCCTGACAAGCAGAGCAGAGAGAAGGATGAGGCAGCTCTTTACCTCAGTGCTGTGAAGTAACTTGTCCTCCTGTGTGATTAGGACAGATTCTGTGTGTAATAATAGGACTATATTTATAATGTAATATTTATGTATTTAAATTTTCTTAATTCCGAGAGAACCCCTTTAATCTATGAGACTGACCATCAATTCAGTGACAAACTGGTCTGAATAATACTGGTGCCATTTACTTCTACTGATGGGGATCTTCTCTGATCTGACAACTCTTTAAAGGGGTTTTGCCATCACAGACAATGGGGGCATATCGCTAGCATATGCCAATATTGTCTGATATGTGTGGGTCCTATGGCATCTACACGGAGAACCGACCGTGGAAAGTAGTGGAGGGCGCACTGCGCATGTGCAGCCCCCCTCCATTCATTTCTATGGGGCCTCCGAAAATAGCTAAGCGCAGGCTTGGCTATTTCCGTCAGCCCCCATAGAAATTATTTGGAGCGGGGGCCGCGCATGCGCGGTGCGCACCCATTCACTTGTATGGGAGCAGCGCTTGGTGCTGGGCGGACCCCGGGAAACCTGGTGTCCTCCAGCCACTGCTCTCCCCGCTCCATTCTCGTTGTAGGTGCAGGTCCCAGAGGTGGGACCCGCACCTATCAGTCAATGCGGGCACATCCTAGTGATAGGTCCCCATCGTCTCTAATGGGAATACCCCTTTAATGTTCAAACTCAATATGGGCTGCAAAAAACATTTTTCTAGATGGTATAGATTTCATGTTGCAGTATTTTATGGGGTTTTCTGGGAATTCAACCTATCCTGATCATTGGTAATGAATATCTAATTGGCGGGGGGGGGGTGCGAGGGGTCCGACTCCCTGCAACTCAGCTGTTTGAAGGGTCCACAGCACTGGCACATGTTGATGATATAGTCTTAGAATAGGTCATCAATTTTAAGTTCCTGGAATACCCCTTTAAATAAGGTATTCCGACCATAGACATTTCTGACCTATCCACAGGTAGGATAGATCTAGGTCCCGTCTCTGAGACCAGCACCTGAACAAAGCTTCCACTATTCAGGTTAAAAATGAATGGTGAGGTAACGGTGCCCTCTGTGCAGCCTTATGGGAGTTGAGTAAACATCGGAGTAAGGCCCCATTCACACGTCCTGATTTTTCATCCGCATCCTATCTGTGTCCGTTCCGCAATTTCGGACGTTTTTTGCAGATAGTATGCGAATCCATTCATTTCAATGGGTCCTGAAAAAATGCGGACATTGCACCGTATGTTGTCCGCATCCATTTCTCCGTTCCGTTTTTGCAGATCCGCAAACAGAAATCCTCCTGTCCTACTTTTCCTTCGATTTTGCGGTCTGTAGCCCAATACAAGTCTATAGGACGTCCGTAAATGCGGAAGACATGTGGAAAGCCATCCGCATGTCATCCGCATTTGTGGATTCCGTTCCAGGAGGGTAGAAAAAAAAAGGAAAAAAAAGATTTGATTACTCCTTCCGTTTTTTGCGGATCCACAAAAAACGGATGACATATGGATACATCCTTTCTATTTTTTACGGAGAAACGGAAGAGATGTGCTGGAAAAACTGAGTTTTTTTTTGCGGTACAACGGATCCCAAAAAACTGACTGTTTTCCAGGATGTGCACAAATACGGACGTATTTGTTCATATCATGATTTTCCCATCTGTTTAATGTATGCAAAAAAACGTATATGTTAAACGGATGCCTCAGACTGATGCCATACAGTGGCATCCTTTTACCATGGAGTTCCATTCCTAAAAAAATTATATATATATATAAATAAATATAAAATTATTATTATTTTTTTTTTTTTTTTTTACCAGACTCTGCGGGATACAAGAACGTGGTGTGCAGTGTTTTTTTTTTGTTTTTTTTTCCACACTAACGTATACATCAAATGGACGCATAACGTGATCTGAACCTACCTTACGACCACATTCAGACGGCCGGTAATATTGCGGGTCCGCATTAATGCGGACCCGCAATACTACGGCTTACGCCCGGCGTGTGTTCTGGTCAGGCGCCCCATTCAAAATGCCTATACTTGTCTGTGCATGCGGACAAGTATAGGACATGCTTTATATTTTTAAGCGGAGCTGCCTGCTCCCATAGAGGTGAATGGGACCGCATCTATTCCGCAATATTGCGGAATAGACACGGCCCCATTCACACTGTCATGTGAATAGGGCCTAACGGTCCATTCACATGTTCGTATAAATGGTTCCGCATATGTTCCGCAACTTTGTGGAACGGGGGCGGACCCATTCATTTTCAATGGGGCCGCAAAAGATGCGCACAGCACACAGTGTGCTGTCCACATCCGCACTTCTGTTCCGCGGTCCCGCAAAAAAAAGTAGAAATGCCACGGACAGGATGAGGCATTTCTATAGTGCCAGCACATGGCCGGTGTCCGTGTTGGACCCCAAGGTGGGACACACATCTGTCACACATTTATGGCATAAGCAGCCTAAGGTTACTTTCACATTTGCGGCACAAGCTCTCCGGCAGTCAGTTCTGGCAAAACACCGGGAATTGGTCGAACAAAAAACATTCAGTGCAGCGTTTTTTGTCTGGCCGCATCAGGAGCCATTATAGACGATGGGGCTGGCGGCCAACATCCAACAATATCGGATCCGGAGAATTCTCCCCCGGAGAGCTTTGCTGCAAATGTGAATATAGCCTTAGGCCCCATTCACACGACCATATGTACATTTCCGCATTTTTGCGGATAACATGCGGAACCATACAGACCCATTCATTTTTCCATAGGAGAAAAAAAATGTGGAATGCACACCGTGTGCATTCTGCATCCCGTATCTCACGGAAGTTCCCCCACAAAAAAAAGAAACATGTCCTATACTTGGCCGCAAAATCACATCTGTAGCCCCATTAAACTCAATGGGCCCGCAAAATTGCGGAACACTACGGAAGACTTTCCGTATGTCTTCCGTTCCGTTTTTATACGGATCACGGAATACATACGGTCGTGTGAATGGGGCCTAAGGTGCTCTTAGACCTCTTTAAAGGGGTTGTCTGGAATTTTTTTTTTTTTTGCTTTATTTTTCCAGCGCTATTGGCTGATGCCTGATATTGCAGATCATCCGCGGAGATATTTTTGGGACAAAAAGTAAATCCTGTAATTCTGGTTAACATACAATTTTTTCATGGTCCCAATGTGTGTCATGAAAAACAATCTGAGCTGTCGCTATAGGGGAGTCTATATTTGGAAGCGTTTCCCACCAGCCGCACGTAAACAGTCGGTGTACATTTGCGCGTCTCGCTGCGGTCTCGGATAACAGTCTGGTTTGGGTTGTCATGGTAGCACTTCCTTTTCGTGGCTCTGTTCTCCAGCTCTTAGTAATGTGAGACCATACTCTGTTCTTGCTGAAGCCGTGCGCTCCTTTATCAAAGGTTAAAAAAAGCAGACAATATGTGATCTCCCACATGTGCCTTACAGCAGGGGGTCACCTTCAAGAACATTTTTGGAGGATTGCGTCAGTAGCGATCCCGTCATGTCTTTTTCCTAAAATAATTTAATTTCACAACCAAAGACCGCCCCGTCAATGCCCTTCAAAGTAAAATGGGTCCGTTTTTTGTAAAGGATGAGCTTGACAATGGTCTGGTTGACTGGTTTTACACATTAGCAAACAAAAAACTTTTTGAGATCAGAGCCATGATTATTAAAGGTTATGGACACCATGACCATTTTTGTTATTGATTTACCTATTTGGGCACAAATTTTAATAGATTTTTATTAAAAAATGTACTTTGTTCGGCATCCGCAGCTTGTGTGTTTCACAGTACCTGGTAGCTGCAGAATGATGACTTGTTCTCCAGACTCACTTTCCTCTGCTGAACGATCATCTAACTTGATGTAACTCCAAATCAAGGTTCAATTTGGATAGGGGCAAACCTTCACACTAGCGTTTCTGTTTTCCGGTATTGAGATCTGTCATAGGATCTCAATCCCGGAGAAAAACGCTTCCATTTTGTCCCCATTCATTGTCAATGGGGACAAAACGTAACTGAACAGAACGGAGCGCTCCAAAAAGCATTCTGTTTCCTATACCAGAGTACATGCTGCGGTTATCTTTCCGTCATGGGATGCAGAGCAAAACGGATCCAGTGTGACCCACAATGCAAGTCAATGGGGACGGATCCGTTTAAAGGGAATCTCCGAAACACCCCTGAACTAGAGTAAGCGGTGTATAGTGTAAGTGATGCTGAATCCGAATATGTAAGTTTTATCTTCATACTCACTTCCATTCGGACGCTGTGCTCCCACAAACCTGCAGTAAAATGCACTCAGTGGACTCTTCTTTGAGTCCTCTCCATTATGTGAGTGAGCACTGGAGTCCAGTGAGTGCATTTTACTGCAGGTTTGTGGGAGCACAACATCAGAATGGAAGTGAGTATGAAGATAAAACTTACATATCCGGATTCAACGTCACTTACACTATACAACGCTTACTCTAGTTCAGGGGGTGTTTTGGAGATGACAGGTTCCCTTTAACTATGAGACAATAGAAAACGTATCCCTCCCCCATTGACTTTCAGTGGAGTTCATGACGGATCCGTCTTGGGTATGTTAAAGATAATACAATCGGATCTGTTCATAACGGATGCAGACGGTTGTATTATCAGTAACTGAGGCGTTTTTGATAAAATCTATCACATAAATGTTTTTTAGCCCAAAATACAGTACATGTGTAAATCAGTAACAAATAATGGATCCAAAGGTATCCATAGCTTTTAAAGCCTACATCCGGCCAAACAAGAAAACCTGTCTGCCATATGTTCTCCTGCTTGTAGTTTCAGGAGCAGGAATACCAGACCAAATGCCATTATCAGCTAGATCTCCCTTGAGAGTTCCTCCTCCTTTCAGATTTTCTTGGCAGTGAGGACTCTTCCCCAGCCATCTCACTATACAGATACATGGATGACTGTGTGTAAAATGTACATACTGTGAGTCCATCAGGGAGGTTCTGGATCGAGCAGAGCCTTCACCCTTAAGTATAGCATAAAAGCTTATTAATTATTATTATTTGATATATATAATAAGGAATGATGGGAAGTGTAGTTCCTCGGTGCACTAATAACAGGAGGTAGATCACTTCTCTTACTTGGGTTTCAAGAAATCACTGTATTGGGCATGTTGAGACTGGACAGCACGAAAGGTAAGACATTGAATTTTTGACAAAAGTGGACTGTTTTTTTTTCTAAATCCTTAAGAGGTCTAACTATGCTTTAAAGGGAACCTGTCATCACCTTTATGCTTACCATACTAACGTCAGAATAAAGTAGAGACAGGTGAGTTGATTTCAGCGGTCTGTCATTTATAAGTTAAAAGTAAGTGGTTGCCAAGAACCAACATCACAAACATTGCAGATTAGACCTGGAAAAGAGTCAAATCTTCATGAGAAGAGTCATGGTTATTCATGAATTCCTGCTCTCCCTGCCCACCTGATGATGACTGACAGTCTTCTACCTAGTTTTCTCCCTTTCTGTCTAGGAGAGAACTGCCAATCATCAGCAGATGGGCGGGGAGAGCAGGAGATTAGGAATAACCATGACTCTTCTCAAGTAGATTTGACTCTTTTCAAGGCCTGGAATGCAATGTTTGTGATGTTGGTTCTCAGCAACCACTTACTTTTAGCTCAAGAGAGACACACCGCTGAAATCAGCATTTCTGTCACTATTTTATGCAGCCCTCAGTACAGTCAGCATAAAGTTGATGACAGGTTCCCTTTAAGGGAATTTGTCACTATATGCTCTATAGAAAACAATATACCCCTGTATAAAATGTGCAGTCTATACAAACTAGGATGCAGTACCGTCAATACAAATCCAGGGCTATTTAAGTACAAACATGTCAAAATCCGAGCTGCAGATTGATATGTACTCCCCATTCAGTTAAAAGTTAAAGGGTTTTGTCACTTAAAGGGTTATTCGCATATTGGACAATGGGGGCATATCGCTAGGATATGCCCCCATCGTCCTATAGGAGCGGGTCCCACCGCTGGGACCCACACCTATATCGAGAACGGGGCCCCGAAAGTGAAGGAGGGCGCACTGCAGCTCCCATTCATTTGTATAGAGCCGACGGAAATAGCTGAGCGGCGCGCCCTCCTTCACTTTCGGGGCCCCATTCTCCATATAGGTGTGGGACCCGCACCTATAGGACAATGGGGGCATATCCTAGCAATATGCCCCCATTGTCCAAGATGGGAATAACCCTTTTAAGCAAATGGCATTTATCATGTAGAGAAAGTTAATACAAGGCACTTCCTAATGTATTGTGATTGTCCATATTGTCTCCTTTGCTGGCTGGATTCATTTTTCCATCACATTATACACTGCTTGTTTTCAGCATTAGTGGTCGTGCTTGCACACCCATGGTCCTGACAACCAGAGAAGCCGGCACTTTTTCCTGTAATGTGCAAGCACGACCACCTAATGGATTGCTGGGTGGCCGTAACCATGAAAGTATATAATGTGATGGAAAAATGAATCCAGCCAGCAAAGGAAACAATATGGATGATAACAATACATTAGTAAGTGCCTTGTATTAACTTTCTCTACATGATAAATGCCACTTGCTGAAGTCAGACAACCCCTTTAAAGGAGTCTGTCCCGATGACCAGATTCCCTTTAAATTCCCATTCCTCACATATAGCGCTCTTGTACTATTTGCTCAGTTGCTGGTGGCCCTGTCTGGTGAACGGCTCCATTAGCTCCGCTGTAATCCCTTTTCCGTGTAGGTTCCACGTTTCGTTGCCTTTTCTAAATATTTGCTCTCTCTAAGAAGCCAAACAATGTGAAGGCCTTGTGTGATCTAACCACATTCATTGGCAAACATCTTCAGCTTTATGGCGTCTGTGGAAAGTGGGTGTCATCATACTCTCTCTGTTCAGTCATCTGGTAAAACCCTGTCAATATACTGCAGGTTTTTTATTTTTATATTTTTTTTTTTCTTCCCTTTAAGTACGTTCCCAGAGGATGGATATGCTGCAGATACACTACCAGCAAAATGGATTTGATTAAAAAAAAATAAAAATCTGCAGCGTAAATTGACTTGCGGTGTGGATTTTAAATCTGCCGCATGTCCATTTACGCTGTGGGTTTCACTCTTTGCAATACATATGGTTAAAGGGGTTGTCATAGTGTTTGCAACTGATGACCTTCAGGGCTCATGCACACGGCTGGTTCCGGCCCATGCCCGTATTGCAGCCCGCATCGCGGATCGTGGACCCATTCACTTCAATGGGTCCGCAAACCGGGAGATGTGGAGCGGAGGCACGGATCGGAACACCACGCAAGCACTACTTTTTTGCGGTGTGGACCCTCGGATGCGGATCGCGGACCCCATTCAAATGAATGGATCCGCGATCGGCTTGCGGTGGCCCCAATGTCAGTGCCCGTGCATTGTGGACCGTCATGCTCATGTACCTTCGTGTACATGAGCCCTTACTCAGGATAGGTTGTCAGTATGTGATCGGAGGAGGCTGCAGCTCACCAAGAACAGCTCCATCCATTGGATAGTGGCTGTGCTTGGTATTGCAGTTCAGCCCCATTCACCGCCTAGCCCATGTGATCGATGAACATGACACCACTGGCTTAAGAAGCCGCATCGCTCACAGAGCACCAGCTGATCAGCGGAGTGCCGAGAGTCAGACCCCACCAATCGCATATTGATGACCTATCCTGAAAATAGGTCATCAGTATTAGGGTCCATTCAGACATCTGCAAGTGTTTTGCGGTCCGCAAATTGCGTATCCGGCTACCGGCCATGTGCTTTCTGCATTTTGCGGACTGCACATGGCCGGCCCGTGGTAAAAATGCCTATTCTTGTCTGCGATTCATGCAAGAATAGTACATGCTGTATCTTTTTTTTTGCGGTGCCATGGAACAGAACTACGGATGTGGAGAGCACACAGTGTGCTGTACGCATCTTTTACGGCCCCATTGATCAACTGGGTCCTGGGTTGAATCCCTTAAAAACCCTTCAAACTACCTTAGAGGTCTGCTGGCTCATTAAACATCTTTTGGTTTGGCTTAGATTGGTTGAGATTGTCCCCAGAAGTACTTTCTGAAGGTACTTGCGTCAAACTTTTTTTTTTGTTTACATTTTTGGTTAAAATGGGCATCTGTTTCTGTTATGTCTTTCAGGTAAATGGAAAGGGCTCTTTATGGTGTGTTGATCCAGAGTATAAGCCGAATCTTGTACAAGCACTGAAGAAGCAGCCGTTTTCTGCAGCACTTGCATTGTACACCCCTCCTGCCTCCCCTACCAGGTGAGCTGACCTGGATACTTGTCGTCTGTGAAATGCTCATTTACTGGTAGATCCAGCATGGTACCGCCCACCTCCTTCCTACACTAAAACTGACATCTGAAAGGGTTTGTCCCATTTGGACACTTATGGCTTATCCACCTCTGGGACCCGCTCCTATCTCAACAACGGGACCCTGTGGTGAATGGGAGAGTGGGTGCACACGTGAGGCTCTCTCCACTGTTAGGAGACTTCTGATTATAGCCGGGTAACTGTGGTCAGCTATTGTCAGAAGTCCTCTAGCAGTGAATGGAGACGTGCATGTGCGGAGACCTCTCCATTCACTGCAACGTGGTCCCCTTCTTCAGAGAAGAGCGCCTATCGGACATTTGTTGCATATCCTGCTATAAATGTCCAGATGGGTGTAACACTTTAAGTTGTTCTTCACTTTGTCAGCCCTTAAAGGGGTTGTCCAGGCTATTGATGATCTATCCTCAGAATAGGTTATCAATATCAGATCAGCGAGGGTCCGACACCCGGCACCCCCACCGATCAGCTGTATAAGTAGACAGCACGTGCGTACTGCTCGCCCTGTCTCCTCATACAGCTGATCGGTGGGGGTGCCGGGTGTCAGACTCCCGCCGATCTGATATTGATTACCTATCCTGAGGTCAGATCATCAATAGTAAAAGCCCCTTTAAGCTCCTTGAAGACTTAAACAACAAAACAATAGTTATATAAGCGAGAAACCATTATACTGACCGCAGTCATTTTCTGACTATGAATCTGGCTCTTTAGCTGAGTAACATGACCGACCTGGGGCGTCCATCATCCAGGGTGTAGTAGGCAAATATCAAATTCACTTTGTTGGCCATAATTGTCTCACATTCTCTCATATAGATTTGTTCAGTGGCAGATCCCACCTTCTGGACCACATGCACGCTCATCAGATTGTGTATGGGCCTTTTCATATCATGTTGTTGTTTTTTTTTCTTTTAGTGCGACACCTCTTTGCTTGTCATCTGCACTGAAACAAACTGAAGGGCACTCGGTGAAAGGTAAGTCCCTTTTTACATGGCTTGCGTATACGCGCATCTGAGTTGTCTGATGGAATACAGTATCCTATCTGAATGCTAGTGTTGTCCCTGGCCTTAAAAGAGTTGTCTCCTAAACCCCTTATTGGTGTTGAGACAACGCTATTAAAGGGACTGTGATATCAGAAAATTACCTATTGTTAAAATCATGTTTTTATGTTGAACATATTTTTAAAGAATTTTTGATGAAATTTTTAATTTTCGATGTCAATATCTATATTTATACAGAAACCAAAACATCCTGCAGTTTTCGCACTGGCTTTTAAGCCTAAAAATAGGCGTCTCTTCTTGGTCTGTACAGATCACTTTACTTCAGTTATCTGCTTATCTGTCATTCTACTCCTGTCTGTAATGATATCACCTCTGTGTACAGATAAAACAGGATCCACCATTCACAATAGGTGATTGTCAGAGCTTATCTATTCTTTCCTTGTACAATGACCTCTGCACAGGTCACAGAGCATGACCAGAAATCTCTCCTATAAAAGTCAGTGAGCTCTCCTCCTGACCATTGTGTCTATGGACCATGGGGCTGCCGGAAAGCAATTTTCTTAATGCTGATAAGAACAGCTCATGGCCACCCCCATAATGATGTTCAGGAAACAGAATAAAGAAATCTGCAATCAGAAAATCATATGTCACTGTCTGGTTTTAAGTGGCAGATAAAATTTTTGACAACACATTTCCTTTAGACTTCAGCTGTGCTCTAGTTGGACATATATGTTCCATAGTCACATTTTTAGCTCTTAGACTTGCTTAATCCTAATATATATATATTACAGGATTCATTCATATATGTATGCTGCTCAACAGTTGTTTTAGTTATACCCAATATATTTCTGTATTGGACACTTAAAGGCTATGTACACCTTTTGAAGACCATTTTTCTTTATTGCATTGTACTTATTTTGAGCGAAAAATCATTTTTTTTCAATTGGTCTTTATTTAAAAAAATGGAATCCTTTTTTGGGTACAGAGCAGAGATGCTCTACTAGTTGATTATTTTTTTTTTTGTCTTTTCCGTCATCTGGGGAGCAGACAGACTCCTTATCTTTGATCTCTCACATTATAAACACTCATTACAGCTCAATCATTATCTTGCAGATAAGAATGTGGCTTAAATAAGTGTTTATGACCTCTTAGTAGTTTAGAGAAGAGGGTTTTCAGAAAGTACCAGTCACAAAGTTAGAAAAAGTTAAACCTTTGTGACAGAACAGCTCAATATTTTAATAAAGGCCAAGTGAAAATATGATTTTTAGCCAAAAATTTGTGAAATGCAATCATAAACAAAAATTGCCTCCAACGGTGTACATAGCCTTTAAATTGGGCGTCACCCCTACAATGAAGACTATTATGCTTCAGGTTCTGTCCTGGGATATCCTCCTGTCCCCTTCTGGCTAGCACACTGTCTTTTGAGAGCATTATGTATTATTTTGTCTTCATCGTTTATCGTCATCCATGTTTCTTCAGCTGAAATGCCACAGGTTGCCTATCCCTGGCAAATGGTTATGTTAAGGCCCCATTCACACGACTGTATTTTTGGTCCGCATCCAATCTGTGTGCTGTCCTTATGTCCGTTCCGTAGCTCTGCAAAAAAGACAGAACATGTCCTATTCTCGTCCGTTTTGCGGACAAGGATAGGCATTGTTGCAATGGATCCGCAAAAAAAAAAAAAAAGCAACATGGATGTCATCCGTATTTTTTGTGGATCCGCGTTTTGCGGATTGCAAAATACATACGGTCGTGTGAATGCACCCTAATGGTGGTACAGTTAGTTGGGTATAATCTGCACAAGTTCTCTTGATGTGAAGAGGAGAAATGTTGGACATCACATACAAAGATCTAGATCAGGGATGCTCAACATGTGGCCCTCCAGCTGTTGTAAAACTACAACTCCCATCATGCCCTGCTGTAGTCTGATAGCTGTAGGCTGTCTGGGAATGCTGGGAGTTGTAGTTTTGCAACAGCTGGAGGGCCGCAGGTTGGGCATCCCTGATCTAGACGGTAGATGAGGCAGCGAGGTGCAGTACTCCTCTCCTCCTCTCCTCCTTTGCCTTACTGTAAAATTCACGGGTGTCTTCTATTGTGTCTGTGAGCATTGAAGGAGCTCACTATGGCAAGTAACTCATGTCCATGATGTAGTTGCCATGGTAACTTTTTTTATTTAAAAAAAAAAAAAAAGATGAGTTTTGCAAAATGTTCCATATGGCCGTGTGGAAAGTATGCGTTGTACTTGTATACAACTTCCAATCCAGGGTAAAATACCCCCACATTAACAGCAACTCATATCTCCACACACCAATGGATCCACGTACATACCCAAAGACATAATAGATACAGCTCCGGTGTTGTCTGTCACGCACAGTATACCTCGACGCGCGTTTCGCCACCAAGCTTCGTCAGGACTTCGTCATCGACACCCTGGATTGGAAGTTATTTTTACTATATTCTAGCCACATTTGAGTATTGTCATTTATCTGGTAACATTTGCGTATCCAACGACAGGTATATGTGATCTTTACTTATCTACAGTGCAGCGCCATATGTGAACAATTTGGTACCCAATTTTGGGACCTGGATATTGGTTCTGCATTGTATGATGGGGTGTCTTTCTGTCTATGCAGTTTTTTCCTTATCTTGTATATAGGAACCTCCATTTTTTACAATTTTGATATTCATGTAAAATATTGATATACAATTAATAAAGATTGATATATTTTATTGGGAATGTATTGATATATTTTCCCATAGGTTTTTGTTTGGTGTTAGCTATGTATTGTTATGACCTTGTGGGGTGCTTGACGTAGCTGTCATTATTTGAGGTGCAATATAGGATTTTCATTGCGTCTGGGACTGCCGTATGAGGCCTCTTGATTTTGCCGAGAGGTCTGACTGAGTAGAAATGCTGCACTTCTGTCCATTAGCCTATAGGGTGCGCTATATTATGGCTACCTCATCTCAGGGGATCTCACATATATACTGAATGTTTATTTTTTTTCTTTTGCCTAGAATTATAATGACATATGTCAACAGCAGGGCAGAAGCAACGCCCATTGAGGAACAGGGAGTCTCCTCCTCCCTGTTCCGATGCTTTCTAATTAGCATAAAGCCGGACCGAAGAACGGGGGGCCCGTGTGAAGCCACCGGGGGACAATTTGCAAAGAAAACAACGCTGCTGGCATCAGTGGGGGACGCACTATCAGGTAGATAGTGCAGATTCATTTTTTAAAAGTCGTGAAAGGTCCTCTTTAAAGAAGAACTCCGCAAAAATTTTATTCCATGTCCTACTAGAAATGTACATGATGTAATCTGTAGTGAATGTCATTTTCTTACCAGTAGCTGAATTTTTGAGTTATATCATCCTGAAGTTTCTTATCTGTGTCATGTGACCAGCAATTAGACCCACCAACTCACACAGCACCTTATGTGTGGACAGGAAGTCTAATTTTCTATGCATTCCTATGGGAGCCTCACTTTCAGTCTCATAGGAATGAATAGAGAAGTGACTGGCTTCCTGTCCTGGGTCAGTTGGAGGTCAGGGAGTTGGTCACATGACCCAGCTACAATAAGAAGAGAGTGGAAACTCTCAATTTCAGCCTCTGATAAGAAAATGATATTCACTACAGATTATATCATGCACCTTTCTAACAGGTCAGAGAATAAAAATTTTTGCGGGAGTTCTTCTTTAATGGGATCATAGAGGAGGGTCCTCCTGACCCACTGAGCTTTTCTTCCTGTCTTACAGATTCTGATATTGATGCCGCCACTGCGATGATGCTCTTAAACAGCTCCATCAAGCATGAAGCACTGGATTGTAAGAATAGCTTTTATTTTATTTTATTTTTTTCACCTTTTGTCATTAAAAAATGTTCATGTTACTTTATCTGTAATATTTATAGAGGACCTGTCACCTCTCCTGACAGGCCTGTTTTAATAGTTTCATGCATTCCTCGTGTAATAACAATTCTGGATCATCTATTCTTATGACTCTGTGGCACTATGTTGTGCCATTCCTGTGTTATTTCTACTAGAAGTTATGAATGAATTGCTAGCAGTCTGCAGTAAGGGTACAGAGGGGAGGTAACCAGTTGGGGGTGTGTACCTGCACACTCACTCTATCCAATCAGTGCTGCCATTTTCAGACTGTGCAGGGACACCGACCCCAACTGGTTACCTCCCCTCTGTACCCTTACTGCAGACTGCTAGCAATTTATTCATAACTTCTAGTAGAAATAATAAAGGAATCGCAGGACATATAGACATAAGAATAGAGGCTCCAGAATTGTTATTACATGGGGAAAGCATGAAGCTATTAAAACAGGCATGTCAGGAGAGGTGACAGGTCCTCTTTAAAGGGTTTCCTGAAATCTACACTACTCCCCCAAGTATAAAAAAACAAAAAACTTACTGACATACTTTTCAGTATCACTTAATGTCCGTGTTGTTCTGTCTGCTGTGGTTTTTAATCAACACAGAGGGGCAGGGTGTCTGGCTTAGTTTATTAGCTAAGCCCCCTTCTTTGTCTTTGAATCAGTCATGATGGACTAGGGGGCTGGGTGATAATGAGCTGAAGAACTGAGCCAGACATGTTGTCCCTTCATCTCGTCAACGACACAGAGAGGGAGAAGAAGCCCCCCTGTGGTTCCATTTCACTTTCCTCTATTAATAGCCTTTAAAATTAGTCATTTTGGTGACATTTTTACCCGTAGTAACTTTTTTTCTTCATTTTTTTTTTTCTCCATTTAGACCAGAAACCTCAACCTCTCAAGGTGGTGTTACCTAAGAAACGTAATTACACCAGCGCATTCAAGCATTGTACTTCTCTGACTCTTCAAGAAAACGACTCTGCCGTCATCAACATCGATCCAAAGGAGGATCACAACTACAGCGCGAGCGGCACCGACTCTCAGCGATGCGAATCCCGATCCAGCGTGTCTTCCTTGTCGTCGGTGGATGAGGTCTACGAGTTCATCCCAAAGAACAGTCGGGCAGGGAGCGACGGCAGCGAAGGGTTTCACAGCGAGGACGAGACCGATATTGACTATGAAGAAGATGTACTTGGGGATAGTGGCTATGCTTCCCAACCCTGCGTGAATTCCTCCGGCAAAGATTTGCAGGGCAAGAAGCTCCGAAAAGAAGCATGCCAAGATATTGACGACGAGCTCAAAGAGGCGGCCGGCTCACTCCTCCACCTGGCCGGGATTCGCACTTGTCTGGATTCCCTTTTAAAAACTGCAAAAGCCCAGTCTCAGAAGCATAGAAAATAGTCATCCTGCCAGTCTCACAAATTCCTTTTGCTTTTCCCTTTATTTTTTTTTTCATCCACTCAAAGTGTGGCAATATTCTTCAGCTTTTCTTTGTCCTTTAGGAGATCAAAGCCATAAAAGACTTGAGGCTTTTTTTTTTTTTTTTGTGCAAGCTTCAATTTTTTTATTTTATTTTTTTTTATTTCCTTCTTTATTTTCCCCAAGATTACTGCCTTAGATTGAAAATTTTTAAACACTTTTCCAGAAACGAGTGATACTCTTATCCCTGGAAAAAATAAGCTATTTGATTTTTTTTTTTTTCTTTTTTCTTTTTCTTGAATTGCAACATAAACTTCACAGAAAAGGCTGCTGGCGCAACACTGACTGCTGTATGTGCTTTTATTTTGGCCACCGTGCAACAAAGTGATAAAATCTTTCAGTATTAGTGATCATTTTTGCCAACCATTTCTATGTAGAGTCGGTGAAAGGTGCACAACGCACGTGGGTAATGTAATCTTTGTAAAGCAAAAGCTTCCCCTTCCTTGTGCTTTATACGCGGGGTTTAAGACGAGAGACGTCTTTAACTATTGTGACCCAATTGAAACTATAAAGTGATACTTCCATATCCATCGTCCTCTGTAGTAGCGGGCCCGGCCATGCTGGTCTGTCCATGTGTGTCCATCCCAAGCGTTTAGTTTTTAGTTTCCTAAACAGGCTTAAAGCCTAACTCCACATACATTTTATTTTATTTTTTTTTTTTTACAGCTTCCTCTTAAAGGGATTTGTCAGCACTGAAAAAAAATTGGTATCGGCGGGCTCAGGGCGTCTTAACCACCTAACTGTTTTGCCAGAGTGGAGCTCCAGCAGTGGGAAAAGTAGCGGAGGTGGAGGGCTGCTTTAGATGCTGCTAGATGCTGAATACTAGCAGTTAGAAACATGCAACTGATCATGTTTGAAAGCAGACATTTTAAGCTTTCAGACAATACCAAAATGACAGCAATATGACAGAGAAAATGACAGAGAAAGATATCACTGATAGAAATTGGGATGCTGTGAATGCAGCTGAAAACGAATGTAAAAACAGATTTTACTTGCGCTTATTCCCGACTTGATTTATTTATTTTTTTTTGTATAATCTAGGTTTATGTTTATTAATTTTTTGAAACAACTTGATTTCTAACAGTGATTTCTCCTCTGTTGTTTGGACTTTAGCTGCTGGACTTCTTTAGCTTTTGGTCTTGTATGAAAGCCTGGACTGTCAGCTTTCATAGAAGACCAGTTGCATGTTACTAGCTTCTACCATTGAGGAGATATCACCATCTATATCTCCCCCTCCAGTTAGTTACTTTTCACACTGCCTGAGCTGGACTCGGGCAAAGCAGTTAGGTGGTTAAAAGCCAAAAAGAACCAATACTCGCCTCGCCAATTCTCCACCGCTGCTGTTTAATGCTGCTATTGTTTCTTTCCTGCTTCCGTATCGTTATGGAGGAAATGCCATCTCAGCCAGTGATCGCAAGACATGTATTATACCGCGCCACTGTCTGCTAAAGTACTTGCTGAACTCCTACTCCAGCGGTATCTTTCACTGCCTGCATGAGGTGGATGTCGTATACATGTGTCTTCCTAATCGTGGCTGAGCTCTGTAGGGGGTCTATGGGAGAAAACTCCAATGATCCAAAAAAAACATAACTCAAGGATGAATAAATGCCACTACAAAAAAGCCTATTTAACCATCATTTAAAGGGGGTTATCCAACCCCTGTAATAATACCCCCTTCCCCATGCCCGGGCCCCTCGTATACATTGTACTTACCTGCGTCCCTCTGGATCACTGCACGGCCACGGCTGCATCTCCCTGACGCTGGGATCAAAACATCCAGCGAAGGGGGGAGCAGCCAATAGGCCGTGATGGGGATGAGCCTCCCTAGCATTACCCGGTGGCCGTGCAGGGATCCGAAGGGACACGGGTGCCGATGAGCAGGTAAGTATAATGTATACGAGGAGCCCCGGCCTGGGGGTCATTATAGGGGTTGGATAACCCCTTTAATATTTCCCATAGACTTCTAT
Organism: Rhinella marina; assembly: GCA_900303285.1. Classification (NCBI taxonomy): domain Eukaryota; kingdom Metazoa; phylum Chordata; class Amphibia; order Anura; family Bufonidae; genus Rhinella; species Rhinella marina. The sequence continues at coordinate 115,494 of ONZH01027000.1, read as the reverse complement.
TCTACATCTGTACCTATAGATACAGCCAGCGAGTGGCTGAGGGGGCATTTCCCGTGTGTTGATGGGAGCAGGAAGTAGATAACAGCGGGGACCTGGGCAGCGTCACAACAGCAGTAATAGGGGATCGGTGAGTAACAGTAGTCTGATGTTTTTAAGCCACTCTAACCCCGATTCCACCAATTTTTTTTCACATTCTGGAAAATCCCTTTTAATGTTTTCAACGGGTAGCGTTTTTTCAGGTTGAATGATAACCATTTCACTTCCTGTTTGGGTGACCACGGGTTCATTACACGCTGCTACATGTACAGGAATGGTCACAGGAGGTTCAGCCCATTAGAGCTCGGCGTCGCAGATTAATGCACGATGCGTAAGATGGATGAAATTGTGAAGGTGCAAGAAGGTCTGGAACAAGGTACAGGGGCGAGACATGATGTAAACCATATGCTAGGCTTTAATCTGGCCTCCTTGTGATCCTGGTCCTTGTATATGTAGCAGAGGTCCACCCCCTTGCATGGTATAATAGTGTACTCAGTAGTGCGTGCTATATAGACACTGGTGAACTATGATAATATTACACATTACTGTACAGGTGAAGGCTTAGATATACCTTTATGTACATGCTTTTTGTAGTGGCTTTATTTTTGTAAGTTCTGTAGAGATATATATATATATATATAGTTGGGTAAATCCTGGTATTTTTGTTGCTCATTTTCACCACTCTGTATGAAAGCCACCATGTCGTTTTCCTTGGAGAAGTCATTGATCCCAGAAGTTGGAGGAATGGTTTCATTGACACCGACCCATTGTACATTTGATGGCCGTAGTACCATTTCACAGTCCATAAGAGCCATGGGACTCGTGATCCCACACGATTGTATAGATGTGTGTGTTACTACACATACTGTGGCTGATTGTAATGGAAACCTATCACCGGGACAAGGCCCCCCAGAAATCAGAACCACTAGATAGTCTTCCAAAGTGCCAATTAGGAAACTGTTGAAATACAGCGCCCCCCCTCCCCCCCACACACACACACACACTTTCTATTAAGAAGTAACTAGAGAGATCACCCTAAAACATGTCCTGCAGATACTCCCGACAGCGGCCATATACCTTGATAGCTGTCAATTTAGCTGACCACTATTGCCCCTGTGCATGTGTTCTTTGTAGGGTGAGAGGAATGAGAATAAAGGATCGGTCATGTTGAAATCAAAAAGCCTGATCCTTGTCTCCAATGATCACCCCCCCCCCCTTAACATTAGATTGCCTGGTCCTATCAAAATCAGCAATTTTTTTGACCCTCGCTTCCTCCTTTGGAAGGAAGGATCACGTTCAGTTTTTGTATTCAGTTTTCTGGGACTTTGATACTGATGACCTATTCTTTGGATAGTTCATCGGTATATGATCGGTCAGGGTCTGACATCTGAGACCCCCACCGATTAGCTGGGGGGAGGGTCCGACACCCGGGAGCGGTGCGGCCTCCTCGCAGCTTACCAAGCACAGCTCTGTACATAGAAGTGAATTGGGGCTGAGTGCGATACCAGGCACGGCCACTATATAATGTACGGCGCTGTGCTTGGTAAGGTGCAAGAAGGCAGTGGCGCTCACAGGAGTGCCGATGCCTTCTCAAACAGCTGATCGGCGGGGGCGATACTGATCAGATCAGTATCAAATTCTCAGAAAACCTCTTTAATTTCATCATCGGTGACCCTGTAAAATATTGGGTGTGACACGCTTCCAAACTCTTAAACTCTTCACATTTTTATACATTTTATTTTATTTTTTGCTCTCGTTGGCTTCCGCCTGTTTTATGGTGAAATTATCATTTGCATGCATGATACCATGGTAGCGTTTAAAGTGATACTTTACATAGATTGTGTTCTAGCTTAAGCAGCCTGTAGACGAACATTATGTACATTCATGAGCCCAGTAAGCATCATATTAGTGGCTGCAATTAATAAATGCTCTGTTTTGGGTGCTTCCTTTAAACACATGTATACATGTAAATATTAAGTGAGATAACTTAGTCTTTGCCTCTAGACTATATGTGAGATAACTTAGTCTTTGCCTCTAGACTATGTTATTTTTTTTTTTGTTTGTTTTTTTCACTGCCCATTACCTGTAAATGGTTGCCTACTTCCCATTTCAACACCAAAAAAAGCTAAAAAAAAATTAAAAAGCAAATCAAGTATTTATAATTTTAGTTTTTGGACCCAGAAATACTTAGCAGGGGCTTGCTGCATATTGTTTTGAGTTCAGTGTATTGGTATGCAGTAAGCTACAAAGCTCCCTCTAGTGGTGGCCACAGGCAGCCATCATTGTAACATTTAAATGGAATCTCGCCACTTTTGACCATGCTAAACTGCAGCCGGCACGAGGAAGGCCGTACAAACATACCTTTTTGTGGAGATTATTCTGTGAATGGCCCCACAGACTTAAGACTGTTGCTGACTGTTTTAATTGCTGTGTGTATGGCCAGCTTAAATGAAATACTTCTCAGTTTAACGCCATTTTGTCTTTGGGGTTACTGTACCCTGTGCGGCTCAGCCACAAAATCCTCATGCTTATGGCCGCTAATTGCCAGGCTGCACCTGTACTTGCAATGGCGAATATGGTTCCAGCGACCTGGCTGCACAATGTAAGGACGCCGTTAGGTCTGACTTCATGTGCTGATTTCATTTTCCAAAATACCTTGACACAACCATAGAGTTGGAATGAGAAAATTCTTACTGCCTACAGCCACCACTAGGGGGAGCTTACAGAGTGCACATAGATTATTCAGTTTAATGTGTAAATGATAAACAGCAATTTCATCAATATATCGAAAGCCACAGGCAAATGCGTCCCATTCATGTCCATTGGACTTACTGTAGGTCATACAGTGTGTGTGATCGAAACCCCCACGCACAGGTTTAAAAAAAAAAAGTGACGCGTTCTATATGGATTACATGTGGAAAACACAGTAAATGGCCAGATCCATTGTACAGAAAGTCTGACTCCAGTTTCTTCCACAGATTCCACTGCAAATACACATTGCCTTTTTACAATGTGTATTTCTACCGTATGAACATAACCTTCTATATAAGGCTCCATTCACACGTCCTGTTTTTTTCTTTCCTGATCCGATCCGCAAATCATGCGGATAGGATGCGGATCCATTCATTTCAATGGGTCCTGAAAAAAATGCAGACAGCACTCCATATACTGTCCGCATCCGTTGTTCCGTTCTGCAGATCCGCAAATAAGATAGAGCTTGTCCTACTTTTGTCCGCCTATGCGGTCCGTGGTCCCATTGTAGTCAATGGGTCCGCAAAAAATGCGGATGATATGCGGAATGCATCAATATGTCATCCGCATATCATCCGCAACTGCGGATCCGTTTCCAGGAAATAGAAAGAAATACCCTACCAACATATATTCCTCCTTCCTCCTTCGGTTTTTGACGAAACACAGATCCTCAAAAAAACGGACCGAAAATCTGGAAAAGAAAAATATGGACGTGTGAATGGAGCCTTATACAGGTGTGTTTTTTTTTTTTTTTTTTTTTTTTTTTTATAGTCATCCTATGATAATTTATGATCTGCACAGCCGTTAGTAAAATGTTGCATTTCTTCAGATCACTCGCTTAGCTTCTTGTATCCAGTCTCAGAGTACCATCATGTGTCAGTATATCCCTTTGCCCCCCATATAATTATTGTACAACTACTGTATCCCAATCCACTTTAGACACTGATACCTTTTTTTTTTTTTTTTTTCCTCCGAATAATGTCCATACTCCTGTGTACAGTGTAACCTCGGGGACTATGCTGATCACGGCGAGCGGCTCCTCGCTGTAGTTACTCACCACTCCTTCATTAGCTCCTTAATTAGAGCTTCATTTTGTGATGAAACCTTTTTGAAGGAAATGAATCTGCAGGGACTTTTTACAGGTTACAGAACTGCTTGATAATTGCAACGGAACGTAACCATATTGTAAAGGATCGTATTTGGCTGCTGCACATAACGGACCTCGCAGATCTGAGCAGTCTCTAAAGGGGGGAAGGAATGGGGAGTTCAGCTTTCATTTACTCAAGTGCACTGGAAAAGTAAAACGTGGATTCTGCTTGACTGGTATCGACAAAGTCCAGCTTCTCCCCTCAGACTGTTTAGATACATGAGGGCCCCTTGCTATGTGATGGAGCCCAAAATCTTTTTTTTTTTTTTTTTTTTTTTTTATTATTTTATTAATACCTGCCAGTGCCATTATTTGTTTTTTGACCTTACTTTGATTGAATAAAGTGCTTACATTATGAGTATTATGTTGCCATCCTTTTAGTGATATATAAGAAGAAAAACATGACCTTTGTGATTGCCAAGTCATTGTATCTATTATTTATTTAAGAAATGTATCAAAATACATTGATCAATGTGAAATATTTGTTTAAATTAATCTTACACTTATTTTTGGTTAGTTGGAGAAAGTGTATAGGTTTGTATAGATGAAGCTGCCAGTAGAAAACCAATGGACTCCTCCCCCTCAGATTTTTTTTTTTTTGTTCCCAGATTTAAACACCCCCCCCCCCACCGTAAAATAGTTTACAGATGTTTAGTTTTTGTATGCTAACCTCTGTTAATGGAAATGTTTATAAAGTTTATTTTTACCAAAGATATGCAATTCATTCTGATAAAAGTATTGCAAAATAAACTTTTGTTTTATATCATTCATGAGTTGTGTGTTTTTTTTTGTTTTTTTTGTTTTGTTTTATATGTGTTTTTATTACCACACTCACACATTCCTGGTTGCAGTTTTTGGAATCCCAGTAGGTCCTATCATAAGTAATATGGGCCATCAGTTGCTTAAAGAAGAACTCCCGACAAAAATTTTATTCCATGTCCTGCTAGAAATGTACATGATGTAATCTGTAGTGAATGTCATTTTCTTACCAGGGTCTGAATTTTTGACTTCTATCACCCTGAAGTTTCTTATCTGTGTCATGTGATCAGCAATTAGACCCACCAACTCACACATAGACTTATGTGTGGACAGGAAGTCTAATTCTCTATGTATTCCTATGAGACTGAAAGTGAGGCTCCCATAGGAATGAATAGAGCAGTTACTGGCTTTCTGTCCTGGGTCAGTTGGAGGTCAGGGAGTTGGTCACATGACCCAGCTACAATAAGAAGAGAGGTTTTTACTCACAGAAACAGTCACTGATAAGAAAATGACAATCACTACAGATTATATCATGCACCTTTCTAACAGGTCAGAGAATAAAAATCTTTGCGGGAGTTCTTCTTTAACAGTGCTTTAAAGCAACCCTCTGTTTCAAGAAAATAAAAAATTCACATTAAAGCCTCATTCACACGTCGGTGTTCCACATACTCTTTCATTTTAATGTGTATATACACACATCAGTTTTTTACCACGGCCTGTATTTTGAGCATGGATTCATCACGCCCATTATAGTCTATGGGTCCGTGAAAACCACATATGCAACACCGATGCCACCCGTGTTTCACGGATCATTAGGAAGAGATGTTTTGAAAATTATTTTTCAGCATTTATTGTGCAGTGTCGGTGAAACACAGATGACACACGGACAGGAAAAAACGGACACATGGAGGCATCACTGACCACCTTTTCACAGATTTAAGCATGGACACGGACGTGTGAATGAGGCTTAAACGGGTTGTCCGGGTTCACAGCTGAACCTGGACATACCCCTAATTTCACCCAGGCAACCCGCCTGACTAGGGCACCGTGTGCTGTCCACATCCTCACTTGCGTTCTATGGCCCCGCAAAAAAATAGAACATGTCCTATTCTTGTCTGCAGCAATGGACAAGAAAAGGCATTTCTATTATAGCGTCCGTGTTTTGCGGATCCGCAATTTGTGGACCGCAAAACCGTTGCGGATGTGTGAATGGACCCTTAGCTGTTCTGGCAGTAAACAGCTTCATAATATCGTTTCTTGCCTATTTTCTCATTGTATGCACGTGTATACTTTGTTACTCAGAGGATATTAAATATTACATCACCTCCGGTCAATCAGGACATTTTCAGTGGAGGAAGTCTTCATCCCCTGGACAGAAATCGAGTGAGTGGCGGCGGCCACTTCCTCCTCGCAGCAGTCGCTAAGCAACAAACAGGAGTCATCTCTTTCTCTGTGAATTTAACCCTCCGGATGAACAAATGTTATTTTTATTCCGTCTCCAAATCGTCTGTCTAAAATTAGGCATTCCATTATCTGATCACACCACTTAATACGAATTCAGATGAGATGATGCATGACATTAATTTTATTTCTTGCCGGTATCTTACCATCTAAGGAACTCCTTTGTTCTACAGTATCTTCATAAAAAGTACAAGGCTGCACTCTAAGCAATGCCTGTAGGGAAAAATACCCGTTATGGTATATTCACACCATGTTAGCAGCATCCTTCTGGGGTCCCTGAGGGGCCACATTAAAGGGGTTCTCTGGGAATGAAGAAAATGAAAATACTTAAATATGACTTTATTATAAATATATTCCCAAATACCTATCATTAGTTATAATGGCTCATTTTGTCTGTGGAGAAATCATTAGGAGAAATAAAATGGCCGCCGTCCTGTTAGTACACACAAAACCTGTCCTAATCACACAGCAGGACAAGGTACTTCACCACACTGAGATAAAGAGCTGCCTCATCCTCTGCTCTGCTTGTCAGGGATTATGATCCTGAATACAGCTGATCCTTAGCTGAATCTCTGTGGGAATTGAGTTCATGAGGAGACATGAAGTAGAGAGGAGTGTGAGGGGTTGGATGACAAGCAGCAGCACTTGTATGCAGTCTCCATTACCACAGTCCCACATCACCACACTCTGTACTTCATGTCTCCTCATGAGCTCCATTCCCACAGAGATCCAGCTGAAGATCATATTAAACTGTATTCATGATCATAATCCCTGACAAGCAGAGCGGAGAGGAGGATGAGGCAGCTCTTTAGCTCAGTGTTGTGAAGTAACTTGTCCTGCTGAGTGATTAGGACGGGTTTTGTGTGTACTAATAGGACGGCAGCCATTTTATTTCTCCTAATGATTGCTCCCTAGACAAAATGAGCCATTATCACTAATGTAAGGTATTTGGGAATATATTTATAACAAAGTAATATTTAAGTATTTTCATTTTCTTAATTCCCGGAGAACCCCTTTAAGCTCCCCCCCCATCAGCCCGCTAAGCTTCACTCACAGCCTGGGAATTTCTGCTATGGTTCTACATCCAGGAAGGGCCCTCTATCCCTAGGCCCTTGTGCAGCTGAACCACCCCGTAGTAGTTTTTTTTTTTTTTTTTCAGCCAACCACTTGTAGCCAGCAGGTGGTCTCCTGATCTATCGGGGCCCCCCAAGCATCTTCTTGATTTGCTTGGCAGTAGAATCCTCCACTGCTACCAGTGCATATGTTAAATGGGCCTATATGCCCTCATTTACCTGACGGAGGCCAAAGGAGTTTCCTTTATGGCCTACGTCAGGACAGTATGCATCAATGATAGTGTTTTTTTTTTTATATTGTATGGATTAGCACCACACATAAGTATTCCCTACAGAAGCATGCAGTAAAAAAAGAACTTAGTTGTTAGTGATTATAATATTAGAGTGAAAGGAGGCTCTAGTAATGCCCTGTTGGGCTGCCTGTAGTCTGGATAGAAGGTGAGAGGTGGGCACGGAGGCATACAGGTTCCATATGGTGGTGTTCCTCAACTCCAGTCCTCAGGGCCCACCTACCGGCCACGTTTTCAGGATTTCCTTAGTATTGAGCAGGTGATATAATTAGTTTCAATGCATCAGGACTTACCACAGGTATTTATGTGGGATATTCTCAAACCACAACCGACAGGTGGACCCTGAGGACTGGAGTTGGGAAAAACTCCATATGGTATCCAACAGCACATTCTGATCCTGCTGAAGAATGCCAGTTGGAGACCCTGCCATTAGAGGAACACATGTGGGGGCAGGATGTCCTGCACATATCACTTCTTTTATCACTACTAGTGGTGACCTGCTGTTGTATATGATGGCTCCCTAGATCATCACACTAACAGCTGGGGCAGTGTGTGGGCCCACAGCACAGACAGGACTGAAGCACTCACCACAAGGCCTCCATACTCGAACCCTGTTGTAAAATCCCAAACAAAACCTGATTCACGTTCACGAAACCACTGCAAACAAAGCCGACAGTAGCAAGCAGTCAATGGCAGGATACGAAATAGGCACCATGATACCAGTAGTTCTTCTGAAAAGCACCTGGAAATGGTCCAGATAGAGAAAGGGGTATGTAATGAAGGTGCCACCTATGTCTGGAGAGTGGACAACGAAACTGTGGGGGCTGCTTGTGCTTGTCGGCAGGTCAAATGATCCTGTCTTCTGGTGGTTTGTCTTGGCCTGTTCGCTGGGTGTTGCTGCTGCTCCCATCACCTCCTAACAGCTAGGCCAGAACGGGTTAGATGGCAGGCAGGTCATAGAAATAATCATCCTGCTTCTCTCCGTTCAATGATGCGTCCCCTCTAAAACTCTGTCAACTGGGCAAAATCTCTTGGTGTAAGACGTAGAGGCATGTCTACCATTCGACGATCTATCACCAAGACGTACATTACCCAGAAGTAGCCTCTGCGAGTCTGTTTATAGGGCAGCTGGGAAGCATTTTTATGCCCTCTTGTGGCAAGACTCATTGTCTAATCAGACCACACCTGTCATCATGTAAAACATGTGGGTGTATAGGTGACTAATGCCACTCAGTTAGTGCCTACTTTCAAGGTTCCTGATTACTTATACGGAGCTCTGGTCCCAGCATGGCCACTGATCCAAAGGCACATGACCAGACCATTCCATCGGCGACCTTCATAGAATAACGCTGCATACAGCACTGCACATGTGCTCATCTACTATATGTGCAGTAGTGGTAGAGTTGTTGCAGTACAGTACAATGCTAGTGAAGGGGGGTTTTCAGATCCTTTATCTCCCAGATCTGGTACAGAGTGTGAGAATCCAGTGTGTCATTATGTATTCACAGCAAGCTTTTATGCATCTGAATAGCATTTGAAGGCGTGATTAAACCGTAATTAAATATATGCTGGTTATTTCCATAATCTAACACACCTGCTACTACTGGTTGATCCATGCATGTAATTTGATGAATAGAACATCAGCAGGACCTACTGCTATTCATCTGATGGCTGACTGCTAATTAAAGGGCATCTGTCAGCTGATTTGTACCTATGACACTGGCTGACCTGTTACATGTGCACTTGGCAGCTGAAAGCATCTGTGTTGATCCCATGTTCATATGTGACTGTATTGCTGAGAAAAGGAGATTTTAATATATGCAAATGAGCCTCTAGGAGCAACAGGGGCGTTGCCATTACACCTAGAGGCTCAGCTCTTTCTGCAACTGCCACATCCTCTGCACTTTGACAGGACCAGGTGTGGTGATGTTTTCACTGCCTGGTCCTGTCAAAGTGGAGAGGATATGGCAGCTGCAGAGAGAGCTGATCCTCTAGGTGTAACAGCAACGCCCCTGTTGCTCTTAAAGGCTCATTTGAATCTATTAAAACATAATTTTTCTCAGCCATGCAGGCACATATAGGACCAACACAGATTCCTTCAGCTGCCACTCGCACATGTAACAGGTCAGCCAGTGTCATGGGTACAAATCTGCTGACAGATGCTCTCTAAATGGGTTACCTGAGAATCTGATATTAATGACTTATCCTCAGAATAAGTCATCAATATCAGATCGGCTGACTCTTGGCACCTCCGCGAATCAGCTGTTCAAAGAGGCCGCAATGCTCCGTGAGTGCTTAAAGGGGTTTTCTGGGAGTTAACTACTGATCGGTGGGGGTCCAACACCCGGGCCCCCCGCTAATCAGCTGTTTGAGAAGGCACTGGCGCTCCCGTGAGTGCCGCGGCCTTCTCTTAGCTTTTCCTAGGACAGTGACGTCATGTTCATTGGTCATGTGGCCTAGGAGTGGCCCAAGTGAACGGGGCTCAGCGCGATACCAAGCACAGCCGCTATACAACGTACGGCGCTGTGCTTGGTGAGCTGAGAGAAGGCCTCTGCACTCACAGGAGTGCCGGTACCTTCTCAAACAGCTGATCAGCGGAAGTCCCGGGTGTCAGACCCTCACCGATCAGATAATGATGACCTATCCTGAGGATATGTCATCAGCAGTTAACTCCCGGAAAACCCCTTTAAAGGGGTTGTACTCCAGTCTAAAATAGATATTCATTGAACTAAACCTCTCCAACTTTCTTTAAGGGTGCCTATTCGTAAACGTGGAGCATTTCGAACAGTCCTAACGTCATGAAATGTGACAATTTGCACCATTAGGTGGCTTCACGTTGTACCCTATATGATGGTCATAGCCATAGGGCGCATCATCTGCAGCTTAGGCTCAGTTTATACCGAAACTGGAGTAGACCGAGCAATGAATACGCTCATGACCTCACAGAAGGTCCTTCTCCTGGGAGCTCCCACTTCTGCCATGGCTCTACTGTACAGATTGATGGTGCAATTGATATCATGTTTGTATAATTCTTGCTGACTTGCTCACAATTAGGTGAAGAGCTCATTTCCGAGGCGAGAAGAGCACATACAAGCTGCACTGGAGGCTTCTGATAAAGTGGCCGTGACATCGTAGAAAGACTTTTACACAATGGGGCGCATCATTATTTCATCCCATCCATTCAGATGTGTGGAGAGTGAACACAATGAGAAGAAATATGGGCTGGGAACGTTGTGCCGTGGACCTCATAGTCATCCATCACTCCGCACAGTATCCTCAGGTACTTCATCCTCCTCCTGACTCTTAAAAGCTGTCACTTGAAAAAATAGCGTTGCCCTTGGTTATGTTTCTTTCTTGTCAGTGAATTACGGACGTGTGCTGTTTGTGGTCTCCATGGACCGCTCACTTAGGCCTTATTCACACGTCAGTGATTCACGGACATGTGTCGTCTGTATTCTCCATTCATTTAATGTGTGTTTTTAGCGCGGAAGCATGCCCTAATTTTGTCATGTATACGGATGCCTTACGCCCACTATAGTCCATGAAAAACACGGACCCAACATGGACGCTATCTGTGTTTCAAAGAGCATTTAAAGGAGATGCTCTGAAAATTATTTTTCAGTTGTGCAGTATTCATGGAACACGGATGACACACGGAGAGCAAAAAACAGACATATGGACCAAACACGGATTCTTCACAGATGAATCACTGACCATCTTATCACGGACACGGACCAGTGATTAGTGAAGGAGGGGCCAAGCTCAGCAGTGGAGAGGAGAAGTGGTAAGGACCTGTGATGATGTCACCATCATGTGATCAGTGCAAGAGGGGATGGAGCTCAGCAGTGGAGAGAAGTGGTAAGGACCTGTGATGGTGTCACCATCATGATATCATTGCAGGCGGCTGCAGACTTGGAGGTGGAGAAGTGGTGAGCCTGTTAAACCTTTTAATTTGTAGTCCTCTCCTCTTATACTCTGTCTCTGAATTGTCCTCTAATATCCAATGATAACAACCTGGACATGCTAGGAACTGTTGTCCTCTCTTCTTTTACCCGCCTTCCTGTAATGTTCTCTGATGCTGGTATATAGATTACAGTTTCCATTCTGTGTGTTGTATCGTCACCCACTGTCTTGGGGGTTAAGAAAGTGGTCACCCTATGTTACATCACATTTGTGATTTGTGTGTTTCCTGTGCTGGCAAAGAGGATATGAAGTCTGTTGTACCCAGAAACAGCGCTACCTTTTTCCATAGACTGTGCCTGGTATTGCTGCTCATTCCCATTCACTTCAAGGGATTTCTGTTACCAAGAATCTGACACAACATTCTAAGCAAATGATCATTGATTTGGGCCTCTGCTAAGAACAGTGTATTAGATTTTCAGAAACAGACATTTCTGAGCAGTGGTGTACATAGAGAAGTAAGGGCCCCATAGCAAGGATCAAACCAGGCCCCCACACAGGACAGAAGGGTTTCTGCCTACACTCTTTTTAATGACCCTTGGGCCATTTTTCCACTGCCTCATTTGCTAAAGGTTTTTTCTTTAGAGGGTAGAGTCCTGACCAAGTTTTCACCCCCAGTAGAAGAGAAGATGATCCCAACTAAGACTGTGCCCCCTCTTGCCCTGGGCCCCATGGCAGTCACATGGTCTGCCGCTATGGTAGTTACGCCCCTGTCTCTGTAGAGATTTTCTTATTTTTTCAGGAAAACATTGGTGACTAAAGATCCCAAATGTCAGCAATATAATCTTATCTCATGTATCCATACCTCCCAATCCCAGTTTTCAGGCACTGTGTCCAGGAAAGGCTTCTGCATGTCCCAATTTCAGCTATATCTGCATCCTCAGGACATACTGTAGATACACTTGAAATGTTGAAGCAGGAAGCTGTCGGCTCTATTATTCACCCTGTGACCCTTGCTGTCGGTGACTTGGTGCCGGTGTGATTGACGTCTTCATAGCTGCTGCCAGCCACAGACAGCAAAAGCTGGCAGAGGAACAGGGGTCATCAAACTGTGTGTGTGTAGGGGGGGGGGGCGTTAGGTGGGCTTAATACTGCATGTGGTAGCACTATGGAAGCATCGTATTGTGTTCGAGTCATAAGGAGATATCGTACTACATAGGGGGGCCCCCAAGAGGGCATCATAATGCATGTGGAGCTGCCAAGGGGAACATAATACTGTGTGGGGGCATGATATTGGTCAAGAGCCACTAAATGGTATAACACTTTATGGAGCATGGAGCAAATGTTAGCAAGACTAAACATATTCTCTAAATAGTATGAGCACTTGAGGATGTATATTATAGCTGGTAATATGTTAAAGAGGACCTTTCACCGTTCCTGACATGCCTGTTTTAATAGCTTCATGCATTCTCCATATAACAATTCTGGAACATCTATTCTTATGTCTCTATGTTGTGCCATTCCTTTATTATTTGCACTAGAAGTTATAAATGAATTGCTATTTGTCTTTAGTAAGGGAACAGAGGGGAGGTAACAAGTTGGGGGTGTGTCCCTGCACAGTCTGAACATGGCAGCACTGACTGGATAGAGTCAGTCTGTACAGGGACACACCCCCTACTGGTCACCTCCCCTCTGTTCCTTTACTGAAGGCATATACCGTGTTTCCCCGAAAGTAAGGCCCTGTCTTACATTAAATTTACCCCCAAAAGTCCCACCCTGCCTTACTTTCGGGGAGGCCTTACATTAGACAAAAAAAAATGACACTTTTTTTAACAATAAAATTGACATTTAATAACAGGCTGAACAGTACTACAGGCTGAACAGAACTACTGTGCCCCCATCAGACCTCAGATCAGCGTACTGTGCCCCCATCAGACCTCACATCAGCCTACTGTGCCCCCATCAGACCTCAGATCAGCGTATTGTGCCCCCATCAGACCTCAGATCAGCGTATTGTGCCCCATCAAACCTCAGATCTGCATATTGTGCCCCCATCAGACCTCAGATCAGCGTATTGTGCCCCCATCAGACCTCAGATCAGCCCACCCAGCCACATAAGATAAAAATAAAAAACCTCTCTTACCTGTTCTGCGCTGCGGCTGCCCTCCGGTCCACGCTCCGCTCTCTTCCCTGGCCCGCGCACACTATGACCTGACGCTGCGTGCAGCGTCAGGTCATAGTGCGCGCCGCCAGGGAAGAGAGCAGAGCGCGGACCGGAGGGCAGCCGCAGCGCAGAACAGGTAAGTAAGATTTTTTTATTTTTATGGGCCCCCTTGAGTCACTGGGCCCGGAGCCGTCGCCCCCCCTGCCCCCCCGGTAGCTACGCCACTGAGCCGGCCACAAGAAGCCCGCAGGCAGGCGAGTATGAACACATTCCCCAGCCACCCCCCACCATAGACGGCCTTACATTCCTCACAGACCCCCCCCCGATAGCGGCCTTACAATCGGGGGGTGCCTTACATTGGAGAACCCTGGGCACCCCCCTACCCTGCCTTACTTTCGGGGGGGTCTTATATTCGGGGAAACACGGTAGCAATTAATTCATAACTTCTAGTACAAATAATACAGGAATGGTACAACATAGAGCCATAGGAATAGATGCTCCAGAATTGTTATTACATGGGGAATGCATGAAGCTATTAAAACAAGCATGTCAGGAGTGGTGAAAAGTCCTCTTTAAACAACTTCATAAAATTAAAATAATCCTCTATTTTCATTGAGCGATTTCTTTCATTAATTTTAATACCCAGCTACAGAGGAAAAAGTTGAATCTGTGGGGGGTCTAATGGCTGAAATCCCCACTTATCAGATCTTTATTTCAGATCTAATTGATATGTCATAGTTTATAAGGAGGAGTCCTTTCAAACAACATCATAAACCAGGTGCTTCCAGTTAATGTGATCTTATACTCCCTCTAGTGGCAGAGATTGCTCATTGCACATTGAAGAATAAATGACATTAGTGTGGCATAGAGCTCCCTCTAGTGGACTGTATACTGTTTAGGCTTGCAATGTTACCTAAACAGAAAAAGGTGTTTTCTATGAATTAAAAATATTTTTGGGCTTAAAACATAAAAATGTAATTGTCTAATCTCTCATAAAATAGTACAGTACCAGAAAAGCATATGAGATTACACAAATCTGATGTACAGGGCAGTAATTGTCCTGCTGTACGGATTTCCAAATTTGCAGCATATCAATTATGTTTGTGGTTTTAGCTGCGGATTTCACCATTTTCCACTGAAGGGTAAGATCTGGGGAAAAACAACATGAAATCAAATTATATCCGCACCAAAATCCGCAATTTCTCACAGCAGATTTTGGTGCAGATATGGTGCAGTAAGTTAACGCACATAAATCCACACGGAAATCTGTGCAGGTCTTATGTGTGTTCACCCGCACTCGTATGCAGGTGGCCTAAGGCTCCTTTCACACGAGTGAGTTTTCCACGCGGGTGCAATGCGAGACATGAATGCTTTGCACCCGCACTGAATCCTGACCCATTCATTTCAATGGGTCTGTGTGCACATGAGCGTTTTTTTCACAGCATGTTCTATATTCTGCGTTTTTCACGCAGCCCTGGCCCAATAGAAATGAATGGGGCTTCAGTGAAAAACGCATTGCATCCGGAAGCAAGTGCAGATGCAATGCGTTTTTCACTGATGGTTGCTAAGAGATGATGTTTGTAAACAGAGGCGTAGCTACCAGGGGGGCAGGGGGGGCGACGGCTGCAGGCCCAGTGACTCAGGGGGGCCCAGCAAGGATGACCTTAAAACTATCAGGTGAGTACAAGTGAGCGCTTCCATTATGGAAGCGCTCACTTGTATTTAAGGACCCCCATCAGACCTCAGATCAGCCCACCCAGCCACATAAGATTAAAATAAAAAACCTCTCTTACCTGTCCCGTGCTGCGGCTGCCCTCCGGTCCGGCGCTCCACTGTCTTCCCTGGCCGGCGCGCACTATGACCTGACGCTGCACGCAGTGAGGTCTGATTGGGGCACAATACCCTGATCTGAGGTCTGATGGGGCACAATACGCTGATCTGAGGTCTGATGGTGGCATAGTAGGGTGATGTGAGGACTGATGGGGGCACATTCTGCTGATCTGAGGTCTGATGGCACAATACGCTGATCTGAGGTCTGATGGGGGCACAATACCCTGATCTGAGGTCTGATGGGGCACAATACGCTGATCTGAGGTCTGATGGGGGCACAATACGCTGATCTGAGGTCTGATGGGGGCACAATACCCTGATCTGAGGTCTGATGGGGCACAATACGCTGATCTGAGGTCTGATGGGGGCACAATATGCTGATCTGAGGTCTGATAGTAGGCATAGTAGGGTGATGTGAGGACTGATGGGGGCACATTCTGCTGATCTGAGGTCTGATGGGGGCACAATACGCTGATCTGAGGTCTGATGGGGGCACATTCTGCTGATCTGAGATCTGATGAGGGCACAGTAGGCTGATCTGAGGTCTGATGGGGCACAGAAGGGTGATGTGAGGACTGATGGGGGCACATTCTGCTGATCTGAGGTCTGATGGGGGTACAATACGCTGATCTGAGGTCTGATGGGGCACAATACGCTGATCTGAGGTCTGATGGGGCACAGTAGGCTGATGTGAGGTCTGATTGGGGCACAATACGCTGATCTGAGGTCTGATGGGGGCACAATACGCTGATCTGAGGTCTGATGAGGCACAATACGCTGATCTGCGGTCTGATGGGGGCACAGTAGGGTGATGTGAGGACTGATGGGGGCACATTCTGCTGATCTGAGGTCTGATGGGGGTACAATACGATGATCTGAGGTCTGATGGTGCACAAATTCGCTGATCTGCGGTCTGATGGGGGCACAATACGCTGATCTGAGGTCTGATGGGGGCACATTCTGCTGATCTGAGGTCTGATGGGGGCACAATACGCTGATCTGAGGTCTGATGGGGGCACATTCTGCTGATCTGAGATCTGATGAGGGCACAGTAGGCTGATCTGAGGTCTGATGGGGCACAGAAGGGTGATGTGAGGACTGATGGGGGCACATTCTGCTGATCTGAGGTCTGATGGGGGTACAATACGCTGATCTGAGGTCTGATGGGGCACAATACGCTGATCTGAGGTCTGATGGGGCACAGTAGGCTGATGTGAGGTCTGATTGGGGCACAATACGCTGATCTGAGGTCTGATGGGGGCACAATACGCTGATCTGAGGTCTGATGAGGCACAATACGCTGATCTGCGGTCTGATGGGGGCACAGTAGGGTGATGTGAGGACTGATGGGGGCACATTCTGCTGATCTGAGGTCTGATGGGGGTACAATACGCTGATCTGAGGTCTGATGGTGCACAAATTCGCTGATCTGCGGTCTGATGGGGGCACAATACGCTGATCTGAGGTCTGATGGGGGCACATTCTGCTGATCTGAGGTCTGATGGGGGCACAGTAGGCTGATCTGAGGTCTGATGGGGGCACATTCTGCTGATCTGAGGTCTGATGGGGGTACAATACGCTGAACTGAGGTCTGATGGGGCACAATACGCTGATCTGAGGTCTGATGGGGGCACATTCTGCTGATCTGAGGTCTCATGGGGGCACAATACGCTGATCTGAGGTCTGATGGAGGCACAATACGCTGATCTGAGGTCTGATGGGGGCACAGTAGGGTGATTTGAGGACTGATGGGGGCACATTCTGCTGATCTGAGGTCTGATGTGGGTACAATACGCTGATCTGAGGTCTGATGGGGCACAATACGCTGATCTGAGGTCTGATGGGGCACAGTAGGCTGATGTGAGGTCTGATGGGGGCACATTCTGCTGATCTGAGGTCTGATGGGGGCACAATACGCTGATCTGAGGTCTGATAGGGGCACAGTAGGCTGATCTGAGGTCTGATGGGGGCACATTCTGCTGATCTGAGGTCTGATGGGGGTACAGTAGGCTGATGTGAGGACTAATGGGGGCACATTCTGCTGATCTGAGGTCTGATGGGGGTACAATACGCTGATCTGAGGTCTGATGGGGCACAATACGCTGATCTGAGGTCTGATGGGGCACAGTAGGCTGATGTGAGGTCTGATGGGGGCACATTCTGCTGATCTGAGGTCTGATGGGGCACAATACACTGGTTTGAGGTCTGATGGGGCACAGTAGGCTGATGTGAGGTCTGATGGGGCACAATACGCCTATCTGAGGTCTGATGGGGGCACAGTACGCTGATCTGAGGTCTGATGGGGCACAATACGCTGATCTGAGGTCTGATGGGGGCAGGGGACTGTTAGTTTAGTGATGTAAAAACTGGGACAGGTTTCCTTTAACATAGGAGTCCCCTTGTTTTTTACTCCTATTACTCCTATATTTTACTGCATTATATGGTAGAGTATTTAGACTAGGGTATGTAGAAAGTCTATTGTACTGTACTTAACAGCATAGATGATCTAACAGTTTATACAGTCATCTTTCTAATACAATATTATAACCACAACTAGTAGTATGTGCCTGTGAAGTTGGAAACGTGCGTTTGGGAAGCCACTAAGTGGGGGGCCCACTCAAGTATGTTTCGCCCCCCCTGTGCTGAACCTCTAGCTACGCATCTGTTTGTAAACTTTCAGGTTTTTATCACGCACGTGAAAAAGACATCAAAACGCATTGCACCCGCGTGGAAAAAAGTACGTAATCGCAGACAAAACTGACTGAACTTGCTTGCAAAATAGTGCGAGTTTCCCTTAACGCACCCTGACTGTCACGCTCGTGTGAAAGACGCCTAAGGGTAGGACCACATGGAGCGACCACGCTGCTGTCGGGTGCCGCGTGGCCATATGAGCTGGAGCTGGCACTAATTAAACTAATTAGAACGGCACTGATGGTCTGTATTAGAGATGAGCGAATCAATTTCGGATGAAACATCCGAAGTCGATTTGCATAAAAGTTTGTTCTAATAATGTACAGAGACGGAGCTCCATACAGTATTGTGTACAGTATTGTGTCCATACAGTATTATAGAATGTATTGGCTCTGATGATCTGAAGTTATTACTAACTAGTAACTAAAAACTTCATAAATTCATTTTTACTGTAAAAAAAAAAACACATTTCCTGAACTCGGGTTCGGTTCCAAGGAAAAAAAATCCAAATGGGGTAGAATTGGGAAAAAATGTAATTCTGACAAAGGTTTTTAATTTTTTTACATCGTTCACTATGCGGTAAAATTGACCTGTTATCTTCATTCTCCGGGTCAGTACGGTTACAACGATACCACACTTGTATAATTTTTCTTGCGTTTTAATAGTGAAAAAAAATTAAAACCCTTAAGAAAAAAAAATTATCACCATATTCTCACCCCTATAACTTTTTTGTAGTTCTGTGTACAGGGCTGTATGATGGCTCATTTTTTATGGGGCGATGTGTACTTTTCAGTGATACCAATTTGAAGTGTGTGTGACTTTTTGATCACTTGTTATTAAATAATTATTGGGTTGAGTTGAAGTGACAAAAAATAGCGAATTGGCTGTTTGTTTGTTTTTTTCCCCGTTACGCCATTTGCCGCATGCTATTAGTATTGTTCTATTTTAATTGTATGGCACTTTCGCCTGCGGCAATGCCCATGATAACATAGTAACATGGTTTATAAGACCGAAAAGAGACATCTGTCCATCCAGTTTGGCCTGTTATCCTACAAGTTGATCCAGAGGAAGGCAAAAAAACTCTGTGAGGTAGAAGCCAATTTTCCCCACTTTAGGGCAAAAATTCCTTCCCGACTCCAATCAGGCATCAGAATAACTCCCTGGATCAATGACCCCTCTCTAGTAACTATAACCTATAATATTATTACCCTCCAGAAATACATCCAGGCCCTTCTTGAACTCTTTTAGTGAACTTACCATCATCACCTCCTCAGGCAGAGAGTTCTATAGTCTTACTGCTCTTACCGTAAAGAATCCTCTTTTTTGTGTACAAATGATGTTTAATTTTTTTTTTGGGTTAAACATTTTAAGGAAAGGCGGTGGATTTGAACTTTTATATTTTTTGATCTTTTTTCTATTTGTAAAAACGTTTTTTTTACAATTTTTTTTTACTTTTTTTAAGTCACCCTGGGTGACAATAAATGGCAATCATTAGATTGCCCATTGTGTTAATTGAAGGCTATATAGCCATCATTGAACACTTAAAGGGGTTGTCCGGGTTCAGCTCTGAACCAGGACATACCCTTAATTGCACCCAGACAGCCTGCCTGACAGGAACATCATAGCATGTCATGCTCAGATGCGCTCCCTTGCCCTGTGCAGGATCGCGCAGGGCAATGGCTCTTTTATTTATATTTACAATAACAGACTGCCGGGCGGAAGCTTTCCTCCAGCAGTGTATTCAGTGATGACACGGCTCTGATGGGCCGGCTTTAGTGCTGCCCTAGCCGTTTTACAGGCTAGGGCAGCGCTAAAGCCCGCCCATCAGTGCCGGTGACGTCACCGGACTCAAAATGCCTTTGCCCTGCACGATTCAGTACAGGGCAAAGGAGAGCATAGGTGGATGAAATGCTCCAATGCTGTTGTCAGGCGGGCTGCCTGGGTAAAATTCTGGGTATGTCTGGGTTCAGCTCTGAACCCAATCAAATCCCTTTAAATTTTCAATATAACAGTACAGTGCTGCCACCTAGTGGCCTGTATTGGTATATTCTTCTCATAGACTCTGAAGCCTGCTTGAGGCTTCGGTCTATTAGAGCAGTGATTTTCAACCAGTGTGCCTCCAGCTGTTGCAAAACTACAACTCCCACCATGCCCTTCTGTAGGCTGATAGCTGTAGGCTGCCTAGGCATGATGGGAGTTGTAGTTTTGCAACAGCTGGAGGCACACTGGTTGAAAATCACTGTATTAGAGTACTATAGCAGGTTCCTCGATCTCAGCTGGGGAACACTGTTACAGGAGCGGAAGTGTGCAGCTTCTGCTTCTAGACTGTTTTGATGCCATGGTCACATTTGACCATGGCACCTGAAGAGGAAAATATATGCGATCAGCCTTATGCAGCGAGTCTCTGATATTTTAAATAGCAGAAACCCGGCGGCTATGGCGCCCACTGCACATGCTAGCGGGCGCCATGTTTAACGACCGAACTTCTGCCGTACATGTGCAGCACAGGTCCTGAAGGGGTTAGGTAGAGCCCACTGTGGCTAATATGATTATCCGATACTTAAAGGGGTTGTCTGGGTTCAGAGCTGAACCTGGACATAGCCTTAAAGGGGTTGTCTCACCTCATTAATCCACTGTAAATCACTTACTTGTTTTCCAGTGAAGGTATCTTCCATATACATCAATTTTCAAATATGGCTGTGACTCCTGTAATTAGCATTTTTATACCCCCATATTGCATGCTCGTTTCTAGGAGTTACGGCCACCGCCGTAATGTTCAGAACGGTGGCCGAGCAGACGCACAAATACTCAATGCTCCAGCTGCTGCAGTGGCCGGGTTTCTGGGAGCGAGCGCACACTGAGACTTGCGCATGCGCATTCACTCCCGGCCCCGGCCACCTCGTCTGAGCTCCCATCCGAACTGAAAATTTTACACATAACAGAGCAGATTGTGACAAGCAAATCTACATTGGACATCATTTCACGATCTGCTCTGTTATCCCAGAGGCTGAATCTCCTCTGACAGCCTCAGGATCGAGCACGCATGAAGCAAGGGGCGGGGTTACTTCCTCCGTGCCAGGCTTGCCTTGCTTTCTATCTCATATTTGAGCCCCGCCCCCAACAAGCAAGGAAGAGAGGCCCTGAGAGCAGCAAGGCAGCCTGCAAACAGGGAGGTGAGACAACCCCTTTAATTTCACCCAGGCAGCCCGTCTGATGTTAGCATCGAAACATATCATGATGCACGATCCAGCGCAGGGCAAGGCTCTTTTGTTTACTAATACACAGTGCCGGGCGGAGACTTCCGCCCGGCAGTGTGTTCGGTGACGTCACCAGCTCTAATGGGCCGGCTTTAGCGCTGCCCTAGCCGCGTTACTGGCTAGGGCAGCGTTAAAGCCCACCCATCAGTGCCGGTGACGTCACCGGGCTCACTGCCGGGTGGAAGCCTCCCCATGGCAGAGCCTGGTACGTCACAGGAACCAGGCTAAATGCCTTTGCCCTGCGCTAATTAGCGCAGGGCAAAGGAAGGCATCGGAGCATGAGATGCTCCGATGCTAACATCAGGCAGGCTGTCTGTGTGAAATTAAGAGTATGTCCGGGTTCAGCTCTGAACCCGGACAACCCCTTTAAAGGGGTTATCTGGGAATATATGTTGATGACCTATCCTCAGGATAGATTATCAATAACAGATTGGCAGGGTCCAACATCCGGGACCCCTGCTGATCAGCTGTTAGAAGAGACCGGGAACTCAGTGAGCGCTGCAGCCTCTTCTAGGCCATGTGACTTCACCATATCAGACTATTTGCCCAGACGCATAGCTGTGGTCCTCCTGAATAAAATGCATTTTTTTCTTTAGGGCCCTTGCAAACGAGCGTGAGACACGCATCACGGGCCCTGGCTTGAACTCCCGGCACTGAACGGGGTTACATAGCATTATACTGATTTATGATGCTAGGTAACCCTTACAGTTCTGGAACAGGATTATGTCAGTGTTATCCAACACATTCCAGAACTGTAAGGGTTACCTAGTATCATAAATCAGTATAATGCTATGTGACCCCGTTCAGTGCCGGGAGTTCAAGCCAGGGCCCGCGATGAGGGAGACGTGCGTTTCTCACGCTCGTCTGCAAGGGCCCTTATTGATCTAAGAATCCGAGTTATAATGACTTTTTCTTACTATGCAAATTAGGCCTTTGGTGCAAGGAGGGCGCCACCATTGCTTTTCTTGCACCCAAGCTCCACTCCTTTCAGAAGTCAACCCCTCTGTTTGTGCTTTGCCACTGCGTGGCCCTGTCAGTTAAAGCAGCCAGGGAAGGGCTGCCCACAGAAAGGAGTGGAGCTTGTGTGGAATAAGAGCAATGGCGACACCCTCATTGCACCAAGGGCCTAGTTTGCATATTATGAAAAAGTATGAAAACTTGGGAACGGATCCTCAGATCAACAAATGAAAAACAGCATTTTAATCAGGTGAACCCCAGCTATGTGTCTATGCAAACAGTTGGACAGGGAAGTCGCTGGTGACAGATTCCCTTTAAGCTCCCTCCATTCCCTCCCCACTCCGGTGGTCCCGGCTGTCGTTCTTTTCATCGCTGCGGCAAAATTGTTGCTGACCACTCCACCCGATCACTGCAGTCACTGATCTCAGCAAGTTTTGTTCAAGATCTCTGCTTTCAGTCACCCAATAGGAGCTTTCATTGTTTACTTCCCAGGGGCAAAAGCCTGTCCTGGTCACATGTCAGACACACAGCTGTCTTACAGTACAGTTAAAGGGATTGTCCAGGTTCAGAGCTGAACCCAGACATACCCACATTTTCACCCAGGCAGGCCCTGTGATATGCTGTCCCTTGCCCTGCGCTGGATTGTGCAGGGTTAGGGCTTCCAGAGGCTTCCCCCCTTAGCAGTGTATTCGATGGCTCTGATGGGCTGGCTTTAGCGCTGCCCTACCTGTGCGCGGTGCACTCTCCTTCATTTTGGGCAGCAGTTCTAGAGATAGGAGCAGGTCCCAGATAGGGTTGCTACCTGGCTGGTAACTCAACAGCCAATCTGTTAATTTAGTGCCCCTGCCAGTAATATATTCCTACCGGCAATTATTCCTATATGAACTGTTACTAATGAGCGCTTCCATTGCAGAGCGGTCATTAGTACAGCCTTTACCTCCTGCCCCCTCCTCCACTTGTGTTAAGAAGAAAAAAAAATCACCTCTTCTATTTGATGGCGCCGGGGTCAGGACCTTAACTGGAAGCAGCAGGACCTGCGAAATGTCATCACACTGGAGTGCAGGTCCTGTCCTGAGCTTCCAGTGAGTGAGAGTTCACAGCAGTGCAATCAAACGGATGAAGTGTTTTTTTTTTTTTTTTTTTGCACAAGCAGAGAAAGGCACACTAATGGGGGCATTATTCTTACTGGGGGGCATTATTATTGGGGGCACTAATAGGAGCATTACTCTTACTGGGGGCACTATTGGGGGCATTATTAACATTGGGGGCACTAATGAGGGCATTACTCTTAGTGGGGGCACTATTAATATTGGGGGACACTAATGGGGGCATTAGTAATTCTGGGGGCTCTTATGGGGGCATTATTATTAATGGGGGCATTACTATTACTGGGGGGGACTAATATTACTGGGGGCACTAGTGGGCATTATTAATTCTGGGGGAGCTAATGAGAGCATTACTATTACTGGGGGCACTAAAGGGGGTATTAATATTACTGGGGGGCACTAATGGGGGCATTAATGTTACTAGGGGCACCCTGTGTTAAGCCACACCCCCTTTGGGTGTGGCTTAACAAGGCTGGTATTTTAGTTGGGAAAGGTGGCAACCCTAGTTCCAGAGGTGGGACCCGCACCTATAATCTGACATTGATGGCATATCCTAGCGGTATATATATTCCATGTTTGAGATGGGAAAACCCCTTTAAGGGCTATTCATACTTGATGTGGTTGAGGCGCAGCTAAAAGTGGTTGTCAGGGCGTTTGGTGAGGTTGCGGTTTGACAGGTGAAATGCATAAATAAAATGTGCTACACCTGTAAATCTGCAATACATTGAAAGCTGCAGCAAAAACGCATGCAGTTTTTCCAATGCATTTTTAACTTCAACGTCTCAATATATCTATATTATTATATTGTAATATTTTTATTATACAAAAAAATTAACTTTATTCCCTGAGCATACCCCAACAAAGGTTCATTTGCATAAAAAACTCCACATTTAGGCAAAATTTTCCTAAAACAACATTTTCTATGACGAAGCAGAACAAGCAGAAAGCAGCTGAATGAAACTGCACCTTAGGTGGTAGCTTCTGCTGTGTGCTGCTCTGTAAACTGACGCCACCGCCAATCACAAATCTTCTCACACATGCCGCCGGTCAAGCCACAGATGAAAGCTGGTCTGTCATTGGCAGACCACGCCGAGCTAATCGATTGGCTGTCAGTGACGGCTGTGGGCGGTGCCCGCCGGGCATCAGGGAAGTGTTTTGCTATGTGACTTCCGGTACACACGGTATCCATCTATTCCACAGCGCCACCCACCGACCTGTACCGGCTCAGCGGTGAGGTATGGTCAGTACTGGAGCCCGGACCTCCAAGATACCGTATCGAGGAACCGCAGCCTCCGGTGTTGCGCTGTGTGTTGGGCAGGGGGCTTCATCCCACTGACACGCCTCCTTCCTTCATCCATCCATTCAAGACACAGAGAATGGCCACTGGGGAGCTACAGGGCAAGTACCAGAAGCTGGCACAGGAGTACTCCAAGGTGAGGAGGGCGCAGTGCCACCGTCTGTACACTGCCAGGACCATTGGCTCCGGTGTAATGCACCAGCAGGGGTTAATAGTCTGCATCTTAGGTGGTAGCTTCTGCTGTGTGCTGCCCCCTGCTGGTGACAGGTTGCACTTTGTGACCTTTGCGTACCTGACACTTTACATATGATGTTCTCTCTGAGAAGTTGGCTTTACTGGTGGGACAATGGTGGCATAATGGTGGCACCATGGACTGCACTATGTTCCTGGTGGGTCAGTGATGGCACCATGGACTGATCTATGGTCCTGGTGACAGTGCCATGGACTGCACTATGTTCCTGGTGGTTCAGTGATGGCGCCATGGACTGCACTATGTTCCTGGTGGTTCAGTGATGGCGCCATGGACTGCACTATGTTGCTGGTGGTTCAGTGATGGCGCCATGGACTGCTCGATGTTCCTGGTGGTTCAGTGATGGCGCCATGGACTGCACTATGTTGCTGGTGGTTCAGTAATGGCGCCATGGACTGCACTATGTTCCTGGTGGTTCAGTGATGTCGCCATGGACTGCACTATGTTCCTGGTGGTTCAGTGATGGCGCCATGGACTGCACTATGTTCCTGGTGGTTCAGTGATGGCGCCATGGACTGCACTATGTTCCTGGTGGTTCAGTGATGGTGCCATGGACTGCACTATGTTCCTGGTGGTTCAATGATGGCGCCATGGACTGCACTATGTTCCTGGTGGTTCAGTGATGGCGCCATGGACTGCTCGATGTTCCTGGTGGTTCAGTGATGGCGCCATGGACTGCTCGATGTTCCTGGTGGTTCAGTGATGGTGCCATGGACTGCTCGATGTTCCTGGGTGGTTCAATGATGGCGCCATGGACCCATGGACTGCTCGATGTTCCTGGTGGTTCAGTGATGGCGCCATGGACTGCTCGATGTTCCTGGTGGTTCAGTGATGGCGCCATGGACTGCTCGATGTTCCTGGTGGTTCAGTGATGGCGCCATGGACTGCTCGATGTTCCTGGTGGTTCAGTGATGGCGCCATGGACTGCTCGATGTTCCTGGTGGTTCAGTGATGGTGCCATGGACTGCTCGATGTTCCTGGTGGTTCAATGATGGCGCCATGGACCCATGGACTGCTCGATGTTCCTGGTGGTTCAGTGATGGCGCCATGGACTGCTCGATGTTCCTGGTGGTTCAGTGATGGCGCCATGGACTGCTCGATGTTCCTGGTGGTTCAGTGATGGCGCCATGGACTGCACTATGTTCCTGGTGGTTCAGTGATGGCGCCATGGACTGCACTATGTTCCTGGTGGTTCAGTGATGGCGCCATGGACTGCACTATGTTCCTGGTGGTTCAGTGATGGCGCCATGGACTGCACTATGTTCCTGGTGGTTCAGTGATGGCGCCATGGACTGCACTATGTTCCTGGTGGTTCAGTGATGGCGCCCATGGACTGCTCGATGTTCCTGGTGGTTCAGTGATGGCGCCATGGACTGCACTATGTTCCTGGTGGTTCAGTGATGGCGCCATGGACTGCTCGATGTTCCTGGTGGTTCAATGATGGCGCCATGGACTGCACTATGTTCCTGGTGGTTCAGTGATGGCGCCATGGACTGCACTATGTTCCTGGTGGTTCAATGATGGCGCCATGGACTGCACTATGTTCCTGGTGGTTCAGTGATGGCGCCATGGACTGCTCGATGTTCCTGGTGGTTCAATGATGGCGCCATGGACCCATGGACTGCTCGATGTTCCTGGTGGTTCAATGATGGCGCCATGGACTGCTCGATGTTCCTGGTGGTTCAGTGATGGCGCCATGGATGGCTCTATGTCACTGCTGACTGCACAGTTGCATGTGTGTCATTTTGCAGACTTCTGCTATCGTTCATCCACCAAGGACGGCATGAAAACGGCCAGCACTCTACCTCCAAAACGAATGGGTCACTAGCTGGCACTCTTGTATCTGAACGTGATTTGTGCTTTCTGGTGCTCTCTATATAAAGGCGTAACCCATAATTCTGAATCTGCATGATGTAATTTCTCAAAGGTAGGTAAATATACTTTAGAGAGGTCCTGTCACTTCTCCTGACAGTCCCGTTTTTGCAAATACTTGGATTACCCAATAAATAACGATCCTGGAACATCTTTTCTTTTAACTGTGTTGTCACTCTGTTATTCCTTCTAGAAATATATGAATAAATTGGCAGCTGTTTGTTACCAGTCGGGTATGTCCCTGCACAGTCTGACATTGTGTAATTGGTGCTCCCTTTGTCACACAATGTTGGGACACACCCCTTTCATAAGAGAATGGCAACACCCACTTGTCAATTTATTCATACATTACCAGGAGGAATAGCAGAGGCACAGTACAGTGCAGACTTCTAAGCAGAAATGCTCCAGAATTATTTTATTGGGAATACAAATAGTTACCAAAACATTACCATAAATATTTTGTATTTACGTGAAATAACAATTTGGGAGCATCTTTTCTAAGATTGCTGCTCTGTGCCCTGCCTCTATTATTCCTCATGGAATTGTTAATCAAACTGACATCTAGGTCTTTCTCTTGACAGTGAACTCAATCTTATATTGTTAGCAATGTGCACAGTGTCAGGACACAGCCCCTCTGGTAACACCCAGTTGTCTGTTGAAGCAGAAATTCCTAGGATTTATAACAGAGGAATGACGTGACTTAGGGATGTAAGAAAAGATGCTCCAGAATTGTTATATTATGGGGAACACAAGTATGTAATGAAGCAGACGTGTAATGGGAAAGCTCGGCCTGTAGTAAACTTAAAGAGGTATTCCCATCTCACAAATGTAGTTTGTATAGTTAGATATAGCCATACCAGTATTATTACTAATAAAATGTATTTATATAAAATGTACCGTTTAGAAGATTTCCCTATTTGTATATCCATTGTCCCACACACATCAGTCAGGCCGTTGCCCCTAGTTACAACCACCGTGGCCATGTAGTAGTGGTGGCCGGCTTGCTCTTGTTCAAACCCGCTCTGAGGTAACGGCTGTATTGTGAACACACATTACATGAACATGTGGAGACACATCTTAGGATACTTTCACATCTGCGTTTTGGTCGCTACCAGTCGAAAACGCAATGGTCAGGATTAGAGATGAGCGAGCATGCTCGAGTGCCATTTTTGCGTATTTACGTACGCATTTTAAAATTCGTACGCTATTCATACGCATATTTTAATCTATACGCAAATGCGTACGAATAGCGTACAAATTCAATTTGTACGCTATTCGTACGCTATTCGCTCATCTCTAGTCAGGATCCGTCCAAAACGCAGACTTTATAAACGGATCCTGCTCCATAGAGATGAATTGGTCTGGGAACAGGATCCGTTTCTCTGTGTTTTGGAAGCGCAGACAAAAATACTACAACCCTAAGATGTGTCTCCACATGCTCATGTAATGTGTGTTCACAATACAGCCGTTACCTCAGAGCGGGTTTGAACAAGAGCAAGCCGGCCACCACTACTACATGGCCACGGTGGTTGTAACTAGGGGCAACGGCCTGACTGATGTGTGTGGGACAATGGATATACAAATAGGGAAATCTTCTAAACGGTACATTTTATATAAATACATTCTATTAGTAATAATACTGGTATGGCTATATCTAACTATACAAACTACATTTGTGAGATGGGTATTCCCATCTCAGACAATTGGGGCATATGGCAGGGATATGTCCCCATTTTGTCTGATGGGTTCAGATCCCACTTCTGGGACCCGCACCTTCTCATAAACGCAGCCGGCAAAGTGAAGGAGGGCTCACCGCACATGTGCTGCTGCCCCCTATTCGTTTCTATGGGGCCGCCAAAAATAGCCGAGCGCTGGCCCGTCAGCCCCATAAAATTGAATGGGAGCCATGGCCATTCGTTTCTGTGGGGAGAGCACTTGGCGGTGGCCGCTTCCCGTTCCGTTCTCGATATAGGTGCAGGTCCCAGAGGTGGTGACATATTCCTAGTAAGACAGAAACCTGTAGGGAATAATAAAAGGAGCGTTCTACAGATTGATAACTGTGGCGGCAGCCAGGCAGAACCAGGCACTTTGATCAGTGTATCCGAGTTTTGTTAACTGTTCTACAAAACAGTTAATTTTTAACCATAGAATGTCCACTGAAGGTTTTGTGACTAAATATAAAATATTCAGTTAATTAGTTGATTTCATCTAAGCTGATCGGCTCCTGGCGATGTGCCCGATCGTGGTGGATTCTGCTGGGTAACAACCTATTGGCACGTGGCAGCCATTGTTTATCTCCATGTTCAGGAAGGCTCTTTCCATGGGTGTTGCCTCACCAGACACACACGAGAGAGTCCTGGAATCTACTGAATTGGGCCTCGTGCACATGAACTTATTTTTTTCCGAATTCGATCCACATTTTGTGCACAATGTCCTCTGTGCTGTCCGCATCCGCATGTCCGTTCCACTGCACCTGCAAAAAAATAAAACATTCTTCTCCATATTACGGACCAGGATAGGGCAGTTCTATTATGGGCCGGATGGACCTGCACTGGCCAGTATCCATGTTAAATTTGCGGACCTGTAAGGCTATGGTCGCGTACATGAGCCCTAACACTGACACAATGCTGTCAGTGTAATTCATTAGATTCCAGGACTCTCAGGGTCACACAGCATTATAAGGCCTCATTCACACGTCCGTATTTGTGCACATCCAGGAAAACGGTCAGTTTTTTGCGGATCCGTTGTTCCGCAAAAAAAATCCGTTTTTCCAGGACATCCGTTCCGTTTTTCCGTAAAAAACGGAAAGGATGTATCCATATGTCAAGGATGAATAACATCTGTACCTTTTCTTTTTTTTTCTCCCCTTCTGGAACGGAATCCGCAAATACGGATGACATGCGAATGCCTTTCCGCATGTCTTCCGCATTTTTTGCGGATCCATAGACTTTCATTGTGCTACGGACCGCAATTCGGGAGAAAAGTAGGACAGGAGGATTTCTTTTTGCCCGCATTTTTTCGGGACCCACTGAAATGAATGGATCTGCATCCTATCCGCATAATTGTCCGCAATTGCGGAAACGGATGCGGACATATTATACGGACGTGTGAATAAGGCCTAAATCAGTATAATGCTGTGCAATCCTGTCAGGGAAGCAGAGGTCAGAACGGGACCTGTCACTGACACACGCTGCTATTTTCTCGAATTGAACGCGCTCGTGTGTTGTGCTGGTGGTTACACCTAGGTTTTAAATGGTGTTTTTTGTACCTGTGGTTTTTGGTGCATATTTTATGGTAAAGACACCAGATTTTAGCTGAAGCAAGCCTTTTTTGCTACTAGTGTTTTTAAGTAGGTGTCATTTTGACATCCCTTCTATATGGACGAAAAAGGTAGAAATAAAAACCCCACTAAAAAAATAAAATGCAATAAAAATCTTGTGCAAATCGGGAAAAAAAATAAGTGACATCTATGACGGGGTTTTTTTTTTTGTTTTTTTTTTTCCTTTAGCGATCAACAGCAGAGCACATTTGTGTGAAGGGGCCCTTAAAGGGGTTGTCCAGCAGGGCAATTTTTTGCATGTATTTCCTGCATATCAAAACCAGACAAGGAAGGGGAGACTGGCCACTTGCTGCTTCGGCCAGTGAATGCAGGGGTGGATTGGCCATAGACCTTACAGGGAAATTTCCCGGTGGGCCGATGCCCAGGGGACCGTCTGGGCCCTCCAAATGGCCTGCCAGTGGAAGTTTTTGGGGATGTATTTTGTGCTGCTGGCAGTATTTTGTGATGGGACTGTGGTATTTGGCTCTGTTGGGTTGGTATAATGTGCCAGAATATGGTATTGTTGGCCCTGTCTTCCATCAATTTGGATTCAACTACACAACAGGGCCCACTTTTAGTATTTTTTCTAGGGCCACTTTAACTTCCCAGTCCATCCCTGAGTGAATGGCTGCAGCAGCGCACATGACCATGGATGAAACATCGCACTGTCACTGGGGACCGAAAAGAGGTGCTGGAATGGAACACTTTCCCAGCCCTAGCTAAAATTGCTTTTGGGGTCGGACAACCCCTTTAAGCAGCAGTATCACTCAGTTCCGGTATGGACACAGCCAAATCTACCTGGAAAACCCCTTTAAAACTAGAAAACAAAGTCTGTGCCTGCTGCGAGCATTGGACTGCGACTGTCATTAGACTGCTGGTACCTGTCTGTCGTATGATGGATCCCAGCGGGCACAGGTGGGCATTGCTGACTGATAATGGGGTCCATTGGTGTTCTGTCATGCCAGAAACCGGAGCCCCAAACGGTGCAATGGGAGAACCGAGGTGTGAAAGTGGATCTTCTGAGCTCGGTGTGATGGCAGCCTAAGGGGACAAACACTGATGTGATGGCATCCGTGTTGTGTCCGTGATTTTTCATGGATCACGAATAGGAGATCCTAATGTACGTGAAATACCAGTGATATGTGGAGGGCGAACAAACGGACACACGGACCAAACACTAGATTCTTCACGGTTAAACCACTGACCATCTGGTGTCATTACTGACACTGATGTGTGAATGAGGCCTTACTCATACAGCTCTGTCCTTACACCACGTGACACGTAGAAAGATGGCGGGTGAGCCAGGTTTGAAGGGTTAAAGAAAACCTATTGGCAGGATCAACCTCGTTAAACCAGACACTCTTCCTGGTAGGGTCGATTCTGCTGATTACAGTTATACCTGTCTTGTTAAAATCTGTTTTGGTGATCCCAAGAAAAAAAATAAATTTGATTTTTTTTTATGCAAATGAGAGCTTTAGTGCTTTGAAGGCGGAGCCTAGCCCCTCAGTGCACCTCATCTGCGGTGCTAGCCACTCCCCTTAGTGCAATAAGAGGTTTTTTTTTCTTGGGAACGACGCAACAGATTTTCACATGACAGCCCTACCAGACAGGGTTCCTGGTTTAATAGGGTTGATTCTGCTGGTACGTGCTCTTTAAAGGGGTGGTCCATGATTAGAAGAACATACTTGCTTATTTCCTAAAACAGCACCACGCCTGTCCACAGGTTGTGTGTGGTATTGCAGCTCAGCATTGTTCACTTCAATAGAGCAGAGCAGCCATGTCAGACGTAACCCATGGACAGGCGCAGTGCTGTTTCTGGAGGAGAGCAGCCATGTTTTTCTAACCCTGGACTAGCCCTTTAACGATCTTTAGTCAGTCTTGTAAGCCTAGACGCATGGGATGCGGCTCATTTTTGGGATATAAGCCCCCAGACCCTGTGATGCCAGTCATCCTTGAACCATTCCATATTGCAGTGCCCCTATAGGAAAAGTCTTCCCCCCTCATTGCTCTCTATTATTCCACCTGGAAATGGAACTTCTGTAGCCAGTCTGCAGCCCTGTATGTGCCTGGAGAGCCAGGAACCCCTGGAAAGAGGTCCTCCAGCTACATGTCCCCGTCCTTTCCCCCCTCCAACTTGCTTTCTAACTGCATATGGAATTATTTGCAGACAAGCATCCAAAAAAAGCTGCCAGTATACGTCTATGGAAATGCAGAATGTAATTGAAGTTGAGCAATCGCATTGGACCGGACAGTAGGGCAGAGGCCTAAGATGCGTCAGCAGCGGAGAGTACATATGACTCCATCAGACGTTCTTCTGTCTTTTTCAGCTCAGGGCGCAGAACCAGGTGTTGAAGAAGGCGGTGGTCGATGAACAGGCGAATTCGGCGGCGTTGAAGGTACTGATTCGCTATTAATTGCACATAGAAACGTACGTGTGGTAATGTAGTAACGCTGCCGGCTTCTTCTACCAGGAGCAGATGAAGATGAAAGAGCAGTCCCTGAGGAAGCAGCAGCAGGAGATGGACAGCCTGACCTTCAGGAACCAGCAGCTAGCCAAGAGGGTGGAGCTTCTGCAAGAAGAACTGTCAGTGATGGAAACCAAAGGCAAGAAGGCCAAGGTGCTGAGATGTTACCCTGTGACCTGTATTTCCTGTAGTAGTTATTACTGTCCCATCCCATTCATGTCGCCTGTCAAAATTTAGAAATTCTCATGTTCCCCGTGGGAGCTCTGGAAATCATTCATACTGGTGGTTTTCATGTAAAGAAGACCTGTCGGCTCTTCTGACGTGTTTTAGTAATGAATTATCTCACTATTTTGGAACACATTTCTTACAGCCCTCCTCTGTGCAGTTCTTCTGTTATTCTTTTTGGAAATATATGAATACATTGTCAACTGGTTGTTACAGTTCCCCTTGTCTTTAGGGAGAGTCGTTACATTGTCTGGCACTGATTGGACAGTGGCAAAATCTGTAGAGAAAAGCCCCTTTGCCAAGAGGAACGGTGACACTCAGTTCTTATATTTACAGGAGGAATAACTGAGGAATGATACAATACTGAGTGGTGAAAATAAATATACACCAGGGCACACGCATATACGGCATGCTGCCCAGACGTGCTCCGTTTAAAGGGTTGTCTCATCTGAGACATTGGTGGCATATTGCTGGGATATGCCACCAATGTCATGTGTGGGTCCCATCTCCAAGACCACACCTATCTCCAGAACAGGCCCCCAAAAGTGAAGGGGTGAGCTCCGTGCATGCACAGCATGCTTTTCATTTATTTCTATGGTAATACCAAAAATAGCTGATCGGACAAACTCTATTTTTGGCAGTCCCATGGAAATGAATGGAGAGGGCACTGTGCAAGCGCAACCTCTGCTCCGTGCACTTCTGTGGGACTGCTGGCGATAGCCGAGGTAGTGTTTAGCTACTTTCAACAGTCCCATATAAATAAATGGAGAGCGGCTGATCTCTGCTCACTTGAAGGACCCCCATTCTGGTGATAGCGATATGCTAGTGTCCTAACGATGTGCCACCAATGTCTCAGATGAGACCTCTTTAAATATCGGTGAATGTTCTCACCTGTTTTCACCATTTTTCCCAAAGGCTCTTTATGGAGCAGTTCCTCCTGCTTTTGTTTTAATTTTTACATTTTTTTTTTCTACTTTTGTGCCGTTTCGTCCTCTAGAAACACGTGGAATCCTCTCAAATGAGTCAGGAACAAAAAAGTGTCTTTGATGAGGACCTTCAGAAGAAGATCGAGGAGAACGAGAGGCTGCACATACAGGTGGGTAAGAATTTGTACATTTATACAGTTTTTACTTGTGGCTTCCCGCAGGACGCTCTGTGTGTGTGCACGGCGCTGCGAGATGGTCATTAGCGCAGCCTGCCTTGTTCATACGGTGCTATTATGGCGCACGGGTGACAGCTGTGTTGTACTCTCTCACCCCATTAGCTCCTCCAGTTTGCGATCACAGGGTGCCAAGTGGTTGCTAGGGCTGCCTAGGGCAATGGCTCCCAGACCTGCCATATACCAATGCCTCTGGAACGCCCCAAAACGGGTTATCCAATCCTATAGAATGTCCCCCCATATGCCTGGCTCCTCACAATGAATATACTTACCTAGCTCCCCGCACCGCCGCAGCTCCTTCTCCCCGTGTGTGGATGAAAACATCTGGTGTCGGGGGGAGCAGCCAATGGCAGACGGGGACGAGCCTTCCTAGTGTCACCCGCGATGCTAAGGTGGCTCGTCCCCATCCCCACCTGCCATTGGCTGGTCCCACCCGACACCAGATGTTGTCATCCACACACGGGGAGAAGCAGCAGCAGCGGTGCGGGGAGCTAGGTAAGTAAATTAATTGTGGGGGGGCTTTTTATAGGATTGGATAACCCCTTTAATACAGTAACTGACATAATTCAATAGAATAGAGAAGTTTTGATATGAGTGATCGGAGGATCGCATGTTCAAGTCCCCAAGTGGGACATAGAAAGAAAAAAAAGTAAAAATGTTTGGAAAAAAAAATCAGTAAAAGAAAGGATGACATGGTTACACTTCTAAACTTGTTTATTGTTGTAAAAACATAAAAAATACAAAAATATACCTAATTGGTATCGTCCCTAATGACTCGTGCAATAAAATGGTCACGTTTTATCCTGTTTGGTGAACAGCATAAAAAATGTTTAAAAAAAAAAAAAAAAAAAAAGACAAAAGTTCTGTATTCTTCATTCCACATCCCAAAAGATGCAATGAAATGCAATCAAAAAGTTGTAACAAAGTTTATAAGGCTAAAAAAGACATCTGTTCATCCTGTTATCCTACAAGTTGATCCAGAGGAAGGCAAAAAACCCCATGAGGTAGAAGCCAATTTTCCTCACTTTAGGGAAAAAAAATTCCTTCCCGACTCCAATCAGACATCAGAATAACTCCCTGGATCAACGACCCATCTCTAGTAACTATAACCTGTAATATTATTACCCTCCAGAAATACATCCACACAAGTTGTGGAAAAAAAAACCCTAAATGGTGTCTTGCAAAAACAAGCCCTCTCCTGATACCATTGATGGAGAAATACAAATGCAGCAATGTGTATAAGTAGCGACTAGGCTCCTCTAAAGTGTCAATAGTGGTTTTATGGCTAAAACCTGTTAGAGATTGGTTGTCTATTAGCACAGGGACCAAATGCGATCACTCTGCGGTTCTGTTACTTCTAGTTTGCCCTAAATACTTTCTAGGTTGCAGTTGCTGAGGGCGCTGCCTCACATTCAGGCTTTTTCTTGCAGTTTTTTTAAGGCTAAATCGGGTGGGATCATAACAGGAGAGAAGGTGTTAAGGACAGATAACCGGCTGAACTGGATGGACAGATGTCTTTTTTTCAGCCTTATATACTGTTAGCTTGCTATGTTATCACAGATACGACTTCCCCACTTTTTTTAAATCCACTCCTGGTTTTGGCTTCAAAAACTGCATAAAAACCTGAACATGTGGCAGCAGCCTAAGGCCTCATGCACATGGCCGTTGTCTGTCCGTGGCCGTATTGAGGCCCGCATACAGCGGGTCCACAATACACGTGCACTGGGCCGTGTGCACCCTGCATGATGGATGTAGACCTATTCACTTGAATGGGTCCGCAATCCGGGAGGTGCGGAACGGCAGCACCACAGAGCGCTTCCGTGGGTTTTATGTCTGTGCCTCTGCACTGCAAAAAAAAAAAAAAATAGAACATGTTCTATTTTTTTGCGGTGCGGACGGATCACCGACCCCTGCAATTTGAATGGGTCTCGATCCGCCCCGGCTGCGCGGATGTTGCCTGTGCATTGGGGACTGCAAATTGCGGTCTCCAATGCATGGAACAGCTGCACAACGGCCGCGTGCATGAGGCTTAAGTCCTAATTCAGACAAAAGCAGAACGCCCACCCTGATAAGGACGACCCCTGGACCGGCATTGGAACCTATCACTATGCTATCTATTGTGTCTTAAACACTTCCTCCTTCTTTTTTCCCCTGTACATCAGACTGGCACATCAGGGAGACAACTGGCAGCATGACATCATATTAGTTATTATTAGTGCTATAGGTAGTGGCCTGTAGGAGCGCGTAGGGTGCAATAGATAGCACAGGGATAGGTTCCAGCGCCGGTCCAGGGGTCCCTCTTATCAGGGCAGGTGCTTTGCCTTTGTGTGGTTTAGGGATTAGCAACCTGGAAATAATTTAGGGCGAAATAGGAGTAAGGCTATTTTCACACTAGCGTTTTTAAATTTCGGTATTGAGTTCCGTCATAGGGGCTCAATACCGGAAAAAAACGCTTCAGTTTTGTCCCCATTCATTGTCAATGGGGACAAAACTGAACTGAAGACAACGGAATGCTCCTGAAAGCATTCCATTCCGTCTTGAGACCGGAGAACAAACCCCAGCATGCTGCGGTTTGCTCTCCGGTCCAGGCATCCGCACCAAGACGGATCCGGAATGACCCCCAATGCAAGTCAATGGGGACGGATCCGTTTGGTGTGACACACCAGTAATCCGGATCTGTCCTCCATTGACTTGCAATGGGGGGGGGTCTTTCCGGATCCGGCTACACAGAAATACAGACAGACACATACATACTCACATACTCCAGGCAGGGACGCCGGCAGCATGTCTTCACGCGCCTCCTGCGCGCAGCTATGACGTTTCCCCACTGCGCCCAGCAGAGGGCGCTGTGGGGAATCGTCATCACTGCGCGCAGGAGGCGCGTGAAGACGTGCTGCCGGCATCCCGGGCTGGAGTATGTAAGTATGTATGTGTTTGTGTGTGTATGTCTGTATGTATTTCTGTCCCAATGTCTGTCATCATGTGTGGGGCCGGATCCGTGCTGCCGCTAGTGTGAAAGAGGCCTAACAGATCTCGTACTCCATCCTCCCCTGGACTCGAGTGCAACCTCAGGGTGAACACATACGTTCCATATCCCCTGTGCTAATAGTCAGCCATCTCTAAGGGGGCACTCACACACGGCAGAAGACACCACCACAAAATCTGCAGTTGCGGATCATATTGCAGATTTTTATGATGTGGATTTCTGTGCGGATTTTGATGCAGATTTCTGTGTGGATTACATCCCCCATTAAAATTAAAGAAGACATTCAGCATCAGAAAAAAAACCGCAAGAAATCATTATTTACGCTGCGGAATTAACCAATGCAGGAATTGAAGCTTTTCAGCGCCATAGGATAACATACGGAAGTCTCGATGCTGTGGATTTTCTGGCAAAATTTTCTGCCATGTGTGAGGGCACCTGAATAGATCTTAACCGTATAATGAACATGGTGTTCTTTTGATCATAAACTAATAAAGGTTATGCTTTAGTTAGGGATGAGCGAACTTGCTGTTTTCAAGTTCGGGTTCTGGGTGAATTCCGTTATCACAGAATTCACCAAGGAAGCCTTTAAGAAGCATTCCATTTTGCTTTCCGCCATTATAGAAGTCTATGGGCAGCATAACCGATCCGTCTGGTTTCCGTTATGCTGCCCATAGACTTCTATTATGATTATATATTATATTATGTTATATTCCGTGATAACGGAATCCACAACGTAATTCACCCAGAACGCTGAACCTGAACTTGCAAACGGCAAGTTCGCTCATCCCTAATTTTACCCGTTCCCCCACCCTTAAGTGGACGTATCGAATCTTTAAATGCATTGACAAAGTTTGGTCACTTAATTTGGCATAAAAACCAAACCCCCAAAAACATGATGGAACACAGACCTTGTTGTAAATTGCACAAAATTTGGAGCATATGGCTTTAGAAAAATCCACTATGCCTGTAGCTTTCAGAGGACCTTTCACCTCTCCTGACATGCCTGTTTTAATAGCTTCATGCATCCCCATGTAATAACAATTCTGGAACATCTATTCTTATGTCTCTATGTTGTGTCATTCCTTTATTATTTCTACTAGAAGTTATGAATGAATTGCTAGCAGTCTGCAGTAAGGGTACAGAGGGGTGGTAACCAGTTGGGGGTGTGTACCTGCACAGACTCACTCTATCCAATCAGTGCTGCCATTGTCAGGTGCACACCCCCAACTGGTTACCTCCCCTCTGTACCCTTACTGCAGACTGCTAGCAATTCATTCATAACTTCAAGTAGAAATAATAAAGGAATGACACAACATACAGACATAAGAATAGATGCTCCAGAATTGTTATTACATGGGCAATGCATGAAGGTATTAATACAGGCATGTCAGGAGAGGGGAGAGGTCCTCTTTAAGATGCCAAGATCGTGACACAATTCTGTCTCAAAGTAATCCAGCTAATAGTTGGTATAGAATCAGAGAAGAGTGTCTATCCCTACACCACATGTACCATCCAGCCGGAGCCCCTGTGATAAATCTGGTGCAGGTCCAGATGGCCAGTCTAAGTTTACACCATCCATAGGTGTACCGGTAAATCTGCCCCAGTGTCCACTACTATATTACATATATTCTGTAGGCACCTCAGAGGTCTCCTCACTGCGACATGTACCTTGAAGCTGCTGGGCCCTCAGTGCAAGATCTAACAGAGATGCCTAACGTCCATGTGCCATTTATAATATTGGTGTGATTTGGCAGATGGGTCTTTAGGACCCCTCAGGTGCCAGGACACTTGTTGTTATGGCTGCCTCTGAGCTCCTGGCCTGCTTGTACGTGGTCACAGACGTGGGCAGCCTCGCCCTATTATAAATACTGTATACCCTATAATATTATGTCTTTTGAAGCTTTTCTCGGTTTGGGCTTAAGAACATTTCTTGATTACTTTCTGGGTGGTTTCAGTTCTTTGAGGCCAGCGAGAAGCACCGGGAGATAGAGGACGAGTTGAGGAGTCGGTTAGAAGTCCTGGAGACGGGCGCTGCCCAGCACCAAGCCGTGGTGGAAGGTCTGAAGCAGAAATACATGGAGACTATTGAGAAGTTGCAGAGTGACAAGGCAAAGCTGGAGGTAAGCAGATGCGGAGGGAAGTTCTGTCATTAATCTTGACTCTGCTTCCTTCCCTGAGCTCGGGTTCATGGTATGCTGCTGACACTGCAGAGTTTGTGGTAGAGAGGAGATAGGAGCAGCGCACTGGTTACTATATGGTCTGGTGCTTATTACTTATTTAATACTTAAAGAAG
Source organism: Rhinella marina (assembly GCA_900303285.1). Taxonomy (NCBI): domain Eukaryota; kingdom Metazoa; phylum Chordata; class Amphibia; order Anura; family Bufonidae; genus Rhinella; species Rhinella marina. The sequence continues at coordinate 76,206 of ONZH01027000.1, read as the reverse complement.
AACTCCTGACAAAAATTGTATTCTATGTCCTGCTAGAAATGTACATGATATAATCTGTAGTGAATGTCATTTTCTTACCAGTGTCTGAATTTTTGACTTACATCATCCTGAAGTTTCTTATCTGTGTCATGTGACCAGCAATTAGACCCATCAACTCACACATAGACTTATGTGTGGACAGGAAGTCTAATTCTCTATGTATTCCTATGAGACTGAAAGTGAGGCTCCCATAGGAATGAATAGAGCAGTTACTGGCTTTCTGTCCTGGGTCAGTTGGAGGTCAGGGAGTTGATCACATGACCCAGCTACAATAAGGAGAGAGGTTTTTACTCACAGAAACAGTCACTGATAAGAAAATGACAATCACTACAGATTATATCATGCACCTTTCTAACAGGTCAGAGAATAAAACTTTTTGCGGGAGTTCTTCTTTAATTACCACAAGAGATCATAAATATTACAAACCTGGGACCCTTGATGACACCATATATGAGAGTTTCCTTGAAGACACTGTCTCTAATGTAAGAGCATCTTCAGAGAGTGGACTCAGACGGCCTTTACTAAGTGATGGCCTATGCTCAGTATACACCATCATTAGCTGATTGATGGGATCTTACACCCTGCCGATCAGCTGATCGGGTGTAGCTCCATTGCCGGAAGTCAGTGCCAGCACTACACAGCTCTGTTATTACAGCACTGCTCCCATTGAAGTCATCACTTAGTAAAGGCTGGACAATCCCTTTAAACCCTCTGTCACCACATACTCTTACTAAAACCTCTATAGATATGTGCTTGTCAGCATATTCTGCTGATCTTTTTCTCATCTCGATACGTGCCACCATTCTGGAGAAGAAAAGTCTATTTATATTTAGCAAATTAGCCCCTTGGTGCACGAGGGCATTGCTGCTGCGCCCAGAGGCTCCCCTTATTTTCCCTGCTGGCCGCATCCCCACTGCTTTGACTGACAGGCTAAAGTATTCGTGCCTCGTGTCTGCGCATTCGCCACACGTGCAGTGCATAGCTGAGGATCACCTTGGCAGATGCGCAGACAAATTCCGTCTGCCCAGCGATCTCCAGCCGTCTACTGTGCGTATCAAGATGGGACATATATTAGAATATCCTGACAAGTGCAGATCCACAGAGGCTGATGGTTTTAGTCACACGTATCTGGTCATAGATTCCATTTATTTTATGCTTAAAATGCATTAGCATTCTCCTATATACTTATGCATTATTCTCTGTTTCACTACGACACAGGCTGCTGTAAGGGAAACATGTAGTGTGACCTAACAGCAGGATTACTGAACAGACAGCCCTGGGGTCCTTTCTAGATCCTTAGGCTGAATGCAGGTGGGTCCCGCAGACTCCGATGAGGAGCTGAGAAACACATTGGCCCAATCAAATGTGTAAGTTGTCTTTGATTGTGCTGCGGTCATGGACCTTGGTAATCAAATTGTTAAACAGCCAGGATTGGAACGTCTTCTAATCCTATTTGTAGTCAGGAGCCTGCGTTATAAACAAGATCTCTTAAACGAGTTGTCTCACTTTAGCAAATGGCATTTATCATGTAGAGAAAGTTACTACAAGGCACTTACTAATGTATTGTTATTCTCCATATTGCTTCCTTTGCGGGCTCGATTCATTTTTCTATCACATTATACACTGCTTGTTTCCATAGTTACAGACCACCCTGCAATCCATCAGTGGTGGTCATGCTTGCACATTATTATTATAGGAAAAAGCACCAGCCTGTGTGTGCTCCCGTGGTCCCAGCCACCAGAGAGTCTGTTCCTATAGTGTGCAAGCACGACCACCAATGATGGATTGAAGGGTGGTCTGTAACCATGGAAACTAGCAGTGTATAATGTGATAGAAAAATGAAAGGAAGCAATATGGATAATAACAATACATTAGTGCCTTGTATTAACTTTACCTACATGATAAATGCTATTTGCCGAAGTGAGACAACCCCTTTAAGGCTCCTTTACACCGGAGGATCGGCTAGATAATCGCTAAGCAATAAATTTAATTGGTAAAAGAAACTTTAGGTGATAACATTTCCTTTAGAATTTTTGGATGGACCGTAAAGAATTCCTACTGGTTATTACAACTGCTGATTTCTAGGCATATTTTTCTCTCGTATTGCTCACATTCCTGATTTATTGCACCCTGGGTTGAACTGTGATGTGAATCATGACCATGCACTTCTTCTGGTAATTTTTACCACTTAGGTAAAAGCTCAGGGCCTGGAGAAAGAGGCGAAGGAATGCAGACTGCGCTCAGAAGACTGGTAAGTGTTTAACTAATGTGGAGCAGAGATGAGATGTCTGTCTGATGTCTGTTGTACAGGGTAACAGAGTTTTTTTTCCTAAAAAAAAAAATTATAAAAAAAAGTAAAATTTTTTTTTACCACTGTGCGGTCAAACAACCATAGAGCAATGCAGCTAGAGATAAGAATCTTAGCTTTAAAATAAGACCAAGAACATGGCTCTAGTCACAGTCTACCCTGGATTAGGGTAACTGCACACGATGCAGATTACGTGCTGTTTTTCCACAGAGATTTTGGTGCGGAAAAACTGCAGCGTAATACAGTATCAGCAAATTGAATGAGATCTCATTTATACATTTTGCTTTTTTTCTTCCGTGCGGAACTTGACCCGATGTGCGAATTTAGAAATCTGCAGCATATCACTTGTTTGTGAGATTGCATACCTTCTATAGAGGGGTTTTCCCCTAGACTTCAATGGGGAAAATCTGCACAAAAAATACCATAAATTGTGCGGATTTATGTGCATTTTTTTTTTTTTTTTTTTTTACAGTTTTGCTGCAGATTTCTTGCGGATTTCCTGTATACAAATCTGCACTGTGTGCAGGTACCATTAGAGCAGGTTGAAGTGATCGCTGTACTTGAGTCTGTGGAGGGATCGAGGGAAGCTGGAGGGGAAGAGCAGTCAGGGTAGAGGGAGAGGAGGAGGCTCGCACAATTTCCTTCTCTCCAGGCATGGGTTTAAACATTAACTCTTCATGTTATGAATACATCGCAAAAATAATGTTTACATTTTTGTTATTTTTACCCCCCAGCAAAAATGAATGTATGTTATTTAATATATTATCTGTATCCCAAAATAGATCCTCCAGCAAAGAAAGAAAAACATTTTTATATTTTTTTAAGTTATGACTGCTTGAGAGCTTTAAAGGGGTTGTCCATGTTATATTTATTGAGCTCCATCTTTCATCTTTCTAATCTCCTTCTAGTAGAAAAGTGACAGAACTTGACTACAGGGTCAGAGTACACCAAGTGGTAGTTTGTACTTTGTAACCATGGAGGCAAATCCTCTCAGTTGAGAAGGACGTGTTTTTTCGGGTGCATTCACACGAACGTATAAATGGGTCCACACCCGTTTCGCAAAATTCCAACTCATTTCAATGGGGCCGCAAAAGATGCAGACGGCACACCGTGGGCTGTCCGTATCCATTGTTCCATTCCACAGCCCTGCCAAAAATATAGAGCATGTCCTATTCTTGCGGTTGCGGACAAGTATAGGCATTCTCTGCATAGCGCCTGCCATGTGCAGTCCACAAAATGCAGGATGCACATGGTCGGTATCCATGTTTTGCGGACCGCAAAACACGGTCGCGTGAATGCACCCTTAGTCTATATGGAGAATGACTTTGTCTGTTATTTTAGATACATTGAATTAAAAAATGCTTGCAAAAGTGCACATATCCATGAAAAGGTATTCCCATGTCATAAAGTGATGGCAGATCACTAGGATGTATCCTCACTTTGTGATTGTGGGAGTCTGAACCCTGGTACCCACCCTGGATCCCAAGAATGCAGCAGCTGCAGCTCAGGTGAATAGGAGCTGGTCAGCCCTGTTGAGTTGGGTGGATGGGGGAGCTGCTTTGCAGGGAAACTTGCAAAAGAACTAGAGAGAAAAAAAAAAAAAGTTTTTAAAAATTAAAAAAATATATAAATTCAAATCACCCCCTCCCCTTTCCCCACAATGAAAATTAAAAATACATAAACAATAAAAAAATACACATCATGGGCATCGTATGCAAAAATGCCTGTACTATTAAAATATAAAAGTTTTTATCCCATACAGCAAAAAGAAAAAAGGAAAAATGGCCGATTCAATGTTTCTTGGTCGCTTCACCTCCCACAAAAAAAAAATTTAAATAAAAACTGATCAAAAAGTCATACACACCCCAAAATTGTTTCAATGAAAAGTAAAGATTGCCCGAAAAAAATGATCCCTCACACAGCAGCTCCATAAAGATAACTACAAAAAAATTGTAGGGGTCAGAATTTGGCGACGCAAAGAAAAATTATACATATGTGTTATCGCCGTAATCGTGCTGACCAGGAAAACAAAAGTAACACGTCAGTTTTATCGCATAGGGAACGCCGTAAAAACAAAACACATAAAAGTTTGGCGGAATTGTGTTTTGTTTTGTTTTTTTCCCCTCCAATTTCACCCCATTTAGGATTTTGTTTCCAGCTCCCCACTACATCATATGGAATATTACATGGTGAAATTCAAAAGTGCAACTTGTCCCACCAAAAACATGGAATGGAAAAGTAAAAATGTTATGGCCCCGGAAAGGCAGGGAGTGAAAAATGAAAACGCAAAAACTTAAAAACCTCCAGGGCTGAGATCATTTTCTGATCCTTTTAAAAGGGTTGGCCCATCTCATACATTGGGGGCATATCGCTAGGATACACGACCAATGTCTGATAGGTGCGAGGCTCACCTTTGGGACCCGCACCTATCTCTAGAATGGAGCCTGCAAAGTGAAGGAGAGTGGACCGCTCATGTGCGGCAGCCCTTATGAAAATAGCTGACCAATTGCTTTGCTTTTTTCATCAGCCCCATAGAAGTGAATGCACGGCGCACTTCTGATTAATTTCTATGAGACTTTTGAAAATCGCCAAGTGCTTCGCTCTCCTATTTTTGGCACTGCCATAGAAATGAATGGAGTGCGGCTGCGCATGTGCGGTCCGCTCTCCTTCACTTTGAGGGCAGTTCTCGAGATAAGTGCGGGTCCCAGAGGTGGGACTTGCACCTATCAGACATTGGTCATATCTTAATCTTATGCCCCCAATGTATGAGATGGGACGACCCCTTTAAAGGGATCAGAAAATGATCTCAGCCCTGGAGGTTTTTAAGTTTTTGCGTTTTCGTTTTTCACTCCCTGCCTTTCCAGGGCCATAACTTTTTTACTTTTCCGTTCACGTAGCCATTTGAGGGCTTGTTGTTGGTGGCACAAGTTGCACTTTCCAATTCCACCGTTTAATATTGCATACGATGTAGTGGGGAGCTGGATGGGCCAACCCCTTTAAGTTGCAGGAATATAGACATCTGCTTTCAGTGTAACGAGCGGCGTTGAGAACCACGACGCGTCTTCACCGCCTTGTCTGGCACATCCTGAAGCTTTACGATGCGATATTAAAGCTTTGTGTTTCCCGCGTCTGACATTTTTTTTTTTTTTTTATTTGTCTCATCAGCCAGAACCAGTTGAAGACTCTTCATTCAGATCTGAGCAGTAGACTGGAGGAGTCTCTGGGTATCATCAATGAAAAAGTGCCATTCAATGACACGCGTAAGTAGAAGCGTGCTATTCAGCGCTGGTGACAGAGCGGTTTTCTTCTCCAGCGCGGCGCTTCATCGATCTCCAGCTGCTATAAATGCTGCTTTTCTAGTGATGTATAACTTGTAAAAATTGTTTAAGTAAGCTGTGAATAAAGGGAACTGTCAGATTCACGCTGAGCAGCCGCCAGTAAGCCTAGGCTTGGATTTCTTAACACCGCGTTGTTTGACTATTATTAATTTATCAGTGTGTACACATACATAATGCTAGGAGTGTACAATTGAGCAAACTGTATTCATTTTAATCACTGAAAGTGCTATTCTGTTTAAATGCTGCGCTCTGCAGCCCTCCCCTGTCAGTGTGCTTGCAAGACTTCAGTTTTAATATTACAGGCTCATGAACAGAATGCAAACCCTACAGTGAGGACTGACACACTGGCCATGTCATTCCATGTGCTCTTATTGCATATGGATGTCATGGAAGGAGGAGGGGGAGGGTCCACACTTACGAGCCACTTTAAGAGCTGCTTTGGCAGACCCAGTCCATCCATTGACTACATGATCGGCCGTTCATTTCAGGGGCTGACATGTGAATGACGGTATGTTTTCTCTGCAGTAGACACATATGGCAGGCTGCAGCTTCCTGTGGTGGAAACAGGCCAGACGCATACTTACCCATGACTTGTAGACCCCCTAGATTTGGGTCTTCTGAATGGTGTTTCAGAATAATTGTTTGGAAAAGGCTCAGAGTGGGTTAAAACCTAAAAGAATTGATACCCACCATCGCCTGGATTACCATTGTTACCAGCGATTGGCTGAGCGAGCTTTTAATGGCCTGTCCTGTGTGCTGAGATTAGGCCAACAGGGACCTGGTCAGCTTTGGACCAAGAGCTGACCATACCTCAGTGAGGTATCAATTCTTCGTATTTTTTTTTACCCACTTTTGATCACTTTCAAAAAAAATTTCCCCAATGGGCACCCCTATTTAAACGTTTTTCTTCTAAGACTTTTGAACTGATGAGCTATCCTCAGGATAGGTCATCCGTATCTGATTGGTTGGTGGTCTGACACCCGTGACCCCCACCGATCAGCTGTTTGTGAAGGCTCTAGTGCTCGCAGTAGCACCGCGACCTTCTCACACCTTTCCATAGGCCAGTGATGTCACGTTCTTCAGTCACGTGGCCTAGGTGCAGCTTTGTTCCAATGATGTGAACAGCGCTGAGCTGCAATACCAAGCACAGCCGCTATACAATGTACTGTGCTTGGTGAACAGTGAGAAGGCTGCGACACTCACAGGAGCACCCCTGCCCTCTCAAACTGCTGATCGACGGGGGTCCTGGGTTTCGACCCGCACCGATCAGATACTGATGAACATTGGAGTTGTTGGATTCCCATGGAAATTGTGGGACAAGGTCTGTGTGATATTGAAAAGGAGCACGGTTTCTGATCTGTGGGCAGCATGTTATAGAGCAGGAGGAGCTGAGCAGATTGATTAGTTCTATATTGTGCTCAGTGGCCTAGATCCATCAAAGGGGTTATCCTAGAAAAGGTAATGATGACTTATCCTCAGGATAGGTTATCATTATCACATCAGTGGCGGTCGAGGTCTCAACACCCCCGCCGATCAGATGTTTCAGGGAGCCGCTGTGCTTACCAACGCTAAGGCTCCATTCACACGTCCTGTTTTTCTTTCCTGATTCGATCCTGATTTTTTTTCAGGACTCTTTGAAATGAATGGATCCAGATCAGGATCGAATCAGGAAAGAAGAACAGGACGTGTGAATGGAGCCTGAGGCTACTTTCACACTATCGTTTATATATTCTGGTATTGAGTTCCGTCATAGGGGCTCAATACCGGAATAAAACGCTTCAGTTTAGTCCCCATTCATTGTCAATGGGGACAAAACTGAACTGAAGACAAACAAATGCTCCTGAAAGCATTCCGTTCCGTTCCAACATGCTGCGGTTTGCTCTCCGTACTGTTTGTCCGCACCTAAACGGATCCGGAATGACCCCCAATGCAAGTCAATGGGGACGGATCCGTTTGGTGTGGACACACTTGTGAATGGATCCGTCCTCCATTGACTTTCAATAGAGGTTATTCTGGATCCGTTTAAAAGATGCTAAAGATAATACAACCGGATCCGGAATTACGGATCCACAAGGTTGTATTATTCAGTACGGATCCGGCGGGTCTCTTCAACCGCTGGATCCGTACTAAGGCTAGTGTGAAAGTAGCCTAAGATGAGTAGGGATGAGCGAACCCAACATTTTCGGGTTTGGGTTCTGGTGGACGGAATGCCTCTTAAAGTCTTCTATCTTGCATTCCGTCATAGAATTCCATTATATTCCATGATAACTGAATCCATAACGGAATTCCACCCGAACCTGAAAACATCAGGTTTGCTCATTTCTATAGATGAGTGATGGAGACTCCCGGCAGCTTTCCAAGCACAGAGCCGTACATCGTATAGTGGCAGTGCTTGGTATTGCAGCTCAGCTTCATTGACTTGAATAGAGCTAAGCTGCAACTAGGCCATGTGACTGATGTACATTTATGTCACTGGCCTACAAAGAGGCCTCTTCTAACAGCTGATCAGCGGGGTCCTGGGTGTCACACCCCCTCAGATCTGATACTGATGACCTAATCCTGCAGACCGCTTCCGGCTTACTCCAGCTCCCCCCTGTGGTGGTTGGGGGAACCGGAGTATGTATGCATAGCCAATGACAGGAGGCTGCTTCATAGACTTCCCTATGAGGCCCTTCTGTGTAATAGGGCTCCAGGAAAGCATTAAAATCATCATAGACGCCATTGCTAATGCATTGGGGTCTATGATATAAGCAATCAGAAGATTGCTTGTAATAGTTCGCTATGGGAACTATAAAAAAGTGTAAAATAATTAGTTTTAAAAAAAAATAAAATAAATAAAATTAAAAAAACATAAGTTCAAATCACCCCCCTTTTCCCAAAATAAAAATAAAAGTAGTAAAAAAATTTTAAAAAAACACATCATGGGTATCGCCGCGTGCGAAAACGCCCATACTATAAAAATATAAAAATTTCTTTCCCGTACGGAAAACAGCGAAACTGAAAAAAGCATCAAAACGATCAAAAAGTCATACACACCCCAGAATGGTATCAATAAAAAGTTCAGATCGTCCCGCAAAAAATGAGCCCCCATACAGCTCCGTACACATAAATACCAAAACGCAAGAAAAACTATACATATTAGGTATCGCCAGATTTGTACTGACCAGTAGAATGAAAGTAACTGGTCAGTTTTAATGAACATCGAACGCTGTAAATAAAAAACCCGTAAAAGTCTAGCGAAATTGCTTTTTTTTTTTTGCAATTTCACCTGATTTGGAATTTTTTTCCCACTACACCATATGCAATATTAAATGGTGGCGTTGGAAAGTACAACTTGTCCTACAAAAAACAAGTCCTCGTACAGCTATGTGAACAGAAAAATAAAAAAGTTAAGGCTGTATGAAGGCAGGGAGTGCAAAACGAAAACGGGAAAAAAAAACAACCTCCGGGGCTGAAAGGGTTAAAGGAATTTTCTGGTTACCAATATTGATAACCTATTCTCAGGATAGGTCATCAGTATCAGATCTACAGGGGTCTAACTCGCGGCACAGCAGTTGATCAGTTGTTTGAAGAGAACGCAGCACTCATGCGAGCGCTGTATTTTCTTCACTTTTTACCTGCTCGCCATCAACATTGCAGCAGCAAGCCGATGTGATTACAGATTCTTCATCCCAGTCTTATGAGTCCAGTGGGTCCTAATCAGTGGCTGGTGGTTATTTCTGTATTCCCCCTCATACAGGGAAGGCGCTCAATAGGATCGCCTACTGGACCCCTAAGCCTAGAAAGAGCAGGGAACAAAATGGAAAAACTACAAGTTATACTGAACCTTTTCTAACTAAACTATAGATCGATGTGCTCTGCTCCTCCTGCTCTACAGATTGGATAGCATGCTCTTTATCACAGGTTTCCTTTTGAAGCAGATCTGTCGGTGTAGTATGCCACGCGGTGTAAAAGCAGCATATTGCAGCTACACGTCCGCAGGCAATAGGCCACAAAAAATGATTTTGCTCCTAGGAGCACTGGAAGAATATACTATAATATTACTGAAATTGTACATTTCTATTAGAAAAATAGCTGTAAAGTGGCCCATTTTGAGCCTTAGCAACGCTCCTCTGTCTTCTGTTTACATAACAGTGGAGACTTGATAACACTGACTGTATTATGTAAACAGAAGACAGAGGAGCGTTGCTAAGGCTCAAAATGGGCCACTTTACAGCTATTCTAATAGAAATGTATAATTTCAGTAATAAAAGTATATTACAAAATGGTCAGTATCACTGCCCCTACACATTACACAAAATAAAAAAAGAATCACAGTTACACTTTAAGTCTGGTTATATTCATGAGCAGCGGTGTGCTTCCCCACCCCCCTCTATTCAAGGCAGGGACTGACTGGCTGTATGCAGCCCATTAAAGGGGAGTTCAATATATATAACCTATGCTCAGTAAAGGTCATTCTTATGATGGCGATCAGTATCTGATTGGTGGGGGTCTGACTCCCAACTCCCCCACCGGTCAGCTGTTTGAAGATCAGCTTCTCTGCCTCTTCCTAGGCCGATGATTTCACATTCATGGGACATGTGACCTATTTGCAGCTCAGTCCCATTCCAATGAACGGGCCTGGGCTGCAGTACCAAGCACAGCCACTATCCGTGTATGGCACCCTGCTTGGTATGTTGCAAGGAGGCTGTGGTGTTCACTGGAGCGTCGCAACTTCTCGAATTGTCTGGTCGTGAGGGGCTGGGTGTCTGACCCCCTCACCGAACAGACATTGATGACCTGTGCTGAGGATAGGCCATCCCTGAAAAACTCCTTTAAAGGGATCCTATCACTTTGAAAATGGTGACTGGACTGAAGGCAGTATGTGATAGAGCAGGAGGAGCTGAACAGACTGATATAGGTTTTAAGGGAAAAGCTTCAGTAAAACTTAGGATTAAGGCCCCTTTCACACGACCGTATACCCTCTGAGACATACAGTCCGTAAGCGGGCCATATGTCCTGGAGCGGCATCGATCGTGCGCACCGGAGCGCACAGCATCATAGATGACAATGACATTGTGTACGTCGGGCCCATTGTCCTGCACTCATACAATAGCCCCGCGTGCACAGCATCATTGTAACCTATGATGCTGTGCGCACGATCGATGCCACTCCGGGACATATGGCCCGCTCACGGACCGTATGTCTCGGAGGGCATACGGTCGTGTGAAAGGGCCCATAATGTATATCCATCTTCATTCTGGGCTTTGAAGTCCGGGAGGCGGTCCTATCAGTGATTGACAGCTGTCTCTGTATACACAGTCATAGAGGGCAGCATGTCAGTCACTGATAGGACCGCCTCCCGGACTTCAAGGCCCAGAATGAGCAGGAATTTAAATTAACAAAATTACAAGTTTTATCAAATCTCTTCCTACAAAATTATATATCAATCTGCTTTATAGCATGCTGCATGCAGATTACTTTGCATTTTCACGGTGACAGGTTCCCTTTAATTCTGCTTTAAAGGGTTCGTCTTATCATAGACAATGGGGGTATATCGCTAGGATATGCCCCCATTGTCTTATAGGTGCAGGTCCCACCTGTGTCGAGAACGGAGCCCCGAACGTGAAGGAGAGCGCACTGCACATGCGCGGCCGTCCTCCATTCATTTTCTATGGGGCTGCCGAAAATAGCTGAGCACTGGCTCGGCTACTTCTGCCAGCCCCATAGAAATGTATGGGAGCGGGGGCCGGTCATACGTGGTACACTCCCATTCACTTCTATGAGGAGCCAGCTTGGTGGTGGCCAGACCGGAGTCCTCCAGCCACCACCTTGCGGGGCTCCATTCTCGATATAGGTGCGGATCCCAGCGGTGGGACCCGCACCTATAAGACAATGTGGGGCATATCCTAGAGCTATGCCCCCATTTTGTACGATGAGACAACCCCTTTTATGGGTCTAGAACAGAGAGCGCAATCGAGCACTATTCAGATGAGCGTATCTCCTGCCTGTAATGCATATATAATATCATTTATATCCTATTTCTCCTGCCTTGCAATGGAAGTAAAGGATAATTAACAATTTATGAGGCGAGTCACATAAGGTCTATGAGGACGCGCAGCGCAGCAGAGGTAGAAAATAACAATCCATTAGTCCCTCTCTTGGCTGGAAGGCTCCGTTTCCTAAAAAAATAAAATACGAAAAAGTCCTGCTGAATAATTCATGCCCTTGTCTTTTCAGCACATATCCCGCTCTGGATTATAGAAGTTGGGTATGACTCAGGGCGTACATACTACATCTTTTTTTATTTATTTTTTTACTATCTCATTATAGGGTTAACCCCTGAACGCCAGGCTGGCATGAAGGCAAACAAGAAGTTCTTACTGCTCTGAGGTGGAAGCAGCCTTAGCAGATGAAATGGCGCATCAATAATTCAGGAGGCTGCGGAATTGGCATTTCTCGCCTCTCCCGCCATTTATATTTCAATAAATCTAGCATTAACTATAGACTTTTAAAAAAAAAAAAAAATTTTAGTCCTGCTCTTGCTCGTATCAAACAGCAGTAAGTCTGCGGAGGAGACTGCACGTTCATTACCGGTACAGCGTCTGTGGACAGGACCTGAGCGGTGTGACAGCCATGCATAATACAGGAGGACATGCACATCCATGTTTGTCTCCGAATTAATCAGAGAAAGTAGCAGAGAAATCAAAAGTAACACAAACCTATGAGGGCGGCGAATGTAATAACACAAACCTGCCCATCTCTGAAGTAATGTAAAAAACGGAAATACGGTATCATATAGAACATGACAATCTTATTCTAACAAAGCTAGACCCAGCCCTGTACCTCACATGGATCCAGAGATCTCCACATTCATTGCTCTGCTAGATTTATATCAAGGGGGTGTGCGCTTACTCAAAGGGCGTGTCCTGTGTGCTGCAGCTGGTGGCAGTTGAAGGATGAAACTGAGCATGTGCGTCCATCTCGGTGAGCAGGACAGAGAAATAAGAAAAAAACGCCAAACAGCAGGTGGCGCTGTACAGATAGATTTCACTGAATAAATCAGTGGCTATGCTACATTTTTAATGACATGCAATTACAAAAGTATTCAGATCCACGTGTGGGTTTGAAAAGTGTAGAATATTTTTCGTACAACAATCCTTTTAAGTATACAATAGATCATCTGTTACTACACCTTATGGGACAACCTCACTGCATCTGCGTGCCACGTTCTGACAAGTCATGTACATACAAAAGACATGTTTATTTTGTATATATCATGTATATTTCATTGTGATGCCAGGTCGTGAGACAGTCGCTATGGGTATTCCTCCAGTTTTTGTGACTTAAAGGGGTTTTAAATATTGATGATCGTGGGGGGTCTGACACCCAGCACCCCTGCCGCTCAGCAGTTGGAAGTGGTCTGGAGAGCGCTGCAGTCTCTTCTTTAACCTGTGATGACATGTTCATCTGTCACATGGCCGTTGTGCAGCTAAGTCCCATTCAAGTGAATGGGATTGAGCTGCAATACCAAGTACAGCCACTATACCATGGATGGCGCTGTGCTCGGTATGATATGAAGAGGCTGCAGAGCTCGGTGCCCCTTCAAACAACTGTTCGGCAACAGTGCCTGGAGTCGACATGTCACTTCTTGGTGCAGTCATGGCTCACGGCCTCCCATTGAAAACAATGGGAGGCGACTGCCGCAGGAAGACATCGTGTGAACAGGCCCTTATAGAGCCCAGCAGCCAAATCATTTACCTTTTTGCGTTCTGTTGAGTGAAATAACCATGACATTTTTTGTGTAGTTGCGATAGATTTGATCCCTGATGACTCCTTATAAAGTGTCCATAAATGTTCCTTCATGTCCGGTCTGGCCATACCCATTAGATGTAAGGATCAGGCAGCTGAATTTCATCCTTTTTTCCTCCCACTGAGGGGATCGGGAGTGATAGCTGCCAGCTGAACAAGTGTTTGGCTGACAGCTATCTTATGTGTACGTCCGGCCCTTGTCGTAGAAATTTGGGGAATAAACGCGTCTTGTGCAGCCATAGGAACGCCGCTGTCACATTTTCTTTGGAGGATATGTTCACAGCTTGATCAGAGTAGGAGTTTCCAAGGTCGTAGACCGCTGTGAGCTCTTCACCGATGCAGCGCCGCTTTTTTTGTCATCCATTCACATTACCCTGCTTTTGCCATCTTGCTCTTGTGTCTCCTTTGTGTACCCGATTGCTAATGTGTGTTCCTTCGTTTAACAACCCTAGATAAATGATGTCTCTTCTTCACTAGGAATTAGCGATTTCAACACCCTGAATGTACCGTTACACAGCAGGAGACAACAGGTGAGCGCTTATTTCTTTTCCCGTCTTGTTTGCATTACTTTTTGAGTAATTTAAAGAGGACCTGTCGTCTCTCCTGACATGTCTGTTTTATTAACAACTTGCACTACCCATGTAATGAAAATTCCTGAGCATCAGTTCTTATGACCACATGTTGTGCCTGTACTCTATTACTCCTGCTAGAAGTTAGGAATGAATTACCAGCAGTGGAGGGCCACATGGGTGTTACCAGTTGGGTGTGTGTCCTTGCACAGTCTGACACTGTCAGCACTGATTGGATAGTGTCAGATTGTGCAGGAACACCCCTCCAACTGTCAACCCCTATTTGGACCTTTATTGCAAACTGACGGCAATTCATTCATAACTTCTACCAGGAATAATAGAGGAATGGCACAGAATAATCATAAAAATAGAAGCTGCAGAATTGTTATTACATGGGGATTGCAAGTAGTTACTAAAAGCAAAGATATCAGTAGAGGTAACGGATCCTCTTTAAAGGTAAATAAACGTTTTTGCGCCTACTTATCTGGGTAAAAAGTTGTTTAAAGGGTTTTCTGAGATTCTTTTAACTGATGACGTATCTTCAGGATAGGTCATCGGTATCTGATCGGTGGGGATCTGACACCTGGGACCCCCACCAATCAGCTGTTAGAGAAGGCACCAGTGCTCACAGTAGAACTGCGGCCTTCTCCCTGCTCACCAAGCACAGCGCCGTACATTGTATAGTGGCTGTGTTGGGTATTGCAGCTCAGTCCTATTCACTTCAGTGGGGCTGAACTGCACTTGGCCATGTGACCGATGAACGTGACATCACTTGTAGTGTTGAGCAAAGTGAGCTTTGGATCATAGATCCGAAGTCGCTTTGTGTAAAACTTTGTTTGAATGCTATACGGAGACCCGTCTCCATACAGCATTCAAATGTATGGGCTTCGTGGAGGTGAAATTCGTTATGTCCGAAGTCTTACGAGACTTTGTTGAATAACTTTTTGGACCATTTTAAAACTTGAATCCGAACCTGCCTTCGGTTCCGAGGTACAAATTAAAGCCGAGGTCGGATTCAAGTTTTAAAATGTTTTTCCAGTATAAAAATCAAATACCAAAGTCTCGTCAGACTTCGGACATAACAAATTTCACCTCCGCGAAGCCCATACATTTGAATGCTGTACGGAGACGGGTCTCCATACAGCATTCAAACAAATTCTTGAGCGAAGCGACTTCGGATCTAGGATAGGTCATCAGTTAAATCTCAGAAAACCCTATTAAGGGGGTCAATTTGAAAAACATGGCTGCTGTCATCTAAAAACATGGCCAGGTGTGTGTGGTCTTACAGTTCGGTCTCATTCAAATGGGACTGATCTGAAACTCCACTAACACAGCTTGTGGACAGGTATGGCACTCCCTTGGCCCCCCTTTAAGGGCAATAAAAGTGAGAAAATGACCTGTAGTTTTATAGAAAGCACATTTATAATAATAACATGTAATTCAGATGACTGGGCGTCCTCGTGTTGTATGGAAGTCCTCCAGAGCGGAGCCGGTCAGAGATTGTCCTTTCTGTCCCTGCAGGAGGAGAGATTGTCTCTATGATGTCCCTACTCTCTCTTTGGATACATGGACAGGGGTGGTCCTGATGGGACGGTCCCTTTAATACATTTTCCCAATGTTTTCATGCATCACTCCAGTACTCATTCTGAAAGTTTTATTTTAACAAATCCCTGCGTGTAAAATAAAAGGATATTGGAAGCCATTTCTCTGCCTCTTCACATACGTGCTCTCAGGCTTTTATAAGGTCGTATATTTCCATGCGGAGGTTTCTTATCTTGGTGTTTTACATTCACTATTGAATAATTAATCAATGGTTGGAAAGGGAATGCACATTAATCTCCATGTTATCATCACAGTAGTATTTGATGTTACTAATACTATCTCAGCTTTTAAGTTATAAATCAAATTTTCGGTGAGAACATATCTAATAATAATCTGTATTTATATAGCGCCAACCTATTCCACAGCGCTTTACAGTCAGAGGGTTCAGGCACAATCAAAATCAGCACATAAGGAACATTACATGGCAACAGACAAGTCAACAATTAAAACAAGAGGAATGAGGGCTCTGCTCACAAGAGCTTACAATCTATAAGGAGCTAGGGGTGACAGATAAGGTATAAGTGCGTGTTTTGTGTTATACAGTGGTCCGGCCATCTTACGGTACTTTCACACTAGCGTTTTTAAATTCCGGTATTGAGTTCCGTCATAGGGGCTCAATACCGGAAAAAAACGCTTCAGTTTTGTCCCCATTCATTGTCAATATGGACAAAACTGAACTGAAGACAACAGAATGCTCCTGAAAGCATTCAGTTCCGTCTTCAGACCGGAGAACAAACCGCAGCATGCTGCGGTTTTCTCTCCGGTCCAGGCATCCGCACCAAGACAGATCCGGAATGACCCCCAATGCAAGTGAATGGGGATGGATCCGTTTGGTGTGACCACAATGGTAAACGGATCCGCCCTCCATTGACTTTCAATGGAGTTCAGGACGGATCCGTCGCCACATACAGACATACATACATAAACACACATACACACACAAACACATACATACTTACATACTCCAGGCAGGCAGGCCGCACATCTTCACGCCCAGGAGGCGCGCCGCTATGACGATTCCCTACAACGCCCAGCAGAGGGCGCTGTGGGGAATCGTCATAGCTGCGCGCCTCCTGGGCATGAAGACGTGCGGCCTGCCTGGAGTATGTAAGTATGTATGTGTTTGTGTGTATGTGTGTGTATGTATATGGTACTGTGTGATGTGTGGGTCCGGAACACGTTTCCGGCCCCACACATGTCCCTGCGACAGTCCGGATCCGGCAGCACCCTTCACCTGCCGGATCTGGACTGCCGCTAGTGTGAAAGTAGCCTTAACCAAATAGGGGAGTAGATATAAGGCTGCAGGAGACATCACCAGACGATATCTGGAGTGCTTCTGAGTGCATGGGGTGTGGTGGAGAGTGTTTGATGATGGATCAGGCTCTGAAGATTGAGGCTGAAGGGAGGTGGATTTAGACAGGTAGATTATCAAAATAGAATGTTCCTGAAAACACTCGTTCCCGAAAATCTGCCTGTCTAAAGGTCCAGCCGACGAAGGAGCAAAATGCTCCTTCATCGGGTGAAACTGGTGTTCGTGCTGGCTCCTAAGTTATTGTTTCTGGGCAGCAGATTGTACTGTAGAAATGGTGATCTGCTGCCTAGTACCAATGCAGCTGTATGAGGACTAGCGGAGGTGATTGCTGCATGTAAATGCAGTGCTTCATCCCCACTGAGCGACCAGCCAACTGTCAGGAAGGAACGCTTCTTTCCCGACAATCAGCTGCTACTCAACCCGTGTAAATTCACCTTTAGACAAGGGGATCTGATAGGAGGAAATCCAAGAGAGAGCAGTGTCCTTAAAGGGTTTGTCTCATGATGGACAATGGGGCATGTGGCTAGGATATGACCCCATTGTCTTATAGGTGCGGGTCCCACTGCTGGGACCCGCACCTATATCCAGAACTGAGCCCCGCATGGTGGTGGCTGGAGGACTCCGGTCTGGCCACCACCAAGCCAGCTCCCCATAGAAATAAATGGGAACGCACCGCGCCTGCGCGGCCACCATTCCCATTCGTTCTATGGAGCCGATGGAAATAGCCAAGCCAGTGCTTGGCTATTTTCTCTGGCCCCATAGAAAATGAATGAAGGGTGGCTGCGCATTCGCAGTGTGCCCTCCTTCACTTTCGGGGCTCCGTTCTGGATATAGGTGTGGGTCCCGCACCTATATCCAGAACTGAGCCCCACATGGTGGTGGCTGGTGGACTTCGGTCCAGCCACCACCAAGCGGGGGCCACGCATGCGCGGTACGCTCCCATTCATTTCTATAGAGCCAACGGAAATTCGCCTATTTTCGCCAGCCCCATAGAAAATGAATGACTGCGCATGCGCCCTCCTTCACTTTCGGGGCTCCGTTCTGGATATATGTTTGGGTCCCAGCTGTGGGACCCGCACCCATAAGACAATGGGGGTATATCCTAGCGATATGTCCCCATTGTACATGATGACACAAACCCTTTAAGGCCAATAGATTGCAGCATACGGAGTAGGATATGTTGGTCTACCGACCAGAAGAATAAGTAGAGAGTGGTCACCATTACATTTAGCACTTGCCACTTTGTTAAGGGCAGTTTCTGTATGAAAACGAAATTGTAAGGGGTCAAGGAGAGTGTTAACAGAAAGGTAGTGGAAAGGCGAAAGTAGACCGGGCATTCTAGAAGTTCAGAGATAAAGGGGAGATTAGAGACACCTTTAAAACGGCTGCAGTTTCAGTGTATAACTAAGGCTGCTTTCACACTGCGTTTGCAGTATGCTCCGAGAAAGTCCCCTGTGCATACATCAAACATATCCATCAGCTCACCTTCATTCAAAAGAGGTCTCCATTGGGCTGGTATACATTTTTTTTCTTAGTCTGCTGCACTATTCTATACAGAGGCATGCAGTGATAGATACTGCGTGGTATGCATTTTTTAACATAGGATTCAATGGGCAACCATTGCCACTGCATGTTGGGGGACAGGGCTGCTGGATTTCAGCATGCCTAATCCTTTTGATTTGAGGGAGATAAGCCGCCATCTGATGTGTGTGGAAGCAGCTTTCTCCCTGTCGCTCTGTGTATGGAGAGGTTGGGAGAGACTGTTCGGCAGCATCTTAGATGTCACGTATGTAAAGCTATGCTGTTCGTCCACTAGGCCACTGTCTGTGTTTTACACTGACGTCACGTGTACATAACATTGACATCTAGAAAGTTCTCCACGTTTATCTTGCTGATGAACAGAATTGTTGAGTCTGCTTTTTTTTTTTTCCTTTTCCAGCTTAAAGCCCGGGAATTAGCGGGTCAGGCTCTGGCCTTTGTCCAGGATCTCGTCACTGCCCTCTTGAACTTCCATACTTACACAGAACAGAGAGTCCAGATCTTTCCCATAGACTCTGCCATCGATGTCATCTCGCCATTAAATCAAAAGGTACAGCTGACACGTGCTGCGTGCACCTCGAGGGGCACTGGCTGTCGTAGGAGTTAATTCATCGTTATCTTTTCTGATGAATGCCCTGGATTTAGTTGGATCTCATTTTTAAGACATTTGTACTGTATAGTACCTTCACTTTGCAGCTATAATTTTAAAAATAATGTATTGCTCATAAAAGGGCATCTGTCAGCAGTTTTGTCCCTATGACACTGGCTGACCTGTTACATGTGCGCTTGGCAGCTGAAGACGTCTGTGTTGGTCCCATGTTCATATGTTCCCACATTGCTGAGAAACATGATGATTTATTATATGCAATTGAGCCTCTAGGAGCAATGGGGGCGTTGTTATTACACCTGGAGGCTGTGCTCTCTCTGCAACTGCTGCGCCCTCGGCGCTTGGCTTGACAGGGCCAGAGAGTGAAAACATCATCACACCTGGTCCTGTCAATCAACGTGCAGAGGGTAGATGCAGAGAGAGCAAAGGATCTAGGTGCAATGGCAACACCCCTGTTGCTCCTAGAGGCTCATTTGCATATATTAAAATATAATTTTTCTCAGCTGTGTAGGCACATATTAACATGGAACCAACTCTAATGTCTTCAGCTGCCAAGTGCACATGTAACAGGTCAGCCAGTGTCATAGGTACAAATCTGCTAACAGATGTCCTTTTAAAGGGGTTTTTAGTCCATTTATATTGATGGTCATTCCTCAGGGTAGGCCATTAATATCGGATCGTCTGGAGTGTGACACCCCCCACCCCACCAATCGGCTGTTCTGCAGGTGACAGCACTCCAGCTTTGGATGAAGCTGATAACCGCAGCAGTACCCACACCTAAGTGAATGGACAGAACAGCTGATCGGTGGCGGGGGTATGGGGTGTTAGACCTCCACCAATTAGATGTTGATAGGACATCAATAGGTATTCCTATGCTCATGGTACTTTTACAGAAGTTTGGTGGAAGCAGGCAAGGCCTCCACGACCCTACGTAAATTATTGAAGTGAACGGGGCTGAGCTGTAATACCACACACGACCTGTGGGCAAGTGTGGAGCTGTTTTGTTTTTTTTTTTTTCTTTTTTTTTTTAGTCATCTTTTTCTAAATCTGGGCAACCCCTTTAATTTCTAAACAAGATTTGCCTTTAAAATCATCTGTAAATCAAACCTGAGATGTCATCCATTTTCTTATTTATACCGTACTGGGGGTGCTGCAGTATGGCATTAGGGAATGTATCACTGCATAAATAGACAGTTTTGCCATTTATGAGTCTGGGACAGCTGTGTGATGGGATCTTTAATGGCAGCCATATTGGTTGTCACCCTCCTTATCCAGAAGCTAAAAAAAAAAAACTGAATTGAAGCCTTTACAGTTTGACAGACAAGGACGCCTCAATCGCTTATCTTCACTGCTCTTTTTTTATTTTCTTCGTTTTTACAGGTAAAACTGAATTCAGAATTTTTGCCTTGCATTGCGTCAAACTCACCAGTAGATGGCAGTGTTTGCCTACAGCTGAATATATCCCTCGTTTCTTTGTGTGTTCCAATGACCATAAGGTTTCATATTCTTATCCGTTAATCCCATTACATACTATGGGACCTATTCTCTGTGGAAGACAATGCAATTATTACACACGGCTGAGCTGAGTTTGAGCAGAGTTCTTCTGCAGGATTAGCGCCGTCCGTGATTTCCGTTTGATGCACGTACTTCGGCAGTGTAATTGGCAGTGATGTCTCCACCATGCCATGGTGCAAGGTGTAATCGCCCTCGATTGCATCCACTAACGCCCTGTTTATTTTCCACTTTCTGCAGTTCTCTCACTACCTCCATGAAAATGCCTCTTACGTGCGTCCCCTGGAGGAAGGCATGCTCTCGTTGTATGAAAGCATCACTGAAGGCACCGTTACAGTGCTGGTAAATATCTCCAGCCTCATTATTTTGCTCCCCTCTCGACTACCTTATAAATCTCTATCCAATTTACATGTCAGATTTTCAATTCCATTCCCAGGAAACCGCGGTGAAGCTGAAACATTTTTCTGAGCACTTTACAACCTACGTCTCTTACCTGCAGAAGATCCTTCCGTACCAGTTACAGAGGTATGCTGTCCACTTCACACCCATTACATTTAGAATGGAGTTTGCCTTCCTAATTTTAGAAGGATCCTCTGCCTTTTAGCAGTACGATCGGCTTGGTTTGCCGCCATTGTCAATGGGAACATGCATGCCTTGCCCACAGCAGAGAATGTAATTAAACCTATTCTCACCGGCTCTATACAAAATCTTTGCCAAGCATTTTAATGCTGTGAATGAACTTTTTTTTTTTTTTATACATTTCCACGCCCCCCTTTCGAGGTTTTATACGCGGCTATCCATCCTCTGACAAGATCCTTTCAATGCAATCAGTCAGCTTTGAGTAAGGCTGACATGGAGCACACTTCTAGGCTGTACAGATCCACTGGCATCCTCGGCCAAAATGGTGACAGCGGATGAAAGCAAAGATTGACGCTTCTGACTGGGAATTATTAGATTTACATAAAATAGGATACATGACCGCTGCAGGTATATCAAGTAGATAAAGACCTGAGGCTATAGAAAATCGTAGCATCTGATAATCCAGAAATTCAGAAAGCCCACGGTATACCAATCTGAATTTTCATGAGGTCGGATACAGAAGACTGAGGGGTTCTCCCATGAATATTGTAAAAATGAAAATGAGAATCTAGTACAACAAAGCTAGAACCAGCCCTGTATCTGACATGGATCCCGAGATCTCCCCATTGATTGCTCGAGGAGTTCTGCTAGATTTATTTGAAGCTGTCCGTTTAGGGGGGGACGTCCCCTTTCTCGGAGGGCGTATCCTGTCTGCTGCAGCTGGTGGCAGATGAAGGATTGAACTGAGCATGTGCTTCCACTTCAGTGAGCAGGACAGAGAAATTGGGAAAAGAGCAAACAGCAGGTGGCACTATACAGATAGACATTGAATAACTCAGTAGCTATAATACAACACATGCGATTACAAAAGTATTCAGATCCAGGGGCTGCTTTGAAAACTGTTGAATATTTTTCGTGGGTCAACCCCTTTAATCAACTCTGAGGCTTATCTGATCAGGGGCGAATGACGATATCATAAGGCCCCATAGCAAAACTCGGTAATGGGGGGGTTCCTTACTAAGTTTTGATATGGGGCCCTGTCATATCTATGTACGCCCCTCTGCACAGCCATCTATATCTAAAAATTCAAATTGGTGCAGATTTCTGGATTATCAGATGCTAAATTAAAGAGGACCTTTCATCACTCCTGACATGCCTGTTTTAATAGCTTCATGCATTCCCCATGTAATAACAATTCTGGAACATCTATTCTTATTACTCTGTGTTGTGCCATTCCTTTATTATTTCTTCTAGAAGTTATGAATGAATTGCTATTTGCCTTCAGTAAAGGAACAGAGGGGAGGTAACAAGTTGGGGGTGTGTCCCTGCACAGTCTGAACATGGCAGCACTGATTGGCTAGAGTCAGTCTGTGCAGGTACACACCCCCAACTGGTTACCTCCCCTCTGTTCCTTTACTGAAGGCAAATAGCAATTCATTCATAACTTCTAGAGCAAATAATAAAGGAATGGCACAACATAGAGACATAAGAATAGATGTTCCAGAATTGTTAGTACGTGGGGAATGCATGAAGCTATTAAAACAGACATGTCAGGAGTGATGAAAGGTCCTCTTTAAAAGGCTTCCATACCCTCAAGTCTTTATTAACTTATTATACCTGTGACTGTCATGTACTATTTAACGGCTATGTTGGAAATAGCAGAGTAGGTGCTTTATAAATTCAGTGTAATTTTCGTTGTAGTTACACCTGGCTGCTGGCATATATACACTGATGAATCTCCCCCATATAGCACTAAATCACTGCTTCACCTCACACAATACATTGTTAAACCGTATGCCTGCAGCCACCACTAGGGGGAGCTCAGTGCATAGGAAATTATACAGTTACCATTGAACTCAATGGAAGCTGTAAAACACTCTATACACGGAGTTCCGCCTAGTGGTGGCTGCAGGAAAATGCTGTTGTTTTATATCAGAAGGCAGAAAAAAAAGTTCAGCGCCGTCCACCCCCCCCTCCACGTGCCATATAACAGTGACTTGGTCTTCCTCCATGATAAGTACGCCTGTCTCTGGCTGTCTGATAATAATATGGTGCCTTCTGGGTCCCAATAATGCTGGATAAAAGGAATATTAACACTGTACTGATGTGTACGACCGATAATTCATGACAAGCTTGAGGTCGGGCAGCAGTGCCAGACTGTGTAGACCACCCCCTGAAACCACAATCAGAAGCAAAAGTAGTGCCTCCCCTCATGCACTGTTTCACAGACAAGCAGGGAATACAGCAATTTCAGCGCTTCTCTACTTGTCGGGGAAGCTGAAGACGCCACTGCGCTTGGTCTGCCTTTTCTATGACAAGCAGAGAAAATGCAGAAGATTATCAGGTATTTTGCTCCCCAGGATTCCTCCGTAGTAGGAAGAGACACAACGCACAGTGTCCACTGTGGCAGAGTTTTGTAGGTGGATGCACTTACAGGACGTGAGAGGACACTAGGTGGCGCTATTCAAAGTGGTCACTGAAAGGAGTCACGCCAGAGGGGTCACACACATGATGCAGCATGCTATATCTTCTAGATGTTTATCTTGTAACTGGTTGGGGTTCTTGCCTCTCATCCTGTACTTAATGTTAATGCATCTTATTAGAGGAAGGTTTGTTCCCATCTCCCATCACTTTATTAAAGGCTGGCGGTGCTGACCTCTGGGACACCAACCCATCCTGAGAATGAATGGCCCACATCACTGACTCAGCGTTGCGTTGCCTCTGTTATGTTTCAAGCGAATTGATCTGTGTTGCAGTTCCCTGCACAGCAGGCAGCTGCGGGGGCGCTGTTGTACACAGAAAAACAATTAAGTGGATGCAGCACTACACCAGCTCTGCTTCCCCTGTATTTTAGGATCGTGGGGGGCCACCGTTATTGATCATAAAGTGATAGCATATCCTATCAATAGACCCTCACTTTATGACATGGGAATTTCCCTTTAAGTGCACTGGAGAGATTCATTGGTAGAAGCCATAGCTCACTGGCCGTGACCCTGAAGGCTGTAAGATATGTAAGAAAAGCTTTGATAGAATCGTCTTTGATGGAATCTCGGTTTTGTTTTTCCTCTTTTCAATATTTCCACCGCAAGTCTGGAGGAGGAATCGGCCGTTTCCCCTTGCACAACAGCTTTACGGGAACGCAATGTGGAGCTGCAGCGGGACATGAAGAGAATGACCGCACTGTTCGAGAAGCTGAAGACTTACATCGCCCTCCTTGCCTTACCCAGTGAGTACTGATATTAGAGAAGAAGCTGATGTTTAGAAGATGCAAGATCCATGTTCCCTGAGCTGTCCATGTCTTATCCTAAAAGACACTGCTCATCAGGCTGTTGATGGAGGGATTTTGTTTTTTTTTTGGTGGTGGTGGGGGGGGGGGTTAATGGTAGTTGAAGGATCATGGCACCCTAGCCTCCTCTTTCTAGCCATGAATGCACCCCACATATTGTATCTTCTGTTATGTACATATTTCTATTCACCTACAGTGAGCAGAGATCTTGAAAATGGCAAAGAATTCAACCTTAAATCTTTTAAAACGTTACATAAGATGTTATTATACACTGTTTAACCATTTCTAGACAGTTTTTTCTTGATTTTTTTTTTTTTTTTTTTTAAATACTGAAAAAATGCCATATTCTGACCCTCATAACTTTTTTATTTTTATGTGTACTGAGCTGGGGCAGGACGATCTGTACTTTTCATTGATACCATTTTGGCGTTTGTAAGACATTTTGATTACGTTTTATTTCATTTTTTGTGGGAAGTGAAGCGATCAAAGAATGGTGAATCGGCCATTTTGACTTTTATTTCCGCTTTGCCGTTTGCCGTATAGGATAATTAATTTTATATTTTAATAGTACGTTTTTTTTTTTTTTTTTTTTTACATTTTTTACTAGCTCCCCTGGGGACCTGTAGCAAGCAAACATCAGATTGATTCTCTGATAGACTCTAATGCATTGCATGCATGAGTCTATTAGAATTACGCTGTGTTCCTATGGAGCCCTGCCACAGGTATTCTCTCCATAATAACTTGTGTGTGGCAGCCCTGTACCGTTCCTGAGGACAGGGGCTGCTGCACACTACATAGCCAGGAGGCAAGCTCCCAGTCTTTAAAGAGGACCTTTCACCTCTCCTGACATGCCTGTTTTAATAGCTTCATGCATTCCCCATGTAATAACAATTCTGGAACATCTATTCTTATGTCTGTATGTTGTGCCATTCCTTTACTATTTCTACTAGAAGTTATGAATGAATTGCTATTTGCCTTCAGTAAAGGAACAGAGGGGAGGTGACCAGTTGGGGGTGTGTCCCTGCACAGACTGACTCTATCCAATCAGTGCTGTCATGTTCAGACTGTGCAGGTACACACCCCCAACTGGTCACCTCCCCTCTGTTCCCTTACTGAAGAGAAATAGCAATTCATTCATAACTTCTAGTGCAAATAATAAAGGAATGGCACAACATAGAGACATAAGAATAGATGTTCCAGAATTGTTATTACATGGGGAATGCATGAAGCTATTAAAACAGGCATGTCAGGGGTGGTGAAAGGTCCTCTTTAACTGCACAGATGCCTTGGTCACATTTTACCACAGCATCTGAAAGCTTAAATGTATGCAATAGACGTCATCGTCTATCACATACGCTAGTCCTGGGTGCCTTCTGTTTAAAACAGCAAGCACTCGGTGGCTATGGCGCCCCCTGCACGTGCGAGCAGGCGCCATATATAAAGTCCCGACCGCCGGCTTAAATTTACGGAGAGTGGTGGGGAAGAGGTTAAAGTGAATGTCCAACCATTTAAAGGGTTTAGCCCATCTGGGACGTTGATGGCATATCTCTAGGACAGGAATCAACAACCTCCAGCACTTCAGCTGTTATGAAACTACAACTCCCAGAATTCTTCTATCACTTTTATGGGCATTACAAGAACAGCCAAGTAAGTGTGTATTCTGGGAGTTGTAGTTTCACAGCAGCAAGATATCTAGAGAATGGGGCCTCCGAAGGGAAGGAGAGCACACTGTGCATGCACGGCCGCCGGTCCATGCACAGCAGTGGGACGGCTGGAAATAACCAAGCTAGTGCTCGACTATTTTCGGAACTCCCATAGTGGTGAACGGAGGGTGGCTGTGCATGTGCGGCTGCTCTCTGTTCACTTCGGAGGTCCTCTTCTAGAGATAGGAGGAGGTCCCAGACGTGGGAACTCCGACTATCTGACATTGATGGCATATCCTAGTGATATACCATCAAATGTCCCATATAGGAATACCCCTTTAAATGCCACAGTCAGTATAAATCCGTAAACAGTGGGCGCCCCTAGTGGTGGTTGCAGGTAGGCAGTTTGAATTCATTTAAGGGCTTATGCACACGAACATATTTTTGTCTGTTGTTTTTTGTGCCCCATGCTGAACCATTCACTTCAATGGGGCCACAAAAAAAAAAAGCGGAAAATTCTGCAGAAAAATGGTCTATTATTGTCCACATTACGGATAAGAATATCATAGGCCGTCTTTTCTGCAAAATGCAGGACACACATTTACCCGTGTTTTGCGGATCTGCAATTTGCGGACCTCAAAACAACAACGGTCGTGTGCATGAGCCCTAAAGGAAGGTTTGCTGTAGACTTGAGCTATATATGTAAAATAACACACGTAGCAGACTTCTCATTGGGGTTGGAAAATTTGACATTCAGTAATCGGAGAAAACCTAGAGATATCTTCTCTGACCTAGCAGAACGGGAACACAAGAACATACATTTACTGAAGGGTATAGAGGACAATGTAATTAAAGTTTATTGAACTTGACGTCTGTAATATGCCTTATGTACCACATTGCTAATGTACTTGTTTATACCCAGGGCATCCATAGGCGAGCACTGCATGAATATTTAAAGGGCAGCAAATTTTATAATTGTCTTCTAGATCCCACAGCCTGCTATACATAACCTACATTTTTTATTCTGGGCTATTTAGCTTTTATTGTCCTGGTGCCTGTAAAATGAACTATAAAGCAGTGTTTGCCATCAGTGGTGATTACAAAATTCCGGTCTATTTAGAAGAAAAGGGGACATTTTACTACGACCGGCATTTCATACTTTGGTCTTAGTTATAAGTCCAGTGTGTAAGACCCGCCAAAACTAAGAGACGCATGCCTCTTTAAAGGGCATCTGTCAGCAGATTTGTACCTATGACACTGTTTGTCCTGTTACATGTGCGCTTGGCAACTGAAGACATCTGTGTTGGTCCCATGTTCATATGTGCCCACGTTGCTGAGAAAAATAAACTTTTAATAAGT
Organism: Rhinella marina; assembly: GCA_900303285.1. Lineage (NCBI taxonomy): Eukaryota > Metazoa > Chordata > Amphibia > Anura > Bufonidae > Rhinella > Rhinella marina. The sequence goes on along the minus strand of ONZH01027000.1, from coordinate 48,722 downwards.
GCAAATGAGCCTCTAGGAGCAACGGGGGCGTTGCAGTTACACCTAGAGGCTCTGCTCTCTCTGCAACTGCTGCGCCCTCTGCACTTTGACAGGACCAGGCAGTAAAAACATCATAATGCCTGGCCCTGTCAATCAAAGTGCAGAGGGTGCGGCAGTTGCAGAGAGAGCAGAGCCTCTAGGTGTAATGGCAATGCCCCCTGTTACTCCTAGAGACTCATTTGCATATTTTAAAACATAATTCTTGTCATCAGTGCGGGCACATATGAACATGGGACCAACACAGATGTCTTCAGCTGCTAAGCGCACATGTAACAGGTCAGCCAGCGTCATAGGTACAAATCTGCTGACAGATTCCCTTTTAATAATGTTGATGTTCTATCTCCATGGTAACAGACTACAAAGGTGCCGTGTGTAGTCTGATCATGCAGGCATACTCTTTCATCTTACCTAGTTCTTACCTAGATGTATATTTGGTACTGTATGTTAGCAAGAAGCAGGAAACTGGCTTCCAACTCAGACTACATAAGGTTTCTTTGTAGTCTGTTACCATGGAGACAAAGATCTTCATAGTTGCTGTAGACCCAAGATTTTTTTAAAGCAAATTGCTTTAATTTTCATTTCCGATGCCTTGGCGTAGATGTATATAACCCTATACTGTGAGTAGGCAAACTGTGTTTAATGTGGGACAGTGAGATCCTCAATGGTTTTCCACAAATTGTTCTCCCATCCCCATTAGATGTCATGGATGACCTCCCCAAGCTTAAAGAAGAACTCCCGCAAAAATTTTTATTCCATGTCCTGCTAGAAATGTACATGATGTAATCTGTAGTGAATGTCATTTTCTTACCAGTAGCTGAATTTTTGAGTTATATCATCCTGAAGTTTCTTATCTGTGTCATGTGACTAGGAATTAGACCCACCAACTCACACAGCACCTTATGTGTGGACAGGAAGTCTAATTCTCTATGTATTCCTATGGGAGCCTCACTTTCAGTCTTATAGGAATGAATTGAGCAGTTACTGGCTTCCTGTCCTGGGTCAGTTGGAGGTCAGGGAGCTGGTCACATGACACAGCTACAATTAAAAGAAAGGGGATAGCTCACAAATACAGACACTGGTGAGAAGATGACATTCACTACAGATTACGTCATGTGCCTTTCTAACAGGTCAGAGAATAAAAATTGTTTGCGGGAGTTCTTCTTTAATATCCATTTATTTCCTATGCAGCTTATAGAAATATTATCCCAGAGACACGTCCCCTCCAGCCATAACAAATGAATTCTGTTTGTTCACAGTCATAAATGTTCTCGGAGTATTTATCTGGCGTTAATATTTCAGTCCGCCTCACATCGCGGCCGGCGCCGCTCCCTCACTGTCCTTAATTTGCGAGCTACAGCGTCTGCAATCTTTCAGAATGAGGATTTCTCCAGGGTCTCTCTGCAATATTAATGACCTGGTTCACATTTTAATATAATCTGTTTTTTTTTACTAATTACTCCAGGCACGAAACCAGAGGGTTTACTGAAATCCAACTACGGTTCCATCCTGACACAGATCTCTGACTCTCTCCATGGACTTCATGATATTATGAAAGGTAATGTACAGTAAGCGGCACCATTCATTTAGACACTTGATGCTCTCTAGTTATTGTCTTCAGGGCCCGGTTTCCAGAGATTTCTTTTTTTTTTTTTTTAGACACCAATTATCAGCTCCTAATCCCTAAATACATCACTGTCCCAAGGCCATAATTTCTCTTCTCGTCGCTCAGTGACTGGTGGATTTTGCAGTGAGACTTGCTGAGAGTAGAGCGGACTTGTCGCGGCCTTTAGCTTATGATACAATGGTCTCACATTTTTAAACGCCGCCAGATGAGACCTTAAAATGGGGAGGATTAATAGGTCAGGCTGAGTTTACACGCAGCAGTTTTGGCCCCAGTCAGACATTTCCTGGCGTGCGTCGGAGCTCTATATTTACAAGAAGCAAGGATGGGAACAGGAAGGACGTTCTCATCACAGCCAGAAAAATCCCTACGGGTTTCCGATCTGTGGACAGTTGATTATTGCCATGATCTGACTTGTTTGAGCGATTTCAGTCCAACGATGATCAAAAATATACTTGACGCATTCTCATACTAAGGCTACATTCGCACAACCGTAATTTGTTGAGGTCCGCAACTTGTGAATCCGCAAAACACGGATATCAGCCCGTGTGCGTTCCGCAATTTGCGGACCGCACGTGTCTGCCACTATATTAGAAAATGCCTATTCTTGTCTGCAATTGCGGACAAGAATGGGACATGCTCTATCTTTTTTTGCGGGGCCGCTGAACAGAACTATGGATGCGGACAACACATGGTGTGCTGTCTGCATTATTTGCGGCCTTGTTGAAATGAATGGGTTCACACTAGTGATGAAGGGAGTCTGTCACCTGTTTTTCACCAATATATCTAAAAGCAGTGCCCCACAGAAGATTGCATCCCAAGCATGCCTGTGTGCACTGTGTGTGTGTATTACATGTCCAGGAAAAGCACTTTTATTCTGCTGGAAAACCGCTCCTAAGTGCCCAGCTCTGCTGATGCAAGTGCCCAAAGCAAACCAGACTGAAGAGGGGAGGACTGCTTTAGCTGCTCATATCTTAGCCATATCTTAGTCTAGAAATATGGTTCTGACCTGCTGGCATTCCAACCTTTCAAACGATACCAGAACAACAGCATTATATCCACTATATCAGAAGATATAGAAGCTGTTAGACATCGAGTCAGGAGAGAAAGCTGTTTTTAGTTTCACTTTCAGCTGGGCACTTGGGAGCTGTTTTCCAGCAGAATAAAAGTGTTTTTCCTGGACATGTAATACAGACACACAGTGCACACAGGTATGTCTGGGATGTGACATGTAATACACACACACAGTGCACACAGGTATGTCTGGGATGTGACATGTAATACAGACACAGTGCACACAGGTATGTCTGGGATGTGACATGTAATACACACACACACAGTGCACACAGGTATGTCTGGGATGTGACATGTAATACAGACACACAGTGCACACAGGTATGTCTGGGATGTGACATGTAATACACACACACAGTGCACACAGGTATGTCTGGGATGTGACATGTAATACACACACAGTGCACACAGGTATGTCTGGGATGTGACATGTAATACACACACACACAGTGCACACAGGTATGTCTGGGATGTGACATGTAATACAGACACACAGTGCACACAGGTATGTCTGGGATGTGACATGTAATACAGACACACAGTGCACACAGGTATGTCTGGGATGTGACATGTAATACACACACACAGTGCACACAGGTATGTCTGGGATGTGACATGTAATACAGACACACAGTGCACACAGGTATGTCTGGGATGTGACATGTAATACACACACACACAGTGCACACAGGTATGTCTGGGATGTGACATGTATACAGACACACAGTGCACACAGGTATGTCTGGGATGTGACATGTAATACACACACACAGTGCACACAGGTATGTCTGGGATGTGACATGTAATACACACACAGTGCACACAGGTATGTCTGGGATGTGACATGTAATACCACACACAGTGTACACAGGTATGTCTGGGATGTGACATGTAATACAGACACACAGTGCACACAGGTATGTCTGGGATGTGACATGTAATACAGACACACAGTGCACACAGGTATGTCTGGGATGTGACATGTAATACACACACAGTGCACACAGGTATGTCTGGGATGTGACATGTAATACAGACACACAGTGCACACAGGTATGTCTGGGATGTGACATGTAATACACACACACAGTGCACACAGGTATGTCTGGGATGTGACATGGAATACAGACACACAGTGCACACAGGTATGTCTGGGATGTGACATGTAATACACACACACAGTGCACACACAGGTATGTCTGGGATGTGACATGTAATACACACACACAGTGCACACAGGTATGTCTGGGATGTGACATGTAATACAGACACACAGTGCACACAGGTATGTCTGGGATGTGACATGTAATACACACACACAGTGCACACAGGTATGTCTGGGATGTGACATGTAATACACACACACAGTGCACACAGGTATGTCTGGGATGTGACATGTAATACAGACACACAGTGCACACAGGTATGTCTGGGATGTGACATGTAATACAGACACACAGTGCACACAGGTATGTCTGGGATGTGACATGTAATACAGACACACAGTGCACACAGGTATGTCTGGGATGTGACATGTAATACACACACACAGTGCACACAGGTATGTCTGGGATGTGACATGTAATACACACACACAGTGCACACAGGTATGTCTGGGATGTGACATGTAATGCACACAGTGCACACAGGTATGTCTGGGATGTGACATGTAATACACACACACAGTGCACACAGGTATGTCTGGGATGTGACATGTAATACAGACACACAGTGCACACAGGTATGTCTGGGATGTGACATGTAATACACACACACAGTGCACACAGGTATGTCTGGGATGTGACATGTAATACAGACACACAGTGCACACAGGTATGTCTGGGATGTGACATGTAATACACACACACAGTGCACACAGGGATGTCTGGGATGTGACATGTAATACACACACAGTGCACACAGGTATGTCTGGGATGTGACGTAATGCACACAGTGCACACAGGTATGTCTGGGATGTGACATGTAATACACACACACAGTGCACACAGGTATGTCTGGGATGTGACATGTAATACACACACACAGTGCACACAGGTATGTCTGGGATGTGACATGTAATACAGACACACAGTGCACACAGGTATGTCTGGGATGTGACATGTAATACAGACACACAGTGCACACAGGTATGTCTGGGATGTGACATGTAATACAGACACACAGTGCACACAGGTATGTCTGGGATGTGTCTGCAATCTTCTGTGGGGCAGTGCTCTTAGATATATAGGTGAAAAACAGGTGAGAGACTTCCTTTGAGCCAACTTCTGTTTTTAAGTTTGCGGTACAAGGTTCGGGTTATCTAAGAATTCCATTATGGATTCCGCTACCACAGACCGTAAGTTATGTGGTAACAGAATCCATACTGGAATTCTTAGATAACCCAAACCTTGTTCAGTAAACTTGAAAACAGAGAGTCGCTCAACACTACTCTGCCCTTGTTCCTCAAAATTTCAGAACAGGTAGGCACCCGTTCATACCTTAGTGTGAATGAGCCCTAAAGCAAATATTTTTCTTTGTTTGTTGTTTTTATTTTTCAGTTGTAGATTTTTAATTTTTTTTTTATTCCGGGGAGCAGCCATCCTTTCTGAGCTGTAACTGTAGACAGCAGTTCATAGATGTATTTTACAGCTACTGTGTAGACATAAGAAACCTCAGGAAACAACTGTATGGGACTTCTATAGGAGAGTGTTGTGGGCATGCTCTGTGACCTGTGCAGAAGTCACTGTGCAGGGAGGGGGAGGAGGTGAGCTGTAACCATCCCCTAATAGCAGTGTGTTATTTGCCTTCAGCTTCACAATAGAGTTGTGGCCTTTCATTGTAATCCTTCGGGAAGTGTCAGCCTTTTGCCAATCATCTTACCCTGGCCCTTTGATTTCTCAGCTATCTAAGTGTCTGTTTTTTCCATTTATGTTGTAAAGTGTCTTTCTGCCTGGAAAAGTAGAATATCGTACAAGCCGTATGTAAGCTTTTCCTCTCGCCCCATGGGCTGGTGTATAACACACAATTGGGCTCTGTTGGTAATGCATAGGATCTGTGAATGATTACGGAATAATATCTGTCACTTCCCATCGTAGTAGTGCTCGTCACACGAGAGGGCTTGCCAGTTTATTTCTATTTTTACTTGTTTATGTCATTGCAGAGCTTTCCAAGCACTACAGTCATAAAGCTGCACTCGAGCAGGAGCTGCCAGGAGCCACCGATAAACTTAAAACCACAAATGATTGCATCTTGTCTTCACTCGTTGCTCTAACCAATGCAACAAGCAAGGTATGTGATATGGCTGCGGTTATTACCGCGGTTTCTATTTTATCACCGGATGGAAACTTATAGTAAAAGTTATACCCTGTGAGTGCCATACTTGTATTTTTAAATGATTGCGCTACACAGAGCGTCTCCTTCGCTGGACCATTTCGCTCACATTCACTAGATGTACAGCCACGCAATCGCTGTAGAGAGACATTAGCAGTAGAACGGGTGTTAAAGGGGTTGTCCAGGTTCAGAGCTGAACCCGGACATACCCTTAATTTCACCCAGGCAGCCTGCCTGACATTTTATGCTCTGATGCTTTCCTTTGCCCTGTGCGTAAAGGCATTTTGAGCAGTTCCGGTGACGTCCGAGCTCTGCCAGGCAGAGGCTTCCGCCCAGCAGTGAGCCCGGTGATGTCATCGGCACTGATGGGCGGGCTTTAGCACTGTCCTAGGCTGTAAAAAGGCTAGGGCAGTGCTAAAGCCGGCCCATCAGAGCCGGTGACATCACCGAACACACTGCCAGGCGGAAGCCTCCTCCTAGCAGTGTGTGTTTGTAAACAAAAGAGCTCTTGCCCTGCACAATCCAGCACGGCAAGTGAGCACATCGGAGCATGATGCTGTTGTCAGGCAGGCTGCCTGGGTGAAAATGTGGGTATGTCTGGGTTCAGCTCTGAACCTGGACAAACCCTTTAAGATGGTCAGGTACTGTTCTGCTGTATGGAATCGCTCTTTTGTCGGCTCCATAGAAATAAATGGGAGCGGTGGCCGCTCAGGCGCGGTGCGCTCCCATTCATTTCTATGGGAGCAGCGCCTGGTGGTGGCCGGACCCCGGGAAACCTGGGGTCCTCCAGCCACAGAGCTCCCCACTCAGTTCTCGATATAGGTGCGGGTCCCATCGATATGCCCCCATTGTCTAAGATTGTATAACCCCTTTAATATGCGCCCTGTAAGATGCACTGACCTTTTTACCTTCACTTTTGAGGGGAAAAAGGTTTGTCTCATGGGGCGAAAAATACGATATATTTGGTCTCCACCTGTCTGAAGTTACTTATAGCAGAGGATGATGGGATGTATTCCCCTGCACCGCACATACAGATATGTTCTGTACATTTAGTGGCTCCGTGTTGACTTTTTGTCTTCTAAAAAGAACTGTTTTTACATTTCCTTCAATTCTCAATTAGATTGCAACCTTTTTCTCCAACAACCTGGACTACTTCATGACATCCCTAAGTTATGGACCAAAAGGAAGGCCGGGCTTCACCAATCCCCTCTCCGCCGAAATGATGCTTCAGTACAAGCAGAAAGCCGCCCAGTACATGAAAGCTTTAAAGACGGTTTGTATACAAAGTGCAGTCTCTTCCCTCCCCATCTTTAACCCGCATTACTTCCTGATTAGAGAACAAATATTGTCTCTTCAAAAGCCGACATTGCGTTTCAGGCCGGTAGTGAGACATCCACCGCGGGTCATTAAATATTTAGATCTCCAGCAAAGCGGATACTGCTGACAATTTGTGCTGAACAAGTCTAGTCCGCAGCATTAATTTGTTTTCATGCCAGCAAAATGTCGGCTGTAGAACCGTTCTGAGCCTTGTGATATTTAAGGTTTTCATTATAATTGGGTAGTGTCTGCCTAGAGAGCGGCTTTTTACCTAGAAACCGTGCAGCCATTAATTGTCGGAATGGTCGATTTTATTTTTAGGGCTCTTATCTTGGATTATATTTCTTCATCCTTCCCTATAATGATCAGGTTTTGAGCTCAATTTTTTTATATTTTTGCCTGTGTGGTAAGTAGGGAATGAAACTATTTTAGAGATGACGGTAATTGCGCAGGAAGGAGGAGTTCATTGTTGCGCTTAGTTTAAGGTCAGATACAGTTTTTAAAGCTCTTGAAGCTTGGCTGCGGATGATTAGAGTGTCAGTTATGTAGTCCATATGCATTTTCAAAGCAGTTCCACCCATAAAATATTGATATGTGGTTGCCGTTCACATCCTTGTGTGAGTATGTGACCCAGCCTTTTTCTATTGTATTAGCGAAATCATCCTGAAATACGTTTTTCATGGTTTGTAGCAAGACACTGCATTTAGACCTGTTCTCGGGTACTGTGTGCCGAGTGGAGATTTTAGTTTCTTCCTACCACAGTGGAGGTCATTTATCATGCTGAAGTATGCCTAAATTAGGCGTATTTCAGATGTAGATTGCGGCGCAACGGTTAGACGACTTCTCCCCGCTTATGCCAGGTCTAAAATTGTGTGGTGGGCAGGGAAGGGCCAGCAGGTCCCTCTCATTTACCATTTTCTATGCCTGTTTCAGGCGTAGAAAAAGGTCTAAATGTAAGACTGCTCGGAATCTGTCTTACATTTAGAAGTGACACTGAAGGTATGAAGAGGCCAGCGCCTCTATATAACTCCGGCGATACACCGCCATGGATGGGGGCTTTATTTAGGCTACTTTCACACTTGAGTTTTGCCAGCAAAAACGCTTTCGTTACAGATAATACAACCGTCTGCATCCGTTATGAACGGATCCGGTTGTATTATCTTTAGCATAGACAAGACGGATCCTGCATGAACTCCATTGAAAGTCAATGGGGAACGGATCCGTTTTCTATTGTGCCAGATTGTGTCAGAGAAAACGGATCCGTCCCCATTGACTTGCATTGCGGGTCATGCCGGATCCGCCTTGCTTCACATCCCAGGACAGAAATGCTGTGGTTTGCTCTCTGGTATGCGAACACAGCCAAACTGAATGGAATGCATTTCGGAGCACTCCATTCTGTTCAGTTATGTTTTGTTCCCGTTGACAATAAATGGGGACAAAACTGGAGCGTTTTTTTCTCTGGTATTGATATCTTCTGCCGGATCTCAATACTGAAAAACTTTCACACTAGTGTGAAAGTAGCCTAAGAGCGGCATCTAAAACGTCGGTCTTTAGAAATGTGCCCCTGTGTTTTATAACCGATTGGTGGGATGATGGAGGTGAATTGGATGTGGGGGTTCATTTGCCAGGACCCCGTCCTACCTGCAGGAGGTAGGCATTCCCCGGAGGAATGCACCAAGATGAACTGGGTTTGCCGAAATCCACGTGCTTGTCACCAAAATAGCCGTTGCAATGAATGAAACTGATTTTCAGTTTCAGAAATTTCTGCCAAAAAAATCTGCCGTGTGTGGATATGCCCGACTTCTAGAGTATGCAAGGTTATTCGCCTCCTTGACTAATGTCTTCCTTTGTGAAATGACTGAGGCAGAAGTGTAGAGGCGTGTCCTCAATAGTGCCACTGCAACAGTACAGTGTGTGTGGCCGAGTTGATTGCCACTTTATTATAGAGCACAATAGGGCTACCTGCTACCTGATTTCCACACCAAATCCAAACCAAAAACTGCATGTGTTACTTGCGTTTTTTTGCTGAGGATTTGACTTTAAAAGAAGATGGGATCAATCCATAATGTGGTTTACACCGAACTCTCGCACCTCCACCAGCTTTCATGAAATTGTGCCTGCTGTAGCCTCATTTTAAACTGAAAGTGGAGCCTAATGTGATGCAACCCATCCATTCATTCATGGATATCCTGCATACCAATGTACAGACGAGATCGCCCTGGCAAAAGCTGGATATTCCGCCTTATCTTGATTTTGATGACACCATCCCTAGACGTAGTCTTATCTTGTTTCTAAATTCTGTATCTATGGGAGACCTTTCTCCACGGCCTCTGCTACAGCCCGCTAGCACACTCGGGTCCTGGGCAGCAGCGGCTGTCATGATCCTAACCCTTCCCCCTCAGTATCAGCTGGGTACCTTTTTAGCGCTCATTCACACACACTTTTTTCAGCTTTTCAAAGGGAGTCTGTCACCACTGTATGACCATGTACATGGCTCTGTAGCACACCCACACATGAATGTAATGGTATCTTTGTTATTTTCTTTAGACTTGCAGATGCAGGAAAAACGCTGTTTAATTAATATGCAAATGAGCACTCGCAAGTGCCCAGGGGCGGTGTTAAGTGTGTAGGAGCCCAGGCTGCTCTGCCTTCTTTCATGGTTACTCCTCCTCAGCCTCTGACCACCCTCCTATTCCCCTGTGTCATACAAGGAGGGCGGGCAAAGGCAGAGGCTGGGGAGGAGTAACCATGAAAGAAGCCTGGGCTCCTACACACTTAACACTGCCCCTGGGCACTTGCGAGTGCTCATTTGCATATGAATTAAATGGCGTTTTTCCTGCATCTGCAAGTGTAAAGAAAGTAACAAATATGCCATTACATTCATGTGTACAGTCATGGCCAAAAGTTTTGAGAATGATACAAATATTAATTTTTACAAAGTCTACTGCTTCAGTTTTTATCATGGCAATTTGCATATACTCCAGAATGTTATAAAGAGTGATCAGCTTAACAGCAATTACTTGCAAAGTCAATATTTGCCCAGAAAATGAACTTTATTCCCCAAAACACATTTCAACATCATTGCAGCCCTGCCTTAAAAGGACCAGCTAACATCGTTTCAGTGATTGCTCCATTAACACAGGTGTGGGTGTTGATGAGGACAGGGCTGGAGATCAATCTGTCATGATTAAGTAAGAATGACACCACTGGACACTTTTTAAAAGGAGGCGGGTGCTTGGCATCATTGTTTCTCTTCTGTTAACCATGGTTATCTCTAAAGAAACACGTGCAGTCATCATTGCACTGCACAAAAATGGCCTAACAGGGAAGAGTATCGCAGCTAGAAAGATTGCACCTCAGTCAACAATCTATTGCATCATCAAGAACTTCAAGGAGAGAGGTTCCATTGTTGCCAAAAAGGCTCCAGGGCGCCCAAGAAAGACCAGCAAGCGCCAGGACCGTCTCTTAAAAGTGTTTCAGCTGCGGGATTGTGCTACCAGCAGTGCAGAGCTTGCTCAGGAATGGCAGCAGGCAGGTGTGAGTGCATCTGCACGCACTGTGAGGCGGAGACTCTTGGAGCAAGGCCTGGTCTCAAGGAGGGCAGCAAAGAAGCCACTTCTCTCCAGAAAAAACATCAGGGACAGACTGATATTCTGCAAAAGGTACAGGGAGTGGACTGCTGAGGACTGGGGAAAGTCATTTTCTCTGATGAATCCCCTTTTCGATTGTTTGGACATCTGGAAAACAGCTTATTCGGAGAAGACGAGGTGAGCGCTACCACCAGTCTTGTCTCATGCCAACTGTAAAGCATCCTGAAACCATTCATGTGTGGGGTTGCTTCTCAGCCAAGGGAATCGGCTCTCTCACAGTCTTGCCTAAAAACACAGCCATGAATAAAGAATAGTACCAGAATGTCCTCCGAGAGCAACTTCTCCCAACCGTCCAAGAGCAGTTTGGCGATCAACAATGCCTTTTCCAGCATGATGGAGCACCTTGCCATAAAGCAAAGGTGAGAACTAAATGGCTCAGGGAACAAAACATAGAGATTTTGGGTCCATGGCCTGGAAACTCCCCAGATCTTAATCCCATTGAGAATTTGTGGTCAATCATCAAGAGACGGGTGGACAAACAAAAACCTACAAATTCTGACAAAATGCAAGCATTGATTGTGCAAGAATGGACTGTTATCAGTCAGGATTTGGTCCAGAAGTTGATTGAGAGCATGTCAGGGAGAATTGCAGAGGTCCTGAAGAAGAAGGGTCAACACTGCAAATACTGACTTGCTGCATTAACTCATTCTAACTGTCAATATAAGCTTTTGTTACTCATAATATGATTGCAATTATATTTCTGTATGTGATAAAAACATCTGACAAACACACATAAAAACCAGAGGGCAGCAGATCATGTGAAAATATAATATTTGTGTCATTCTCAAAACTTTTGGCCATGACTGTAGGTGTGCAACAGAGTCATGTAAGCGCTGTATATGGTCATATAGTGGTGGCAGACTCCTTTTAATCAAAAATCAAACTAAATTTCATGCCTTTTTCACAAGCATTTCTGAGACTTTCTTTACACCTTTATTTTTTTGTCTGGCTTTGTGCATTTTATATTTCAATGTAATGCCTCATTTAATGTAACTGCAGTATTTTTGGCTCCAAAACGACCGTAAAATGAACGCCTTTTGTAAAAGAAAAAAAAAACCATTTTGCGATCTGTCACTGAGATGATATCTTCGTGGCCTTTGGTCTGCATGCTGCCATTTGATTTCTTGCATTAGCCAGCAGATGTCCGCACCTACCTGACTGTAAGTGGCCACTAAATGTACAGAGGAGACTAAAGATGAAAGTCTCGGTTGCAGGCTTCCTTTCTGTGTCCTCAGTCTGGTCGTACCTTAGCGTCTTACCCGATCCCTTAACTCATTTATTTTCCTGGTTTTACGGCTCTTCGTTTCCAGACGCCTTCCCTGTTGCGCAGTTTGAGCGGTAGTCTCTTATTCTGCTAGCTGGGCTCATTATGTCTATATTTCCAATTAACTCCACAGTAAATTCACTGACTGGACCCTGTCGCATCCAGATGCCGCACACAGTCTGCCCCCCCCCCCCCATCCGCTTCCCTGACATTAGGCAGGCGTTATACACCGAGCTGTAATGTGGTTATCCCTGATGTACACCGCCACCTCCGTCCTCCACGTGTCACCTCATCTGTCACTTGCAGATTAACGGGACATGTTTCTGTAATTTCGGGTTCCTAAGAATGCCTGGTTTCCCTGCGACGCTCCCGATCGACATGTTTTCTCTTTCATTTACTAGTATTCCCATATGTTTTCCTCCAGAAGTATTGTTAATTAGATACGCATTTGTACTTAGATTACACTTGGGGGTTATGCCATGAACGATGTGAAAAAAATAAATCAGACGTCATATAGAACATGACAGTCTCTTTCTAACAAAGCTAGAACCAGACCTGTACCTCACATGGATCCAGAGATCTCCACATTCACTGCTCCAACTGTTTTGCTAGATAACTTTCAGCCTAGCAGCTCAGGGGGTGTGTCCTTTCTGCTGCAGCTCTCTCCCTGTAATTACCGTATGGCCGGTAGCAGTTGAAGTCTTAAACTGTGCACGTTTTCAGGGCATGAGATGCGCTAATGTGGGAGGGGTCATCTCTCTGTGGAAAGGGGGGGGGATAAAGGTTGGGAGTTCGAGGTCAGTTCAGACCTGTTGTTTGTATTCAATAATATATCATCCCACAAATGACGCATAATGCTATATCTGTAAACAAGATTGACAGACCCTGTTTGATTGTAAATCTTTATTGACAGTTGTCATCTGTTTACACCCTGCTGTTTGATCTTTGATTGTCTTGAGTGATGGACCCAAAAAAATAAGGAGAAAGAACTAACAGTAAGACAACATTAGACCAGCAAATGAGACTGATGATTGTCTGGAGGGAAGCGTTCCTTCCTGACAATCGCCTGCTCGTCAGTGGAGGAGACCGCTGCTATTACATGCAGCAATCTCCTCCATAGTGTGGGGAGGAACGATCGCTATGCCATCGCTCGTCCCCATACAGAATCATTGTTTGCCAGCAGCAGACCGTGATTAGACGCTGAAAGCGATTGATGATTTTTCAGCCTGCTTAAAAATTGCAGTTGCCTGATGAATGAGCGTTTGCACGTTCATTGAGTAATTGGTGGCACTTCAGACCATCAGATTGATGGGTAGTCTGACACCCTGCATCACTGCCGATCAGCTGTTCAGAGGTAGCTCCATCCATTGTGTAGTGGACAAAGCTTGTAACTGCAGCCCAGCTCCCATTCACTTCAGTGAGATCAGCACTGAATAACCAGCTCCGTCCACTACACAATGGACAATGTGTGGTTTTGACTGGGTGCAGGGTGTCTGATCCCCCCCCCCCGATCAGATACGGATGGCTTATCCTGAGGATAGGCCATTATAAAAATTCTGGACCTGCTTCTGTCCTCCTGATGTCCTGTCTTCTTTTACAGCCTTGTCCAGACTCCGTGCCTTATGAGGAGGCGTTGGTGAATCGCAGAGTGCTCTTAAGCTCTACGGAGAGCAGAGAAGGCCTCGCACAGCAGGTACGTCCGGATAATGGAAATGTAGATCAAAATCTGCGCTAAAGCTTGATATCCAGTGAGCCTATCACAGGACATATGTGGTGGAGTACATGATCACATCGTCATTGGAAAATGCAGATGGAGCAAAGAATACCTCGTCATCTACAGTACATCATTAGGCCGTATTCGCACATTGCAATCATATTGCAGTAGTGCAGCCTTGTATCGGAAAATAGCAAGTCTCGGTATCTGATTGATCTGGGTGTAATCGTATCACTTGTGCAAATTCATGGTGACATATTCCCTTTAAGGTGGCCCTACATAGGATATAACGGCTGAACTGTTGCTTGGCTCTTCGCAGCCTCTGCTCCCTTGATTTTATGAATTTAGACTGTGTAAAGTTGAGCATACACCTTAGGTAACTGATTTCTGAACACATGAAAACTGGTTTTGGCCAAGCATGCATGTGTTGGGGAAAGAAGAATAAGCTGCTGCCAGACACCTCTGATGGAAGCTTATCTACCTTTAGAACAAAAGATCTGGAGGACAGGGACAGTCGAGACACCCCCTCCCCCATACACATTAGAGGGTCCTCCATACACATTAATGTGTCAAAGTTATTTCAGTAGAAGTACCAGACACCAGTCAGTGTTTCCAGTGACAATGGTCTGCCTGTCCTCATGCTTTAAAGAGGCTCGGTCAGCATGATCAACCCTATTAAACCAGGCATACTTCCTGGTAGGCCTCATCATGCTGATTAAAATTATACCTTTCTTTTGTCTTTATACTAAACAGCTGCAAAGATATGTGTTTTTATTCATATGCAGATGAGGAAGTTAGAGCACCAGGGGGCAGGTCTGAATCCTCGGAGCACTGCTTTTTAACACCCCTCTGTGCTCTGCACACTCCCCCTTGCTGTGTCCTAGCATGTACATATCATATACACTATGTACTATAGCAGGGGGCCAACCTGAGGCTCTCCAGCTGTTGTAAAACTACAACTCACAGCATGCCCAGACTACCTACAGCTATCAACCTACAGCAGGACATGGTGGGAGTTGTAGTTTTACAACAGCTGGAGAGCCGCAGGTTGGCCATGCCTGTACTATAGCATTACCACACTGAGAAGGGTGGACATGTCTAACTCTGTCAATCAAGGGCAGGGGGGGGGGGGTGCAGAGCACAGGGGTATTACAAAGCAGTGCACCAAGGATTCAGACCTGCCCCCTGGTGCTCTAACTTACTCATTTGCATATGGTTAAAATACAGATTTCTCTGCAGCTGTTTAGCATACAGACAAAGGAAAGGTATCATTTTAATCAGCACAATGAGCCCTACTAGGCAGTATGTCTGATTTAATAGGTTCGATCAAGAGTTTAATATCTGCCATCAAATCCCACTGTGGGCCTAAGGGACTGTGTTCCTGTGGTCCAGGTCTTAGACTGGAACATTGATGTGTGTTATACCGTTCCTAAATATGGTTGAAGGATCACTAAAGCTTTTGCTTGCCACTTTCTGGTGGGAATGAGAGGCCTTCTTCATACAGGACCAAAAAGACCAAGCATCACCCCTTGTATAGTCTCACTGGTCGTACATGTAGGAGAGTTGCTGGCCAAGAGATTTTTTGGCCAGTTCTTTTCTGAATGTGCATGTGACTCTCTATGAATATGGAGGGCAGGTTGACCTCTGCTGCTTTCTTCCTCTTGGTCTACACCACTGTGATGTCTCTGTAGGTGCAGCATAGTCTTGAGAAGATCAGCAAACTAGAGCAGGAGAAGGAGCACTGGATGCTGGAGGCGCAGCTGTCTAAGATCAAGCTAGAGAAGGAGACGCAACGGATATCGGACCTAGTGAAGAATGTGAACAAAGGACAGCTGGCTGACCCTGCACAGGAAAATGCCTTGTTACATGTGACAGACAATGCTGCTGAAACAAAAACTACAAGTTTGGTAAGAAATAGTCTGCGCTTATACATTCTGCACCATATAGTGAGGTAGATTTACTGTCTAACTGCAAACTTAAAGGGGTTATCCGAATTCTAAAAGATCCCCCCCAAAGCCTGGGCCTATGGTATACATTACACTTACCTGCTCCCTGGCACCTGCGACGCTCCGGATCCCTGCACGTCGCGCGGGTCAAAACATCCTGCGACGGGGGGAAGGCAGCCAATAGCAGTCCGCAACATTTTAAATTGGAATCCGAAGTGGGCTTTGGTACCCAGGTACCAGCCAGTACCAAAGCCCACTTCAGATTTCTATTTTAAATTGTAGTAAGTCACAGAAGTCTAAAGCGACTTCGGCCGATACAAACTTTGCCTACACGGAGCAAATACGTTTTAATGCTGTACGGAAACGGCATTATAACAAAGGTTTTGAACTAATCGACTTCGGATCTATGACACAAAGGTCGATTCGCTCAAGCCTAGTCTTTTATTGCAGATCAGCCCTAGTTACTTGAAAGAGGATGAGCTGTAATACCAGGCCCAACCCCTGGACAAGGGTGGCGCTGTTTATGGGGAAAAAAGACTTTTTTTTTTTTTTGTGCTCAAGAATCTGTCTAAAGCCGTATGCACACTGTATCCGTTTTGTGTTCTGCACCTCCGCCCGCACTATTGTAGAAATGCTTATCCTCGTCCACAATACAGACAAGAATATGACATGTTCCATGTTTTTTTTTTTTTGTGGGGCTGCGGAACAGACGCAGATGCGAACAGAGCACGTTGTGCTGTCCACATCTTTTGCGGTCTCATAGGAATTAATGAATCCGCAAAACACGCGGATTGGATGCAGACTAAAAATACGGTCATGTACATGAGGCCTAAATCTCTTGAATCCTGTTTGTGTCACATGTGGGATTTGTGTCTGCACAAGTAATCGTATATCGAAGTCCACATCCACACGACCATATCCGTTTTGTGGTCCGCAAATCACTTATCTGCAAAATACGGCTGTGGTCCATATGCCGTCCACATTTGTTTTGCTTATCCATTGACTTCAATGGGTCCATGGTCCACATTTTGCGGACATATTCTGTCTTTTTGTGGAACAGACACGTAAAGCACACGGATGATCTGTCTGCTTTCCGCATCCGTATGTTTGTTACGCAAAGACACAGAACGTGTGCAGTCCGGATTTTATCTGCTTCATTTATTTTTTCTATTTTAATTCACTGGTTTGAAAATTGTATTAAAGGTCTAATGTGTTTCTCTTTCTTTATAGATTGGCATGTTAACCATGAGTAGCGAAAATCTGCAGGTACGGAGCATGACTTTACGTCTAAAGTCTAATTTTTCATGTTAGAGCCTTGCATAAGACGTGTATGTAGGGAGGCCAAAGGCCGCTTTCACACGAGCGAGTTCAACGCATTGAACTGGCAGCGTGTCTGCGGCAGCTCCCGTCCTGACCTCCCAGCACTGACTAAGTCGCAAGACATTATATTGATTTATGATGCTATGTAACCATTACAGTTCTGGAATGTATTGGATAACACTGACATAATGCTGTCAGTGTTATACAATAGATTCCAGAACTCTAAAGGTTACATAGCATCATAAATCAATATAATGTCTTGCGAACCTGTCAGTGCTGGGGAGGTCAGGACGGGAGCTGCCGCAGACACACGCTGCCAGTTCAATGTGTTGTACTCACTCACGTGAAAGCGGCCAAAAGGACATTATTTTTGCCTCATTTGGGTGAATGGAGCAGTATGGATACATGTTGACACATACAACAAATGTAGGGCTCAAACGCGGTGTGAACATAGCCCAAGTGATCTGTTCACTGCTGCCATTAAAGGGGTTATTCCTGTTGTGGACATTTATGACATATCAATAAGATATACCATAAACGTCTGATTTACGCTCCATTCACCACAATTGCTTGGCTATTTTCGGAAGTCCCCAATTTCGTAGCAATGAGTGGAGAGTATGCCATCTCCTTTTTTTAAATATTTGAATTCCTCATAAAATAACAGTTCTTTAGCATTTTTTTTAACTCTGCATTGTGCCATTCCACTGTTATTCCTTCTGGAAATGTAGAAATAAATACCCAACTGGTTTTTACCCTGTTGACAAGGACACACACACACTCCAACATCTGATCAATCCTTTCTGACGGTCTCAGACAGTGTGGAAACATATCTTATTTTCTAGGGCAATGGTAACGCCCATTTGTTCATTTATTCATAAATTTCCAGCAGGAATAACAGAGGAATGGCACAATGAAGAGCTCTAATAAAAGTTCCTCCAATGTTGTTGCAGATTTGTGAAAGTTGATCCAGAATTATGTCATGAGGAGTTATCAGGTCCTTTTTACAGTATCTGTACACTGATCATTCCTAGGGGTTAAAGGGGTTATGCTGTGATTGACACAAAAAAATGAAAATCAGACATCATACAGTACATGACAATCTCTTTCTAACAAAGCTAGAACCATCCCTGTACCTCACATGAATCTAGAGATCTCCCCATACACTGCTCCAATTGTTCTGCTAGATTCTCTTCAGCCTGGCAGCCCAGGGGATGTCCTTCCTCAGGGAGTGTGCCCCTTTTGCTGTAGCTCTTTCCATGTAACTGCCACAGCTTCTAACAGAACCTATGGCTGGTGGCAGTTGAAGATTTAAATTGACCGTGTACGACCACCTTAGAGAGATGGACAAGAAATAAGGAAAGGAACAGACAGCAGGTGGCGCTATACAGATACATTTTATTGAATAGCTCAGTGTCATGCAATTACAAAAGTATTCAGATCCAGGTGCTGGGTTGAAAAATGAAGAATATGTTTCATGACACAACCCCTTTAAGAGATTGGAAACCAAGGGTGGTGAGGTCTCTTTTTTTTTTTTGGAACTGTAGATCACTTAAAGGGGTTGTTCAGGATTTTAATATTGATGACCTATCCTCAGGTTAGGTCATCAATATCAGATTGGCGGGGATCCGACACACGTCACCCCCCGCTGATCAGCTGGCTGAGCGAAGGCCACGCTCCATGCAAGCGCAACCTTCATTCCATAGTTTACCTGCTCGCCATTAACAGCACAGTGGTGAGCAGGTGTAATTACACATAAGCCGTCCCATTCATTTCAGTGGGACTGCTCCTTCCTATTCAAGTGTATAAGAACGAGCCGTCCCATAGAACTGAATAAGACGGCTTATCTGTAATTACACCTGCTCACCGATGTGATGTCGATGGCGAGCAGGTAAACTATGAAGCGAAGGTTGCGCTCGCACGGAGCGCGGCCTTCTCTTCAACCAGCTGATGGGTGGGGTGCCAGGTTTGAGAGGATAGGTCATCAATATGAAGGATCAAGGATTTATGCATTCGTCACCACCTATCATCCTTTAGGGACTAAATACAGGGCTGCACTCGCTACAGCACCTGGAATATCATTGAAAACTGGGTAGGAATTGACCCATTCGTTAAATCTTGTTTCCCTTCAGAACTTTTGTCGGTACTCTGTAAGATTAATATGTGTCTTAAAGAAGTTGAAAATGTTCAATGTTTTTCAAATCGGCACCTGCTTCCGAATACTTTTGTAATTGCATGTAATTAAACATTTAGTATAGCCACTGAGTTATTCAATAAAATGTATCTTCATAGCGCCACCTACTGTTTTTTTCTTTTCCTTATTTCCAGTCCACTTCACTGAAGTGGTCGTACATGCTCAGTTTAAATCTTCAATTTCCAGCAGCCAAATATCTTCTGTTAGAAGCTGACAGTCCCCAGGAGAGAGCGGCAGCTGAAATGACATGCCCCCTAAGAAAGAGTGCACCCCGTGAGCTGAAATAAATCTAGCAGAGCAATTGGAGCAGTGAATGTGGATCCATGTGAGGTACAAGCCTGGTTCTAGCTTTGTTAGAAAGGTATTGTCATGTATCATATGATGTCTGATTTTCATTTTTCACATCAATCATGACATAACCCCTTTTAAGCTGCTTCTTTCCTAGATACTTGCACACATTGTCTTCCTTCGCGTGGCACTCATTACGGGTGCGCTGGCTGCCCTCGCCAGGGTTTGATGTAGTTGACGCCAGCAGGAGGTTTGACTGACAGTTTAGATGTTGATCAGCTCCGAGACCGACTGACCACTCTCAAAATAATTCCCTTATTGTAATGGACAGGTTCCAGATTACGACTCGAGGGAAGGTCTGATAAAGAGCCATTACATGACAAGAATAGCAGAGCTCACCACGCAGCTGCAGCTGGCAGACAGCAAGTCCGTTCATTTCCATGCTGAGGTACGTCTGGGTACTTGGAGTTGTCAGCGCTAAAATTCTCCTGTGTATAGTGTGATGACTGTCGGCAGTAGGCCGGGGAGAGATTTGGAAGAATTTCTCATTATTTCCTAAGGAAATCGGCATGTGATGACCAGGTCTTGAGATCCTGCGCCATGTCTCCGTGATTCTGCTTCCTGCTGATCAGATGCTGAAGAATAATATATGCATTTATACGACTCTCTGCAAATTGCGGATCCGCAGAACCCGGACTACACATGACCGGCGCTATATAGAAAATTCATATTCTTGTCTGCGATTGCGGACAAGAATAGGACATGTTCTATATTTTTTGTGGGGCTGCGGAACGGAACTTCAGATGTGGACATCTTTTGCGGCCCTATTGAAATTAATTGGTCCGCACCTGTTACGCAAAATTGCGGAATGGATGCGGACCCATTGATATGGTCTTGTGACTGTAGCCTTAATTGCAGTTACCAGACATAGATCACAGTGGACTGATAAAGTCCATTCTTTAAAATATTCTTAAAGGGGTTATCCAGTATTGTGGGAATATACTTACCCTGCTCCCTGTGACGCTTCTGGTCCTGGCACCGCCGCTGCTGATTCTCCCTGTGTGCGGATGAAAACATCGGGTGTTTGGGGGGGATCAGCCAATGGCAGACAGGGACGGGCCTCCCTACCATCGCGGGTGACGCTAGGGTGGCTGTCCCCGTCCCCACCTGCCATTGGCTGCTTTCCCCAATGCTGGATGTCTTCATCCATGTACAGGGAGAAGCAGCAGCGGCGGTGCCGGGACCATTAGTACCGCAAGGAGCAGGGCAAGTATATTTCCACGGAGGGGCCCGGCACATGGGGATCTGTTGTAGATACTGGATAACCCACTTACCACTTAAAAAAAAAAATCTGTCGGTTCTCCTGACATGTCAGTTTTAGTAAATACTTTCATTCCCTATAGTATAACGTTGCTCCTCTGTTACCCTTCCTGGAAAATTTGATGGCTGGGTGTTACTATGCCCTTTGCTAATGGGCCGTGTCCCAGCATACACTGTCCAATGGGGGCTGACCACGTCAGGGCGATGTCAGATGAGGGCTCGACACAGGCCACTTTTTCCAGTGGTATCAAAATTGTGTGGCCCTTGGCTGCTGCGGGTGGGTGAGGCTTGCTGTGTGCAGCCATCTGCACTGTCCGGTCACACCCTTAGACTATGTAAGGGCATGCTCCAATGACTAGTGGAATGGTATTCATACACTTCCCTGAGGAATAACAGAGGAACAGCACAATACAGAGTCTTCACTACAATTTTTACTAGACATGTCTGGAGAGATGAGACAGTCGCCTCCTACAACACACTGTGATATCAGTAGTTTGACATAGGACTGCAGGTCAGTTTGTTGTATAGAAAACGAGTAGTGCGGTTCCTTGAAATAAAATGATAAATTCAGCTCTGCTACATCCGTATGTAACAGCTGGTGGATAACTAACGCGTTCCTGGCACTGCACACTAAAGCAGTCTTACCATAAAGCAAGTGAGGGGTCTTGGGGTAGTAATAGCGTCATGCTGTGCACAGTCCTATCCCCTTCCTAGTAATACTATGACGGTCCATCCCAGCCTTGCCATCATTCATGTCTTTGTCTTTCAGTGCCGTGCTCTCGCTAAGAGATTAGCATTGGCAGAAAAATCCAATCAAAGCTTAACAGAAGAAACCAAATCGGCCAGTCTGAGCATCAGCAGATTGCAGGTAAGGGCGGCCAGCTGGCAGGTCACTCCTCGCACTCGTACATTGATCTCTCACATTGAACGTCCTTGGGGGTCACTATCTTTAAATACAAAGGCCTCCGGCGTGCCCCGTATCCGCCATGGTATGAGGCATGGAACATCCGGAAATAGATAAAGACACACTTTCAATCAGCTCAGCTCTTCTTGCAGATGAACTGGGGGGGAATTTTTATGACTGGTATTTCTTAAATCGGTCTTCATTAAAAAAAAAAAAAATTAAAAAAAACACAAAAACACTGACAAAATTTTGGTACGTCTTCAGGATAGTTTGTCCACCGGAAACCGAAATCTATGCCAACAAGGAGCTGTCGTAGATTTCTGTTGTAAGTATTGTTAAAGAGGTTGTGCAGTGTCAGGATACTGGTCATCTATCCCGCAGTGTCAGGATACTGATGTCCCATCCTGCAGTGTCAAGATACTGATCATCTATCCCGTAGTGTCAGAATACTGATGACCCATCCCGCAGTGTCAGAATACTGATGACCCATCCCGCAGTGTCAGAATACTGATGACCCATCCCGCAGTGTCAGAATACTGATGACCCATCCCGCAGTGTCAGAATACTGATGTCCCATCTCCGCAGTGTCAGAAATACTGATGACCCATCCCGCAGCGTCGGGATTCTGATGACCCCATCCGCAGCGTCGGGATTCTGATGACCCATCCCGCAGCGTCGGGATTCTGATGACCCATCCCGCAGCGTCGGGATTCTGATGACCCATCCCGCAGCGTCGGGATTCTGGTGACCCATCCCGCAGCGTCGGGATTCTGGTGACGCCATCCCGCAGCGTCGGGATTCTGGTGACCCATCCCGCAGCGTCGGGATTCTGGTGACCCATCCCGCAGCGTCGGGATACTGGTGACCCATCCCGCAGCGTCGGGATACTGGTGACCCATCCCGCGTCGGATACTGGTGACCATCCCGCAGCGTCGGGACTGGTGACCCATCCCGCAGCGTCGGGATTCTGGTGACCATCCGCAGCGTCGGGACTGGTGACCCATCCCGCAGCGTCGGGATACTGGTGACCCATCCCGTAGCGTCGGGATACTGGTGACCCATCCCGTAGCGTCGGGATACTGGTGACCCATCCCGCAGCGTCGGGATACTGTGACCCATCCCGTAGGTCGGGATACTGTGACCCATCCCGCAGCGTCGGGATACTGATGACCCATCCCGCAGCGTCGGATATTGATGACCCATCCCGCAGCGTCGGGATTCTGATGCCCCATCCCGCAGCGTCGGGATACTGGTGACCCATCCCGCAGCGTCGGGATACTGGTGACCCATCCCGCAGCGTCGGGATACTGATGACCCATCCCGCAGTGTCGGGATTCTGATGACCCATCCCGCAGTGTCGGGATTCTGATGCCCCATCCCGCAGCGTCGGGATTCTGATGCCCCATCCCGCAAATGTCATTAGCTCAATTCCGGTGACAGGTTCCCTTTAAACTGTGTGCAGGTAAGCATTGACAAGGATTTAGCACAATCCCCATGTACGGCTGGTCTCTTTAAGGAAAGCCAGCATCCTGCCTAAGTTCACAAAGCGAGACAAATTATTCTTCCACTGATTTCCTTCGTTAATGTGCTTTGGACGGTTCTAACATCAGAATTTGCAGCCATTGTTGATCAGATGAAGTGTCATTGTCTTGGAGACAAGAACGCGATTGATTATTTATCTGATCAATAACAGAAATGAAGGCGCCTTTCTGTTTCTGCAGTGTTATTCAGCTAGAAGAGACAAATATTGAGCAGATCGCACATAAGTGGATTATGATTGAACCATTTAGCTGCTTGGCATGTAGAACAGTGTCTCAACAGGTTGTCTATGGAAAATATCAGTACGTTTTCTGAATACATTAATGAAGATTTTATTTGCTCCCTAAAGGTCAACTTAAATAACTTTCTAAATAGTCTTGATTAAAAATTGCATTTTGCTGTTGTAGAGTCTGTGTGATGCCTCCACACAGGTTGTAATCTAGGACAGGAAAAGTATAAAGCGGGAGAGTGAATATCATAGGCTACGTAACGGTATACTGTACAGAGAGAAGAGACCACCCATGGCAGATTCTGCAGGGGCAGTGTGAAGTGACATACTTAGTGTCTGTACAAGTGAGAGGAGATCCATAATGAGCCATAGAGAGAAAAATCAGTCTAGGAATGAAACTGCAAATCATGAGAACTAGTGAAGACAGCACCATCCTGGACAGACAGATCAAACTGGTATTACTGTAAGGGACAGGTTGCAAATTGTATATCCTGTCTTTCATAGGACCAGTTGTCTTTTTTTCCGTGTTGCCTTAAATCTCATAAGATCTCAGTTTTACCTTATATAATATATATATGCTGGTGATAAATCAATCTGTTTACCATTAAAGGGGTTGTCCGGGCTTTTTCATATTGATGACTTGTCCTTTAGGATAGGTCATCAATATCGGATTGGCGGGGTTTCCGGCTGTTTGAGGAGACGGCGCGTGTGCACTGCAAGTAGGAAGAGAGAAGGGAGATGGCACGTGTGCACTGTGTGCGTCAACTCCTCAAAAAGCTGATCTGCGGGGGTGCCGGGTGTTGGACCGCCACTGATCCAATATTGATGACCTATCCTGAGAATGCAAAGAAAATATAGTTGAGTGGCTCACCACTAGATAGAATCAATGGATTCAGGGTGCTCAAGTCTCAGAGCTTCTAACCCCAGAGAAGCAGGATAAGGCTACTTTCACACTAGCGTTAGCACGGATCCGGATCCGGAACCTAAAGGGTGCCAACGGATCCGTGCTAACGCTATACATGTGTGGAGCCGGAGCAGCGCTCCGGCCCCACACATGACACACATTGAAACAAGACACAGACATACAGACATACACACATACATACAGACATACATACATACAGACATACATACTCACATACTCCAGGGACGCCGGCAGAACGTCTTCACGCGCCTCATGCGCGCAGTGATGACGAGCATGCTGCGGTTTGTTCTCCGGTCTGAAGACGGAACGGAATGCTTTCAGGAGCATTCCGTTGTCTTCAGTTCAGTTTTGTCCCCATTGACAATGAATGGGGACAAAACTGAAGCGTTTTTTTCCGGTATTGAGCCCCTATGACGGAACTCAATACCGGAATTTAAAAACGCTAATGTGAAAGTAGCCTAAGTACTAGAAAGGTAAAAAGAGGGGAAATTGGACGAGCACACCTTTATCTGATGGTATGGAAGTAGCAGTAAGGATATATCTGATTAGAATCTGTCTGATTGAAATATATATGAAGTTTAATATACACACTAAATATACACACTTAATGGACAATATATTATATATTGGCGCCAATAATGCAAATTAATTAATAAATATATCGATATAAAAATTATAAGCAATATAAAAAGTTGATAGGCTCCATTAAAAAATAGAAAAATATAAAAATAGTATAAAATATATTTTTATATTTTATACTATTTTGATTTTGATTTATTTTTGTATTTTTCTATTTTTTAATGGATCCTATCAACTTTTTATATTGCTTATAATTTTTATATCGATATATTTATTAATTAATTTGCATTATTGGCGCCAATATATAATATGTTGTCCATTAAGTGTGTATATTTAGTGTGTATATTAAACTTCATATATATTTTAATCAGACAGATTCTAATCAGATATATCCTTACTGCTACTTCCATACCATCAGATAAAGGTGTGCTCGTCCAATTTCCCCTCTTTCTATCCTGAGAATAGGTCATCAATATGAAAAAAGCCAGAGAGCCTCTTTAACAGCTGAAACAGAATATAGTGCCTGACATTTTATTCTTTGTATGATGATGCTTTAATGTTCATTGCCCCCATCTGCTTCATTGGTCTCTTTTAGGTGAGATCCAATTTAGACGACCTTTTTTTCCAGAAACAGCTCCACTCTGGGCTTCAGGCTGTGTCTTTTATTGCGTCTGAGCCTCATTCAAGTAAAAAGAGCTGAGCTGCAATACCACACACATCCCATGGACAAGAGTGGTGCTGTTTCTGTAAAAAAAAAAAAAAAATATATATATATATATATATAGAATTAATTTTTTTGGTGTAGGTGCCCTTTAAATAAAGTTTTCAAAATATATTCCTCTGAGAATTGGCTTTTCCCCCTTGCTGACTGTATGACACTTTTACCAC
Source organism: Rhinella marina (assembly GCA_900303285.1). NCBI lineage: Eukaryota > Metazoa > Chordata > Amphibia > Anura > Bufonidae > Rhinella > Rhinella marina. Next base: position 22,584 of record ONZH01027000.1, on the reverse strand, counting down.
CATGCCAGATAAGTCGAAGCTCTTTGTAGCCAGACATTTTTGATCTCATGCTAATTCCATCACCACGTAGTGAAGAATATTAGAGGTCTCTGCCGAGATCCTCTTTGGTTCTTACATCAGGCCTGATAGCTTTATAGAAATGTCTTCTAAATAGCATTTCATTTCTCCTCTGTGTATTATTGCCTTTCATCCCATTCTCCCCTCCTCTTATCTGCTTGCGTTCCCCGCGCGCTCTATTCCTTGATGACCTTTATGTTGAAGAATACAGATTGCCATCAGCGGTGCTCCAGTCCCGTGTTTAGGACATGAATAATGTAGTCTGCCATTTGTGCACTGTCAGGAAGATGCATGGACATTTTAATAAGAATATAAGGCATCTTACGTTTTGTCTTCATCCTTCCTTAGTTTATATTAATTGGATTATTTTAGTTGTATTTTTTTTTGTGTTTTCATTTTGATTTAAAGTAAATGTTCGCTTTTTAACATCATAATGTTTTTTTCAGTCCGAAATTCTGTGCAGAAAAACTGGTGAATAAGTCTCTTTGGCTCAGTTGGAGCGACGTTTTTCAGATAGAAATCTCTAAATCCCTTGCATAAGATTTTGACTACCTGCAGCCACCTCTAGAGGGAGCTTAAAGGGGTTGGATTTTGATAATGTTGGTCTATTCTCAGTATCACATTGGTGGGGGCCTGACAACCTGCGCTCCTGCCGATTAGATGTTACTTGGAGTTCTAGCTCTGGACACTGCTATATCCAGGCTCGGACTGGCCCACAGGGGTACAGGTGAATCCCCTGGTGGGCCCCTGAGCAAGGTGGGCCCCTAGTCTCCACTCCCTGCTCTAGTGGCACATAACACAGTAGACTTACTGCACTGCATACATATATTCCATGTCCAGCACCTCAGCCAGCCTGTGTTCATATAAAAACTTGTTAGGTCATTTATTATATTGGATTGTATAATGTATGGTGGGCCCCCAAAATAAATTTTACTGGTGAGCTCTAGGTACCCCTGTACGACACTGGCTATGTGTACTGTGTAGACAAAGCTGGTAACTCCACTGCCAATCCCATTGAAGTGGGTGGCTATGCCTGAGCATTAAAGGGGTATTTTGGTCAGAAGCAATTCTCACCTATTCAGAGATTAGATGATAACTGCTAGATCAGTGGGGGTCCGACCATCAAAAACATAGTAGCTTATTCCCTGCAATACTGGCTAGGAGCAGTTTGATTTGAGCAGGTCCCCAGTCACTCCATTCAAAGTCTATGGGACACATGAAAACAGCTGACCCTCAGTGACCTAGCAGTTATTACCTATCAGCTTCTGACTGGAATAACCCTTTAAGACATGATATGTGCAGAATTGCATATTCCCGTTCTCTTATTAAATTGCATCATCATGTAGTACATGACCATGTCTTTCTAGAACCAGCCCTAAACATAGGGCTCTACTAGATTGAGCCGGCGGCTCAAGGGGGTGTCCATTGAAATTAATGGGTCCGCACCCGTTCCGCAACTTTGCAGCCGTGTAAATGCACCCTTAAAGGGGTTGTCTCACTTCAGTAAGTGGCATTTATCATGTAGAGAAAGGTAATACAAGCCACTTACTAATGTATTGTGATTGTCCATATTGTCTCCTTTGCTGGCTGGATTCATTTTTCTATTCATTTTACACTGCTCGTTTCCATGGTTACAGACCCCCCTGAAATCCATCAGTGGTGGTCGTGCTTGCACACTATAGGAAAAGGGACCAGCCTATGTGCACTCCCACGGTCCCAGCCACCAGAGAGACCGGCGCTTTTTCCTATAGTGTGCAAGCACGACCATGGCTGCTGGATTGAAGGGTGGTCGTAACCATGGAAATGAGCAGTGTATAATGTGATTGAGAAATGAATCCAGCCAGCAAAGGAAGCAATATGGACAATCACAATACATTAGTAAGTGCCTTATTTTAAAGACATCATATAGTACATGACAATCTCTTTCTAACAAAGCTAGAACCAGCCCTGTACCTCACATGGATCCAGAGATCTCCACATGCATTGCTCTGCTAGATTTATATCAAGCTGACAGCTCAGGGGAGTGTCTTTTCTGCTGCAGCTAAGGGGGCGTGTCCATGTTCTACCTATCACAGCTCAGGAGACAGTTGTAGGATGAAACTGAACATGTGCGGCCATCTCAATGAGCAGGTCAAAGAAATAAGAAAAAAAAACGAACAGCAGGTGGCGCTATACAGATACATTGTATTAAATAACTCAGTGGCTGTACAAAATTTTTTATTACATGCAATTAAAAAAGTATTCAGATCCAGGTGCTGGTTTGGTTCTCTACAAGTTAAATACCATGTGCTGAAGTGAGACAACACCCTTTAACCATTTTTTTTCTTTGTAGGATGAATTAATTACAACCAAGAGAAGTTATGAGGATCAGCTGAGCATGATGAGTGATCACCTCTGCGTAATGAACGAAACGTTAACAAAGCAGCGGGAGGAAATAGATACGTTAAAGATGGCTAGTAAGGTAAGTGAGGAGACCACAGGACATGGTATGAGCTTTGTTGGCTAGAAAATGCCTTCCTCATCAAGAAAGTGAGTGAAAGTTAAACATCCCCCTGGCCAGGGCGTGTCGTCATGCTCCGGGATGTGCAGTGAAGTGAAATGTTTTGTCCTTGGCTTCATCCGTGCAAAGAGCATACGCCAGATGCCGCTCGAGCTGCCTTGTAATATCATACCTCAGCCATGGGATGTCAGTCAGATCGTGATTACAGTCAGGACTCTTCACCACAATGGCCCCACCCACATGACTCCTAGTGAGCAATTTACATATAGCGCACAGTACTTTAGAACTTCTTTATACCTAATGCTGATGCCGTGGATTTTGAGAGGGACATGCTTATAGAGGTATTATCTGCATTACAACAACATGGTGGTGGGTCTAATCTGACGTCGAGCGACAGGTTCCCTTTCAAGGGATGGATCTTGGTGTAGAAATATACAGTATAAGGGCTCATGCACATGACTGTATGTATTTTGCGCTGCGTAAAACACGGATCCGCAAAAAATACGGATGACATCCCTGTGCGTTACGTATCTTGCTGAACGGAGCAGCTGGCCCCTAATAGACAGTCCTATCCTTGTCCATAATGCGGACAATAATATTGTTGTGACGTGTTTTATTTTTTTGCGGAACTGAAAATGGACATACAGAAACGGAATGCACACGGAGTAACTTCCATTTTTTTGTGGACCCATTAAAATGAATGGTTTCTCATACGCTCCGCAAAGAAAACAAGTGCTCGGCTATTTTTGACGGCCCCATAGAAAATGAATGGAGGATAGCTGTGCATTGTGCCCTCCACCACTTTCGGAGGTCCGTTCTCGATATACGTGTGGAACCCACATCTATAAGACAATGGGGACATATCCTAACAATATGCCTCCATTGTCTGTGATGAGAAACCCCTTTAAATAAGTGTTTATGACCTCTTAGTAAATTAGAGATAAGGGTTATTAGATGATCTGCACAAAGTGAAAGTAAAAAGTACAATTCCCACAGCTAGACAAACAGTTAACCCATTGTGACAGAACGGCTCAATATTTTTTAATAAAGACCAATTGGAAAAATGATTTTTAGCCCAAAATGAGTAAAATGCAGTCATAAAAAAATTTGCCACCGAATGGTGTACATAGCCTTTAAATATTAATAACATTATTTACGTTTATTTTATTTTTTTATTCAACATAAGCTAATTAAATTCCTAGAGTGATGTGAGGTAAATGATGTAGAGCTCCTCAGACACCGGCTTTATTCCAGTTCTTCTTCTCATTGAGTCGATGGCAGGCTTATCACATGAATGGGAGTCTGTGTAATGTAGATTTTAATTTATTTCCTTGTTTTTTTTCTTTGTGACCACAGGGAAATTCTAAAAAGAACAAGAATCGATAGTTGATGCAGATGCGGGCAGATAGCGCTGCTGCTGTATAAACCCTGCAGGACGGTCTTTGCCAGACAAAGATTTCTGCCGTCAACCTATCCCTGTGATATATGTGAACCGAATCCGTTCTCTACTGGGAAAGGATCTCGCGAAACATGAAATGTGTCAACCTTCCCCACGTCCTGGCAAACACCTGTGACCCGACTGGAAAGTCATCCAGAAAGAATATTTCCACGTCATCATTTTACCTCCTTTTGAACGATTTTACGATGCACTTTTTTTTTTTTTTTTTAACCAGATTTTATTGCGTTACACTATACAGCTTTAAAGTGGGTTTTGTTTTTGTACTTTTTTCAGGCTTCATTTATAAAACAGCACATGAAACGTCTGTCATTGTACCTTGTGTTTTGTAAGAGACTCGTATTACTACATTGTTTTTTTGCTCTGTGACCTCATACGACAGAGACGTAAAGGGAGAATTTCGTTCCATTCAAAGTCTGTTTACCGGCAATTAGATAAGAAGAAGACGCCTCCAGTTGTGAAACCGTAATGTCTGTACAAAAAAGAAAGAAATGATGAAGTTTATCAATAAATTCTTACAAAATCAGATAATGACTCCATCGATGCCATTGATTTGCATCACATAAAGGGGTTCTGTCATCTCAAGGACTGGTGGCTAGGATATGCCACCAATGTCTGACAGGGGCTGGTCCCACACCTATCTGTAGAACGGAGCCCGCAAAATTTCTGTTGGGACTGACGAAAATAGCCCAGTACTCCATAGAAGTGAATGGTGGCTGCGCTTGTGCGGCGCACTTTCCATTCATTTTTATGGGACTTCCGAAAATAGTCGAGCGTGACACTTTGCTATTTTCGGCACTTCTATAGAAATGGATAGGAAGGGTGACCACCGCTCCATTCACTTCTGGGGGGTCCGTTTTAGATATAGATGCGGGTCCCAGAGGCAGGACCCACACTTATCAGACACTGGTGACATATTCTGGTGATGGCCCAACACCTTTAAAGGTATTGTACACTTTACGTAATCCATACTTGTTAGAATGGTCCTCTGACAAACCAGTTACAAAGTTTTCCCTTGCTGAGATGTCCAGTGATCAGCTGTAATTTGTGGGGAGACCTGGACGTAAGGCTGGGTTCACATATGTGTTGTGAACTCCGGCGGTCTGTCCCGGTAGAGGACCCGACTACCGGAGTTGACCGTATTAAGCATAGCTGGATACTGCTGTCCACTGCCGGATCCCATTAACTATAACGGTGATCTGTTTGTCAAAAAATAGTACTGTTAGCGCTTGTTGCCCCGGCAATATTTAGGCACCGGCTGTGTGCTCACCACATCATGAATGCGGACCCGTTCACTTGAATGGGTCCGCAATCGGGAGCTATGGTGCTGAACGGAGGCACGGAACTCCACCGAAGCACTATTTATTTATTTTTTTTTTGTGAACGAATCTATTCAAGTTGAATGGGTCCGGATTTGTTGCGGCAGCCGCACAGATGGTGCCTAGGCTTTGGGGACCGCAAATTGCGTCCGAACAATGACCATATGCAAGAGGCCTCAATGTAGTATGCTACATTTTTGAAAATCCAGAGTCATCGATCACAAAATTAAAATTAATTAATGATAGCAACTTAAAAAAATGTATCCTAAGAATCAAGAATTCTTTAATGTAAGAAAAAATTTCCCTTCAGATATGAGGGGGTTAAAAGAATCCATGTGCAGGTGGTATTTCAGTTGTATAAGTGAATGGAATAAAAGGGCATCCATTTATAAATCTCAGAAATTGTGATTACCTTTGAATGGGGAAAAAATCAATCTACCTTACAAAATTTGACATTAAATTAGGTCATTACCTGGAAAAGTCTTGGTGTACCTTTCATCACAGAGCGCACAGGCCTCCATTCAATATTCATGTTCTAATAGTCATGAGAATTCAATCTCCAGGGTAGTTTGGAGCAGGAGAAATGAAATAAAATAAGGTACATGATATGGAGCTGGTTCTTAGTGATAAAAGACACAGATATCTGGCTCCTCAATCTATCAAGGGGTTCTTTACGGTAAGAGCAGTGAAACTATGGAGCTGTCTGCCAGAGGAGGTGGTGATGGTGAACTCACTAAAAGGGTTAACGTGAGGCTTGGATGTATTTCTGGAGGGTAATAATATTACAGGTTGTAGGTACAAGAATTCTGGAGAAGGGTCAACTTCAAATCCGATTGCCAGATTTGGAGTTGGATTTGGAATTTTTTCAAATTGAGGAAAATTGGTTTCTACCTCATGAGATTTTCTCCTCCTTCTTCTGGATCAACATTACAGGATAAAAGACAGAACTGGATGGACATATGCTTTTCTTTAGCCTTACAAATTACGTAACTATGTTATTCCATCCAATCTCTGATCTTCTGATATTCTAATTTACAAAAGCAGATTTTACGTTGGCCTTATATCTTGGGACTGTCACTACCTTAACCACCCAATAAACCAGAGTTTAAAGGGTTTGTCCCATGAAAGACATTTATCACTTATCTACAGGATGTCTGATTGCTGGGGGCCACACCCTTGGGTCCCCACCAATCATGGTCATGCAGTGATCAGATGGGACGCTCTTTTCAATGTCTGCACCTGAATACAGGAAACATTTATTAAGACCAGCATTCTACACGCTGATCTTTATCCCACACTGCCATCAGAGATTCCACGATTTTTAAGAGGCGCATTCCTTAATAATTTGGCCTCCTCTGTGCTGGTCCGTTCGCCAGGATGGAAATGTACATCATCAAGGTAGCTGGTGTAGATTTTGGGTAAAAAACTTTGCCCGTCTTGTGGCATAGATGATAATAAATGTGTCGGGTCGGCTATGCCTTGCCCTGCACTGCAATGGCGATTGTAAAATCCAAAAAAGACGCACAATTTTGTGCAATTATCGTGCTCCGAACTTTTTGACCATTGTGACACCAGTTTTCTGGCTTAAAGGGTCCATTAAATGCCCCTCTAAGTGCTTGGCTTTCTTTGTCAGTCCCATAGACATTGAAAGGGGTGGCATTGAACATGGATGACCACCTCTCCATTCACACTACTGCTCACTGAGTGCATTAAAGGGCTTTTCCAGGAATGACTAACTTTTAACGAATGCCCACAGCCTCTGCTATTGAAAGATTCATACTTATCTGCTCTCTGCCTCTCCAGTCCTGTTCGCCGGCTTCTGACCTCTGCCTTGTTTACTTCCTTTCATGTATGGTCATCTGCTCCTCTGCAGCCAATGACTGACTTCAGCTGTGACGTGTCCACAAGAGACCGTTATTGGCTGCAGTGGGGCAGTGGTTGCCCGAGAAGCATTAAACAAGCCGAGTATAGGAAGGTGGGCACATGGAGGCCACCACACAGGACGGGAGTGGCAGGGAGTAGGGAAGTATAAATCTTTCGATACTGGAGGCAGTCTGTGAGCATTGTTTTAAAGTTAGGTATTACCAGAAATATCCTTTGGGCCTCTTTCACATGAGCGCAGGGGCGTAGCAATAGGGGAAGCAGCTGCTTTGGGGCCCAGACCCACAAGGGGCCCCCTCAGGAGGGAGACTAAAAGATTTTATTGTCAGGCCCCCCTCAACAGTATTATACAATGACATTATATACAGTGACACTATAGAAAGCGGATGGAGCGGCTGTCAGGCCTTGTCTGGGAGAGCTCAATCTTGACTAGCCACAAGAGTGAGGGTTGCATGTGATTTCGGGGTTGCGAGGAAGTTTCTGGGGGGGCCCCATTAAAAAATTTGCTGTGGGGCCCAGTTAGTTGTAGTTACGCCACTGCATGAGCGTATTGAGATCCATCAGCATTCTGGCTCAGGATTCCTGATGATATACCATCAGTATTGTCATCAGGATTGCTTCAGGATTTCATCAGGAATTACATGCGTTTTTCTTCCTTCCTTCATTATTAATTACAGACTGTAATGTGCGTATTTGGAAACAAAACTCAGACATGCTGCAGAGTTCAAATACTGACGGAAATTATATGCCTGTGTGAATAGCTCTATTCATTAACATTAGCAGCAGACTCCGGGACACAAAATCCGGATTATATACACATTGCAAATACGCTCGTCTGGAAGCGGCCTTAGGGTACCTGCAGACGAACGCAGATTTTAAAATAGACATTCAGCTTTTTTTTTTTTTGCATTCCTGCACCAAAAACCAAAAGTAACATGCATTTTTAATGCGGATTTTTCTCTATTGATTTTAATGGAAGTCACATGCGACACAGGTGTTTTCACAGTCAATTCACAGTTCTAAACTAGTTTTTCTGTTGCACGACACATCGCCATGTAGGTGAACCCTTGCGATACATCTATACTGTGATTTTGGCCGCAATGGCTACAGCACAACCAAAGTTCGCAGTTTCGTGGGGCTGCCATATGAATGAATTGGTACTTTTAATGCAGGCACTGCGTGTGAATCACGAATAAATCCAATACTGCTGGATTTTTTGCGATTCACTTCTCCCGATTGCAGCAAACGTGCAAGTTGCACTGTGATCCCATTCATTCCTATGGCTGTCCTGCTACACTACTTTGTGCTCAAAATCTCCATGTAGACGTACCCTTAGGGAGGAAGAAATCACTTGGAAACTATGTTCTTGTGATCGATGGGACCCCCAGCAGTGGTATTCATAGAGAAATAAGGGCCCCATAGCAAGGATCAAACACAGGACAGAAGGGTTCTGCCTAAACCCTTTTCAATGACCCTTGGGCCATTTTTCCACTGCTTCATTTGCTAAACGTTGAGGCTAGAGTCCTGACCAAGTTTTCACCCCCAGTAGAAGAGAAGATGATCCCAACTAAGACTGGCCCCCCTTTGCCCTGGGTCCCATAGCAGTTGCATGGTCTGCCGCTATGGTAGTTACACCCTTGGCCCCCCAAGGATCAGGCATTTGTCACCTGAACTTGTGCATAGCTGATAAATAACCTTTGTGGGAAAATAGTTTTATAATCTGGGTACACTCCAAAACTGTGAAGTCCACATTATATGTCGTGTACACTCAGTGGTATGCAATCTGTGGCTCAGTTGTGAAACTAAAATTCCAGTATGTTCTAAGGGCATGTGGGGTTGTAGTTTGATAACAGGTTGGGTACAGGTTGCACATGACTGGTATGCATCTCAGTGAATGCCATATTACAGCAATCTGCCACCTCTTATGTTCTTGGGTCTATTCTGTGGATTTGTACAAAATGATCTGAATGCTGGAGATCAGGTGTCGGAGAGAAAATGCCATTAATGGGGGTGGGGAAGAAGCAGTGCCAAGCCGTACCTGTAAAGCACCGTAGTAATGTTTTTCTTACTGGTTATGGCGGCTTTAATTATGTTTTTGGCTCTTTAAATGTCCACAAGTTCCAGAAGGTGGCATAGTGAGACAATGCTACTATTCCTGTGAAGCAGAGCTAACAATGTTTCCATTAAAAAGTCTTATCTGCCTACAGTCCCTGCTCATAAATCACTTATATAATTGTGTGCAGTTCATTAAAGGGAGTCATTCTCCAAACAGAATTGTTTGTTAAGCGGGAGGATAGAAAAACATTGCTTTCAAATATACAAAATTGGAAAATTAATGAATCCAGGAAGGTTTTGCAACTTAAATCTGCTTGAACTGCAGTTTACAGCTCATCACATACGCACCATACCTCTTTCTATTGGTGTCCTATAACCCAATACAATTTAAGCTAAACTAGACCAAGGGAAACGAAAATTGCTAATTTAAAAGAACACTCTGCTATTATCACACTTTCCAGGGTAAATTCTCACCAGCAATTTGATGTTACCACTCTCTGGGGTGAGTTTCGGAATAATAAAATATCAGACAGAAAGTGACAACGGAGAGGTTGTCCCATCAGGACATTTATGAAATATCGAAGAATATGCCATAAATGTCTGGTAGTGTTATAACATAATCAGGAAGTAGACCTAACCCTGTGGAAAGTCATTGACATAACAAAAGTTAAAGGGGTTCTCCGGGCTTTTATCGGCAGGGGTCCAACACCTGACACCCCTGCCAATCAGCTGTATGAAGGGAAGGAGCGCGCAGTGTACAAGTGCCGTCTGCCATCTCTCTTCCTGCTCGCTGCTGCTTTGCCAGAGGTGCCGGATGTCGGACCCCCACTGATAAAAGAACCCCTTTAAAGATTTTGTCCTAACTGGAAATGCATTTCATATTGCATCAATATCTGACATTAATCTGGCGCATGTGCAGCGCCTTTTCCATTCACTGCTATGGCGCTGTCAAAAAAAGACTAGCGAGCGCACTCTGCTATATTTGGAACGCCTATGGCAGTAAATGCAGAGCATGTCATGCAGAGGTGGGATCTGCTCCTATTAGACATTTAGTGCATATCCTATTGATTTGCCATGAGACACACAGTAGCTGTTGTGAGGGCCCCTTCCTGAGGAGGTTATAAGACTACCACCAACCAATTATCTCTTTCCCTCCATGTAGTAAACTGGTATTTTGCACACTGCCCTGCGACATGCATGCTGCAGCATCATCACCATTCTAGTCTTCAGCCTCTCCTGGGCTTTCTGGTAAAAGTGGTCAATCTAACTATAGTTTCTGATAGATTCATCTGGCTGTACTTTATTATGTGATCAATAAGGCATCGTGGTTTTGGCATTAACTGGTTTAACAATTAACTATTTATGGTGGGCTGTCCAAGTCACTAAAGCCCTCATGATATAATATATATATGGTGCGACCAATTGGACAACCAAATGTCTGGACACCCGCTGTGAAAGATTGCTGAGGTCCCTGGAGAGAAGACAGAAGTGGTTTTGACTGGTTATGTCTTCCCTATTCTCACATACGAGCTCCGGATGATCACTGTGGACAGAATAGAGGCAGCAGCATTTTTCCAGGTGGTCTTGTGACTGGGCAGGATCTCGGTGCTTGGAGCCAGCTGCTGACTCTAAGGCTACTTTCAACTAGCGTTTTTTGCAGGATCCGGCAGGGTTTTGTAAAAACACTTCCGTTACTGATAATACAAGCATCTGCATCCGTTATGAACAAATCAAGTTGTACTATCTTTAACATACCGAAGACGTATCCGTCATCAACTCCATTGAAAGTCAAGGGGGACGGATCCGTTTTCTATTGTGTCAGAGAAATGGATCCGTCCCCATTGACTTGCATTGTGGGTCATGACCGATCCGTCTTGGTCCGCATCCCAGGATGGAAAGAAAACCGCAGCATGCTGCGTTTGCTGATCTGGTATGAGAACGGAATGCATTTTCGAGCACTCTACTCTGTTCAGTTCAGTTTTGTCCCATTAACAATGAATGGGACAAAATGGAAGCTTTTTTTACCGGTATTGAGACCCTATGATGGATCTCAATATCAGAAAACGAGTGTGAAATGCCACTTTACACTGCCTGATATTCTGGCAGATTATTGCTAACAAGCGTTCGTATGATAATCAGCCCATTCAAAGGTGCCCCCAATTACCCCAATTTATACAACAAAACAATTGTTCATTGGATGCAGTCACCTAAATTAGCAACAATGATTCTGTATGGGGACGAGTGATAGCATTAGTGATCGCTTCTCCCCATACTGTGGAGGAGATCTCAACGCTTCGATCCCAACAATTGTCTGCTCCATCTAGCAGTGTAAAGGGGCCTTTACTAGACTCAGTACTGCCCTAATAGTGGCGGTGGTCTCTACTGATCTTTGAGGGACAGAGGATGAAAGTAAAAACAAAATTAAAAAATTCCCAAAATATTTCCCTCCCAATAAAAAGGTTTTCTGTGCTAATCCCTATTGTGGCCATTAGTCAAAACCCAGTAACCTGATATTGGGCGCATGTAGTATATCGTATTTATGGTAGACAATGATTAATGCAAAAAACAAAAAAAAACTATTTAAGGGTAATACTATACTATTACTAGGACAACAATGTAAAAAAAAAGCATTTTTTTACTATTTATCAAACTGGTGTAAAGTAGAACTGGCTAGTTGCCTAGAGCAACCAATCAGATTCCACCTTTCATTCTTGACAGCTGCTTTGGAAAATGAAAAGGAGGAATCTGATTGGTTGCTATGAACAACTAAGACAGTTCTACTTTACCACCAGTTTGATAAATGACCCCAATATAAGTATAAAGATTCTAAAAAAGAATATATAAAATGTATAAAAATGATGTGCAAAGAAACCTGCATTATTCCGAAAAAATATTTTTTTTGTAAAAATCATGTCCTTCCTAACCCAACCAATAAAAATGTTATTGCTGTTAAACTGAACTGTGCAAACAAAAACAAATGCTTACAGTTGTTCCAAAATGGATTACATTTGGGGCAAAGTAAAATCTACTAAGGTTCACATAATGTACATAATGTAATATTTATTAATTTAACTTAATTTACCTTAAACACCCAGGGAATAAAAAAGGCTGCATGTTACTGGGCTGTAGATGTTAAGTATGACATCACTTCCTGCTCTGCAGTTATTGGCTTGAGCTTCACTGACTTCCTGTTCTGCCCCGTCCCTGCAGATACTCTACAGAAAGCTCTCTGCTTCATTTTAGCTGTTTCCTTCATATTTGTCATCTATTTTTATTACTTTTATGTAGTTATCTTGTCTATAGGGAAAATCTCTGATTTTCAGCTATCGTTCATTGAATATAAGATATTATACTTGCTATTATGTCTGCGCTTTTACACCTGGTACAGAGACGTCTGTACTGCCCATCTCATGAGTAAAATTACCGTCCACAAGATTGGGAATATGTACTGTTGTTTCTTTGCTGCATCTGTTTGTATAGTCACATGAAAGGAAGAAATGATAAAAAAAGCAATTTTTCTACATTAGAATTTTAGTTTATTCAATATTGTCATATTGACTTATAGAGCTAACATACAAATAGTATTTGTGAAGGATCCTCCTGCTTTTCTTAAAAGAGTTGTCAGGACAATTTTAGGACATGGGGATGTCATAGGGGGGGGGAGCCAATCTGGTGCACTAGAGCCGTCAATTAAATACATGGAAGGCCACTATGTAATACTACATGGAATGCAGAGGAATTGGGGCAGCCTGCCTCATCACCCCTTCAGTAGTCAGACTAATGATCAGCTGATCGCCTCCGTGGCTCTAATTTTAAAAGGGATTGTCTGTGATGTTCATAGTCTCCTGCTGTACTGTTGCACATCAAAGAGCTCTAGTCACTTAACCTGGAATTACAAAACTGAAATATTACATTTTGACATAGAGAAAAGCTGGAACATTTCCTTACATAACATTACACAACTCTTAATATCTAATGCACCAGGGTATCTAAGCATACATACCCCAACTACGATAATATATATACCTACAGTAAGTGTGTAGAAAACTGCAGTCAGTCTTGGAGACTGGAGCCTTAAAGGGGTTTGTGCAAGAACGTGGCAAACCAAACATTATATATGGACTAAGGCCTCACTCTAAGATAAAATATGAGACTCTCAGCCCCGCCAAGGTGGGTCTCAGTTAGGCAGGTCCTCCTCTAACCTACCTATGCCGTTTGGCATCTTTAGGAAGTGCAAAGACTCCTCTGCCACATAAGAAGACACCAGTATTCTAAATTGCATATCCATTACCCCAGACCTGGGGGTATCTGCAACTATTTGTTATGTATTGTCATGTTATGTAATAGATAAAAGGTTTTCACCGGATCCACGCTGCCTTATATTCAAGTAAAGACAATGTGAGGAAAATCCAAAGAGATCTTTCCATGGTTTGTCCAAATTACGGCAAGCTCCACAGACGATCACCGATGTCATTCCCTTGGCGTCTCATTCACTCTTGATCTCTCTTTAATTTCCTCCAAGAATATAAGTAGGAAATCATGAAGTAAAAAAAGGATGAAAGCAAGATGTTTTATGATTATTAACAACATAAATAAAACTGTGCACATCAATATAAAAGCCTACTGGTCCAGGCATGCCCGACCAAGGTTTTGCACCACTTTCTCAAGGGCATAATGGATGATGGAATGGATGAGAAAGCTTTGTAAAACCCAGATCTTGTAGCGCCTAGAAGTTAAAACTGGACTAAGGGTTATCTTGTATTTAATTTTTCATGTTATAGAATGCCAAGTACACCAGCAGATAGGAACAGAGTTAACGCACCCTGGGAGTGGACTGGTCCTACTTCCTGCTGGGAGGAGGAGTTGGAGTCTAAATGGTGTGGAGTGAGATAGCACATGCTAGGCTCCTTCTCCAAGAACCTTTTTCCTATTCTCCTGAGACCTATACTCAAGGGAGATTACAAAAATAAAGAAGGCTGCTTTCCAAAAAGCTACAGCATACAAAATCAGCAGAATGACCAGCGAGCCACAGTTTATCAGACCCTGCAGCAGGTGAGGGACTATGGCTAAAACACCCAGCATCTAGCCAACGTCCAGGCCAGTCTAGCTCCAGGCCTGTATCACAACATGGATGCCTATACTCACAAGTGCCTGCAATTTCCTTATAAGCAGCTACCATACTGATCATCTGGTGACAGAAATTGCACTTTGTACTTGTGACAACATCTCACCAGGGGGCCACTACTACTTCCATCCTCTGCAATGGCTCCTCTGAGCTTGCTGTACATACAGTAGGTGAGAAACCTGATATAGATTTTGCAATGGCCCTCTGTATATTGGTTAGCTTAAAGGGCTTGTCTCATCAAGTCAGCATGTAATGTAAAACAGTTAATCAGACAGCCCCGAGAGCCCTCTCTGTTGATCAGAGAGGAAAGGAGCTGTTGATCTTGAAGGATCCTGCCAAGCAGCGAGCATTGCTGATCCCACAGCCAGGACCCAACTTTCCTAGCATTCTGAATGGCAAATGTGTTAAATATATAGTCACACACACACTTTTTGTTAATAATGCTTTGATAGTTGCCATAAGAACTGTTGTATTGGTGGGAGCTAGAGAAGGAGATCAGAAGAAGAGGGGAAGCAGAGGAAGGATGAGAAGAATAAAAACTATTCTACAATTTATTGAAATCCATCTAGTAATTTTATTATAAGAGGATGGTAATACCTACCGGGTCTCAGTCGTCCTCAGCCCAGACCTCGGTGTCCTTATCCCAGCAGAAGGTTATTTCCATTATATTTATATTAAATACCAGTGCTGCCCACTCTGGGGTGTCATGATAACCCTGCTACACCAGCAGGCTACAACGCATCAGCCTGGAAATGTTCTTCTGAATACAAGGCCACACATAGGTTTTGGTCACCGAATAAGTACAGGTATTAAATCCCGAGGGTAATGACAGAGATTTTATTTATTCTCAATGATGCCCCTGAAAGTGCGGCGGATGCAAATACATGTCTTATTCAAATCTATGCTTACTTTTTATTCCACAAATTCTGCCAAAGAAAATGGTTTTGACAACAGCTACTCGGGAAAATGTCTACATGTTAGACGGGGTCCCTCGCCAATATTAGAATAATGTGTCCCCTACTGGGACCCCCAGTGATCAGCTGGTGAGGGAACCATTCAGATGTGGTCATTTACCTGCAATGCCACACAGGAAAATAAAATATTACACAGTGCCCATCAAAATCAATGGCTTATCTGTGTAATGCAGGACAGGACAAGGTCCTCCAATGATAGAGAGGGGCACTCACTCTTTTGTAATTATCCCGCTCCCCCACCTCTGATCAAGAGATAAGGATCCTCCCCTCTGGCCAAGCTCTTGCTGTGAATGAGAGGAGGAGTGAAGGCCATTCAGTCTGCATGTCATCCTCTTTGTATTCAATAATAATGTGGAGTCTATTAGAAGTAGGTAGAACCGTGGCTTGGCACTGCTACTTCTTCCAGGGTCAGATTGACCATAGACATTGCAGGGAAATTTCTGGGCCCTCTGAATGGCCGGCCAGTGGAAGTTTTTGGGAAGTATTTTGTGCTGCTGGCAGTATTTTGTGATTGGACTGTGGTTTTCGGCTCTTGTTGGGTGGTATAATGTGCCACAATATGGTATTGCTGGCCCTGCCTTCCATCAATTTGGACCCGACTGCAAAACGGGCCTCTTTAAGTTCCCAGTCTGCCCTGACTTCTACCACTACTACTACTGCCTACTATAGTCTGATGGCTGGTACTGCTACTTCTGCTTGCGCTACTTTAGCCTCCCATATTCCGACTCTTGGATGACGAGGCCTGGGTCTTCTTTTTGCTATCTTCCGTCTACCAGTCTATAAACGAAAAGTCCACAGGTTTGGGACACAGATTGTTAACCAGTACTAGCAAAATTGCAAGTGTTTATTTCTAACAACCCTCCTTCTAAAAACACACTGAACACCAGCATTTACAATAGTAATAATGCAATTTTTTGTAGCAAAATTGCTGTAACTAGACGGTATCTTGAAGTAGTATAAGACGTTCACTGAAATGGGTATAGTAATGCAGCTTTTGCAGTAAAACATGTTGACTCACACAAGTATAGTAATGCAATGTTTGAAGTAAAAATGCTTTTGCTGTAACTATACAATATCTTGAAATAATACAACGCATTAACTAAAATAGTGATGCACTCGAATGCCCCATTACAAACAGTAGATAAATTTTAAAAAAAGGGCAATTGTTCAGTGTTTGCAGCAAAATGTATGCAATCGATGCTGGAGTTGCTAGCAATATGTCTATAAAATTTAGAAACTTGAAGTTTTTACAAAAAAAGCTGGCTGGCTGTTCATAAACTGAAAACCTGAGTTTGTTGTTGGAACTCGGTGACCTGACTCTACGTCTGTATTATTTCCCTAATAAAACCCTAAATCTACCTAATTATATTACTATACTCTCTCTTTACTCTCCCTATCACACCTATATTGCTAGCTGTTGTACGCAATTGCCTTTTATTTTAGCAGATACAGCCAAACCATATGCTTTCAAATCCCTGGCTGAGGACAGAATAGCATTTCTTCCTTCTGAGCCAAAAGACCTGACAGAATCCTGCTCACTGATTGGCTGATCACTCTGTCAGCCTCTGAGCCAATCAGGGCAAGCCCTCCCTACGTCCCAGTGTCATGTGATCCTTCATCTTCATTCTCCCTCCTGTTTTCCCCACCAATTTTCACAGTGAAATGGTGCATCGATTAGCTAATCTCTACTATATATTAATCTGCTCAGCTCCTCCTGCTCTATAACTTGCTGCCTGCCCATTATTTCTTAGGTGACGTTCCCTTCAATATTGCAGCAACTAGGCATACCACAACCCCCTGCAAGTTCTTACAACCCATTAAAATAAGGACCAGCCTGGAATGGACCCCCTCTCTTCAGGGCCTCCTAGCAGCTGCACAGTCCCTGCAAACTTGTTTTGAAGGCTGAATTAATATGCCATAAAAAGTTGTTCGTGGGAAAACCCCTTAGATTGAAGCAGAAGTCCCCAACTAGAGATGAGTGAATCTATTCGCCAATTTTGTTGATTCGTATCTAATCTCGGAAATTTTCAGCTGCAAAGCGAATGCGAATATTTGGAGATTCGCTCCATTAAGATTCCAAAAATGTTCCTAAGGCTTTCTACGCATTCGCTACGTTCTTGTCCTATAAATTGTACGCTAATGCTACGTATAAGTTACTCTATACGCTGTTGCGTACGAATTTAATTACTTAGCAAACTTTTACTGTTAGTTAGTCATTCGTGCGCAAAAGACCGGGAAGAAAGCAGTCACCTAACCTAGTGGGCAGGGCTTGCTCTGATTGGCTCAGGCTCGGTCAGCCAGTGACGCATCACTTCTGCTGCGACTGCTGAGACAAGCAGAAGCACTGTGTGTGAAGTTCCTAAAGACGGAGACCTGTGTTGTTGAAATTGGGGTGTAATTGTTCAGGGAATCCATATTACACATCAGGGATACTGCAGGGCAAGTGCAGGGCCAGTGCAGGGCTAGTAATTAATCAGGCAGGGAGAGAGAGACAGGGACAAAGACAGACTGCAGGGCCACAGAGTGAAGTGAAAAATGTCTGGAATGGATAAGCAAAAGGGGTCCAGTTCCAGCCAGACCTCGAGCTCTAATAAAACAGGAGAAGGTGGCACAGGGCAGCAGTGCCAAAGGACCTGTAGCTGGATCTTCTACTTGTAGTATTCGCAATACTTGGCCGGTGTTCCACCGAGCTAACCCACCAAGGCGCAAAATTGTAGTGGAGAAAAAAAGTGGATGACATAGTGGAGTGGAAGGCACGCTCATCTCAGTCTTAGCCAGATGATCTGCTGTCATCTGCAGATACAGTATCCATATGTAGCCAGGGGTCAGACTCAGAGCGTACCTCCTGCTCCACCATTCCTCTCCAGCAAAGCCCATCATTTTTGTACGCAATTTGTACGCTCAAGCGTACGTGTTCAAAGAAGTTGCGTACCTTTTAAAACTGAATGTTCGTTATTAGTGCACGAATGTTTGAAAAACGCCACATAATAACGTATGATTTGTACGCAGATTCGTCGAATAGATTCGTAGAATATACGAATCTTATGAAAAGTTCGACGAATGTTCGGCGAATAAAATTTTGAATGATTTGCTCATCTCTATCCCCAACCCTTTGTTGCAGTTCATGGGCCACCTTTCAATGTGACAGGTGATGCTGTGGCAATGTAATGGCCATTATGGGGTCACTGATGTGCAACCAACGGGAGTGAGGGAAATCTCTGTACAGCACTGCAAAATATGTTTCCGCTATGTTAATAATTTTTAAAAAATCAGCCGATGAGCCGCACTAGTGGCCAAAGAGACATTTTCTATAATGATAATACATATGGCTAGTCATGCAATTTACTAACTAATTTGCAGTTCTTCCAGGAACACCGTTACAGCCCCTCGGTGCTATCTATGCAGAGCTTGCACATGTCTGGCAATACAGTGACAAATACATAAATTGTAAAGCAGATTGTTAATTGTTACCTGACTGTAACTTGGATCATATAATATATTCACAAATTGATATATTCACACAAAGCCAATTTACCTTCAGAGAGAACTTTCCCTGCTCCCTCGAGATCTGAGAAACTTCCAGTCACTGGGTAGAAAAATGCTATTTTTCTCAGATAACTTTCAGCATTATGATAATTACTGAATCTAGTGCGATTAGAACTTCACCTGCCAGAGCTGTGAATGGAGTTCCAGGGATCATTAATGTACACATTTGCAGATAGTCATAAGTTCTGTTAACACAATGTTAAGCCCAACATATCAGGCTGATTAATTTTATTAATGCATCTGTACTGCACTGCCTGCAGCCACCACCAGGGGGAGTTAAGTGGCTTACTGCATAATGCAATAATGCTGCCTAATATGATAGTACAGTATACTAAAAGCTCCTAAGCTCCCCCTAGTGGAGGTCACTGGCAGTGTAAATTTTATAATTTAATTCCATAACTACACAGGGGATTTCGAGTTACGTATGAGGAGAAAGAGGAGTGCTAAGAATTTAATCAGCTCACAATATTGGAACTAGTTAAAAATACAAAACAAAATGATGTTCAAAGGTGGCATTTACAGTAGGATTAAAGAGGTTGTCCGAGATCACAATATTGATAACCTATCCTTAGGATAGGCCATTAGTATTAGACCATGGTTACGGTACTTTGGTCCACACACTTTGCCATATACTGTGTAGCAACTGTTCTGTGTATTGCAACTTTGCCCAGTTGAATTGAGAAGGCCAATGCTGCAATACGCAGGTCAGCCATTACTGTATGTATAGCAATGTGTACGGAACAAATTAAGTATGGAAGAGGTGGCAGCGCTAGCATGAGAGCCGTGCCCCCACCGATTTAATACTGATGAGGATAGGCCACAGTAGTATGATCTCGGACAACCCCTTTTATTTACTTGTATGTGATTTGCATAATTATATGGCCTTAAGAAGTAGCCCAGAATTGAGGCATGAGCCTGTGCCAGTCAGGAACCAATGTTTATATGTGAGAGCGTCACATTACCTGTTGGGCCGTCTCTAGCCTGGATACAAGCTGAGATATGATGGAGCATGGTGGCATTCAGGTTCATATGGTATCCTGTGGCACATTTGCCCACATATGTTGCAGCTGGCCCTGTAGATCCTGCACACTCATAGTCTGCAGAAGCTGACGTCCTGGCTGGTCCCATAAATGCTCGATTAGTGATGTCTTCGTGACCAGGTGCAGCGAGCTCCTGAGGAGCCAGTGCAGGGGATGGGAGTGGTAGTGGACCTGATGAGATAATGTGTCACGTGTACTCTCTCAGGCCGTTGCCCCCTGGGGATCGGTGCAGTGAAAACTGATATCAGGAATCCGTTCAGAAGTAGGAGAATAGGTTTATGTTTAGAAACTTGGGTGCAAAATAGAAATTGTAGTACATCCAGCAGTAGTTTGTACACAGTGCAACTTATCTTCCAAAATGATGAAGTATGGTGGCTGGCACCTCTGGTATGCTATATTGTTAATGTTTCTGTCCTGAATTCTGGCTAACAGATGAAATCTGGCACTTATGGCTGTAGGTGTCCACTGTGTGATGCAGGTTTTTGGAGTTTGCCTGAACTAAACTATGATGATGGGTGAATTTACACATTTCTCCGTCACCTGCAGCATGGTCTGTATAGTTTGTGGTTGCTGATCACTCTGCTGACTGTAAACACTGTAGCTCTGAAGAATATCTGTAGCCATGGACCTTGCAACCTCCTTCACAGAAAGAGCTGGATCTCTGAGACCCTATGGAGCTGGACCAAATGGTTGTGCTCCCTCACTCCTCATTTACTATTTTAGTTCTGCACCCTCTTGTCAGGAAGTAGAAACAACCAACTGCTACCAAGAAGGCAATGTAACATCAAATATTCTTCTGCTAAGCACAAAAAATGTTCTGGTCAGCGTCAGGGGTATGTAATGAAGATACCACTATCTATCTATCTATCTATCTATCTATCTATCACGCATACACACTATGTGGACAAAAGTGTACATATATATATATATATATATGTTTGTATATATATATATATATATATATATGTTTGTGTATATATATATATATATATATATATATATATATATACACTTTTATATAATGGGCCATAGATATGTCTACTGCCTCAAATGAACCAAATTATAATACAGTGCCTTGAACAGGTATTCATACCCCTTGAACTGTTCCACATTTTTTCACATTTAAACCCACAAACTTAAATGTATTTTATTGGAATTTTATGTACTGTAATAGACCAACACAGTGACCCACAGATTTTCATCAGCTTTTTATTCTGTTAGGATGCCTCTTGCATTTTGTATTTTTCTGGTAGCTGTCAGAGATTTGCAGAACAGCAGAAAACATGTTTGATTCTTAGCAGACTCATAAAAGGAATACCAGTGCCACCCGGGAAAATAGCTTAACAAATCAATGTCCTGAATATAAATGGCTGTGAAAAAATAGTAGAGCGACTTTTTGACAAAAAAAAAAAAAACAAAAAAACAACAAAACAAAACACATGTATAGACAAATGGATGACTTTCAATGTCAGGATTAATCAAACCATTTGTAAAGTTAAAGGGACATTAAATCTAGATATGAAAAAAACAAACAAACAAGAAAAAATGTATCAGTTTAGAGGACCTTTTAAGAACCCCTCAAACAAACTTCGAGGAAATCTATGAGAGCATCAGTATCATCACATTTCTCACTAATTCTTCTGAGTATCTAAAGAGCGTCTGGAACTTAACTGAGGGGGTGGGCTTACTTTTTTCTGGTAACTATATGAGATAGAGCAATGGAATTTACAATGTAATGGGTTAGAGTCCTTTTACATGACCCAATGTAATAATGAACACTGACAATATAAATCAGTTGGTTATCATTGAAAAAGGGCCTGTTACACAGGTGGATGCAAATTGTATGGGGAACGAATGATCGTTGGTACGATTGTTTGTCCTCTATAGAGTTTACATATTGTCGGCAGCACATCCCCTCTTTACCTAGGGAGGTGTGCTGCCATGAAAAATTATTACTTTTATGTTAACATAAAATATCCAGCCAGCCGAAAAAACAGGAAAACATCTTACCTGTGGTCTGTTTATATCAAACATGGCAACTTTTTGGCAGATGTGTTTGGGAGAGAGTGGTGGCAGCATGCATAGCGTTCCAAGGCACTGCACCCTTACTCATTATTTGGCAGCCGGTTGTGTGTCTGGTGATTTTTGGAATTTGAATTTTTGGAATAATATATCTAACCTTGTTAAGATGTCCCATTTAATACATCTTTCAAAAGCTTTTAGTTTTTCTCACAAATTAACCCCTGAATTACATCCACTGAGATTAGATATTGAATCAACACCAACTTCACGTAGAACTTTATTTTGCCTTGTCAACTTCAGCCATATCTGCGATTGCCTAAAATTGGCGATTATTACCTACACCGTCTGTTTCACAAAAAACAAAAGTACTAATTTCAGATAGGTATATGTACGCTTGCAGTAAACAAAGAAGTAAGAAATTTTTTAACACATGGAAAGGGTGGAAAAATTCTCTGATTTTGCCATTGACCTTCCCCTCTAATTGCAGTAAAATAACTTCTGTAGCATAATGTGTTGAGAAGAATACAATTACCCACATGACCTTCTTTTCCATTTTCATTTTATGTAATATTTTTTCAAGTATACTGTTATGTGTTACAGTATCTAAAA
>ONZH01026999.1:0-25693 GCA_900303285.1 Rhinella marina | reverse complement strand
AATTAAATATATTTTACACTTACTAGAGGCTGCAGGTACTTCAGGGGCCGTCCTGCCTCGACGGTGGTGACTCTGTCGTTGACAGTGCTCTGCAACATAAAAATGTACACAATTGTTAGATGATGACTCTTTTTAATACTAACACATACTACTATTAAGATATTATGGGTGTGAGAGGGGGGCCATATCATATTTTTTTCTTCTAAAAAGGTATTTATGGCAATAGATACTTGATCCGGCTGTCCATCAGCCGGATCAGGAATTTCAGCTCTTCAGAGCTAAATGATGAGGATCGCCTGGATGCCATTTTTGAATATTCGCTCTGACTCTGAGGAGTGCACGCCGCGGCCTCTCATCGTGCGTGCCTGTGCATTACGTAATCGCGTAGACAATAGTACGCTGAGGATTCGTACGCTATTTGTACGTATTGTACCCCATATGTGGTTATCGAGTACTGTATGGGTGAACGGCAGAGCTTAGAACAGATGGAGCACAATATGGATTTTGGAGGGCAGATTTGACAGGAATAATTTTCAGGCGCTCTGTTGCATTTGAAGATACCCTGAGGACCCCCTACAGTGGAAACCCCCAAAAAGTGACCCCATTTTGGAAACTACACCCCCTAAAGTATTCATCTAGGGGTGTAGTGAGCACTTTGGCCCAATATGCTTTTCATAGAATTTAGAAACCCTTGGCTGTAAAAAAAAAAATTACATATTTTACTGAAAAATGTAACTTTAGGCCCAAATTTTTCATTGTCACAAGGGGTAACAGGAGAAAGTCACCACTAAATATGTTACCCATTTTCTCCTGAATACGTCAACACCCCATATGTGGTTATCGGCTACTGTATAGGCGATGGAGGGCAGACTTCACAGGAATAATTTTCAGGCGCTGTGTTGCATTTGAAGATACCCTGAGGACTCCCCACAGTGGAAATCCCCAAAAAGTGACCCCATTTTGGAAACTACACCCCCTAAAGTATTCATCTAGGGGTGTAGTGAGCACTTTGGCCCAATATGCTTTTCATAGAATTTAGAAACCCTTGGCTGTAAAAAAGAAAAATTACATATTTTACCGAAAAATGTAACTTTAGGCCCAAATTTTTCATTGTCACAAGGGGTAACAGGAGAAAGTCACCACAAAGTATGTTAAATATGTTTGTTGTTATTTTTTCCTAAATAAGGCAACACCCCATATGTGGTTTTTGACTGCTGTATGGGCGTATGACATAGCACAATATGGCTTTTGGAAGGCAGATTTCACAGGAATAATTTTCAGGCGCTGTGTCGCATTAGAAGGTACCCTGAGGTATCCCACAGTACTACACCCTCTAAAGTATTCATCTAGGGGTGCAGTGAAAATTTTAATTTTTTTTTACAGTTTTCATCTAGGGGTATAATTAGAATTTATTTTTACATTTTGGAGTTTGTCTAATTTTCCTAATTATAATTGGCTAATGAAATATGGAGTATTGCATAATAAATTAAAAAAGGCCAAAAGTGCATAAAAGAAGTAAAAATAAAATTAAACGGATTAAATTAATAATCTTGGGAAGTGTGGTAAATGCGGAAACAATGCCTAATGCAAAGTCCAGGCTTATCTGGACAGGTGTCACATTGATATGTGGTGTCCCACTGTATCCCATTCTTATAACAGACCCTACATCTCTTTTGGGCTCTGCTTTTGTTTGCAGTAGGGGGCACCTCTGATGGGAAATGTTGCCCTGGAATAATTCTGCTGGCATGACTGGATGACGCTATGCCACTGCTTTCCTGGCGCTGCTCTCCAAATATTAAATTTTTTCAGATTTTTTCTTGAAAATTAAGATATGTTCCTTGGTTCCCTGCTTTTTGGAACATAACAAAAGAATTATACAGGGCTACTTGCATAAGGTGGGATGCAAGCTTCTTATACCAAATGTGGGATTTCCTAACCGCGCTATAGGGCTGCAGCATTTGGTCTGCAAGGTCCGGGGTGGGGTACCCATATATTTATTATAATCCTGTATGCAGACAGGTTTGCAGACGGTGGTATTTGTGCCACGTACAGAAATAGGGCTGCTGCTGTCTGGATGTATAGATGTCATTATGAGGACATATTTTTTGTCTCAATATTTCACAAGTAAGATGTCCCCATTGCAAAGGCCCTTTATTTCTCCAGGTTTCAGTTTTTGGTTTACTAAAGGCTTAGGCAGGCCTCTTTGATTGCGGCGTATGGTGCCACATGCCACTGTCTTTCTTACTGAAAGGCACCTGAAAAGGGGTACACTGGTATAATAATTGTTAATGTATAAGTGGTACCCCTTATCTAAAAGAGGGTGCAGGAGATCCCACACTATTTTACCTGCCACATTGAGGGAAGGGGGGCATTCAGGAGGGCAAAACTGGGTATCTTTGCCCTCATAAACTCTAAATTTGTAGGTGTACCCAGATTTGCTCTCACAGAGCTTATAAATATTTAGCCCAAATTGTGCTTTCTTCCTTGGCAAATATTGGCGAAATTGAAGCCTGCCTTTAAAAAGGAGAAGTGACTCGTCCACCGCAATGTTTTTTTCTGGGGTGTAGGCCTCTTTAAATATTTCAATTAAATAATTTATAAGGGGCCTAATTTTATAAAGCCTGTCGTGGCTGGGGTCATCACGTGGGGGGCACTGTGTGTTGTCAGCGAAGTGCAGAAATCGCAGGATTGTCTCGAATCGCTGTCTTGTCATTACTTCCTTGTACATGGGGGTATCAGATGACCAGTAAGATCTGATAGTGTTTTTTTTATTTAGAAGGAGGCCCCAAAACTTTAAAATGTCCTCCACAACAACTGGGCACCATATGCCAGTCTTAGCGTAATATGAGGTGGGGTGACTAGCAATGAATTGAGCGGCGTATAAATTGGTCTGCTCAACCATCAAGTTTATCAGTTCTTCTGATAAGAAAATTTAAAAAAATTCCACCTCCCTAAACTCCATACTATCAAAATGGATGCCTGTTACAGAATTAAATTCTGGAACAGACGGAGCATATGACTCTGTGGGCATCCATTCGGGGTCAATGGTGCTAGTGCCAGGCAAAGAGTCTCGTCTGCGACTTTGCTGCGGCTCGTCATCACTAGTGTTAGCGGATGATGACGTAATTTGAAACTGTTCTGTCTCGCTTGCACTTTCTGTATCAGAACAGATAAATGTGTATGCCTCCTCTGCCGTATACATACGCCCAGCCATTTTATATGGTGCAAACTACAACTTTTATATATATATATATATATATATATATATATATACAGTACAGACTAAAAGTTTGGACACACCTTCTCATTCAAAGAGTTTTCTGTATTTTTATGACTATGGAAATTGTAGATTCACACTGAAGGCATCAAAACTATGAATTAACACATGTGGAATTATATACTTAACAAAAAAGTGTGAAACAACTGTAAATATGTCTTATATTCTAGGTTCTTCAAAGTAGCCACATTTTGCTTTGATTACTGCTTTGCACACTCTTGGCATTCTCTTGATGAGCTTCAAGAGGTAGTCACCTGAAATGGTTTTCACTTCACAGGTGTGCCTTGTCAGGTTTAATAAGTGGGATTTCTTGCCTTATAAATGGGGTTGGGACCATAAGTTGTGTTGGGCAGAAGTCAGGTGGATACACAGCTGATAGTCCTACTGAATAGACTGTTAGAATTTGTATTATGGCAAGAAAAAAGCAGCTAAGTAAATAAAAACGAGTGGCCATCATTACTTTAAGAAATGAAGGTCAGTCAGTCCGAAAAATTGGGAAAACTTTGAAAGTGTCCCCAAGTGCAGTCGCAAAAACCATCAAACGCTGCAAAGAAACTGGCTGACATGAGGACCGCCCCAGGAAAGGAAGACCAAGAGTCACCTGTGCTGTGGAGGATAAGTTCATCCGAGTCACCAGCCTCAGAAATGGCAGGTTAACAGCAGCTCAGATTAGAGACCAGGTCAATGCCACACAGAGTTCTAGCAGCAGACACATCTCTACAACAACTGTTAAGAGGAGACTGTGTGCAGCAGGCCTTCATGGTAAAATAGCTGCTAGGAAACCACTGCTAAGGACAGGCAACAAGCAGAAGAGACTTGTTTGGGCTAAAGAACACAAGGAATGGCCATTAGACCAGTGGAAATCTGTGCTTTGGTCTGATGAGTCCAAATTTGAGAACTTTGGTTCCAACCACCGTGTCTTTGTGCGACGTTGAAAAGGTGAACGGATGGACTCTACATGCCTGGTTCCCACCGTGACGCATGGAGGAGCAGGTGTGATGGTGTGGGGGTGCTTTGCTGATGACACTGTTGGGAATTTATTTAAAATTGAAGGCATACTGAACCAGCATGGCTACCACAGCATCTTGCAGTGGCATGCTATTCCATCCGGTTTGTGTTGGACAATCATTTATTTATTAACAGGACAATGACCCCAAACACACCTCCAGGCTTTGTAAGGGCTATTTGACCAAGAAGGAGAGTGATGGGGTGCTACGCCAGATTACCTGGCCTCCACAGTCACCAGACCCGAACCCAATCGAGATGGTTTGGGGTGAGCTGGACCGCAGAGTGAAGGCAAAAGGGCCAACAAGTGCTAAGCATCTCTGGGAATTCCTTCAAGACTGTTCGAATACGATTTTAGGTGACTACCTCTTGAAGCTCATCAAGAGAATGCCAAGAGTGTGCAAAGCAGTAATCAAAGCAAAAGGTGGCTACTTTGAAGAACCTAGAATATAAGACATATTTTCAGTTGTTTCATACTTTTTTGTTAAGTATATAATTCCACATGTGTTAATTCATAGTTTTGATGCATTCAGTGTGAATTTACAATTTCCATAGTCATGAAAATACAGAAAACTCTTTGAATGAGAAGGTGTGTCCAAACTTTTGGTCTGTGCTGTATGTATATATATATATATATATATATGTAATATATTTATATTATATACAGTACAGACCAAAAGCTCTGCTGTCCGTGACACCCGTTCAGATGGCGGTGTCACCGCAAGTATACTTGCGGTGACACTTTCATTTCATGACGTACTGTGCACGTCATGATGCGGTAACTAACACCACATTATGACGTACATAGTACGTCACTCGTCACTAAGGGGTTAAAGGGGTTGTCTGCTTTTTACTATTGATGAACAATCCTGAGAATAGGTCATCGATATCAGATCAGCAGGGGTCTGACTCCTGGCACCCTCGCCAATCAGCTGTTAGAAGAGAAGGCAGAATTCACATGAGTGCTGCCTTCTCTGCGTTGTTTACCTGCTAGCCGCAGCAATTGCAGTGGTGAGCAGTGTAATTACAACTATGGCATCCCCATTTACTTTTATGGGGCGCCTCAGTAGTATACACTTGAACAGACGGATCCGTCCTATAGAAGTGAATAGGGAGACCATACTTGTAATTACACTGATCACCACCGCAGTTGCTGCAGCAGGCAGGTAAACAGAGCAGAGAAGGCAGCATTCTTTTGATCGTTGTCTTCTCTTCAAACAGCTGATTGGCAGGGTTGCCGGGAGATAGGTCATCAATAGTAAAATGAAGACAACCCCTTTAAAAGCTGGGCTGGAGGGTAGGGGTTAGGTATAGGTTAGAGAATTTGGCATGGGGGGGGCGTTTCAATTTGTATTTCAATAGAAGGGCTATGTGCTCCCCTGACCCTTGACACAAATCACTGAGGGGGAAGGGGTTCAAGCTGAACTCTTGCACCAGGGCCCATGAACCTTTAGCTATGCCTCTGGTTGCAGCTTTACCTTTTGACGCCCCCTTCTTCTCATCTCACCCAACAGTTCCCACAACAACTGTGTTCACCAGCATACTTTCCCTTCACATCTATCCATGTTTTCCAGGCCCTTCTGTAGGCTGTCCAAGTTTTTCAGGGGAGGGAGGAGGGAATTATGCTACCCTAGACAGGGTTTGGTATGTGTTCCCTCCCTCTCCTCACCCCCCTCCCCTTCAGGTCATGAATAATGGCACTGTCTGATCAGTGTTAGTATAAGGGGCTGCTTAATGCCCAAACTTCCTCTTCCACCAGTGGATTGTTGGAGCTTCTGTTCTGCTCAGTCATGGCTGGCGAAGGTACTCTCTTTACTGCTTTGCAGGCAACATTCCAGGAGGAGGGGGAGGGTTTCCTTGCTTGCCTGTTGGCTGGACTGGGTTCCTCTGCTTCCTCTCTGGGTGATTCAGCACTTGTTGCTGCTGCTGCTCCTCCAAGAGGCTGGCGGACCGCTCGGCGTACCCGCCCTCCACATCGTCTGTATGAAAGTCCTCCTCCCCGATCTGTTCCACGTGGTAGCAGGAGGCTGCAGACTGTAACTAAGCCTTGCTTTCTTATCTCTTCCCCTGATCTGGAACATTGGTACGCTACTGAACTGTAGAATATATAACAATGCAAGAAGTGATAACTAGCATCGATATTATCTTATCACAGAGTGCGATTCAAAGCACATCTGGCTAATGTAGCAAACTGCAGAACTATCCCATATATAACAGAGGGAGCCTTTGCAACACATATCGTCTTACTGCTAATGCGGTACTGATACCAATGTACATTATAACTAACAACAGGAGTGGATTTAACATCCAAAGTATGGATAAAGAATCACTAGATCAGTGTCCATAATATTGCTTGCGTGAGCTCCGCATGCTAATTGTTTTTTTAAAGAAAGGGGACCAAGACTGTTTATCAATTATTTTATGAATTTATGTTTTTTATTGTATGTTATTATAGTTATTAAATAGATATATGTTACTGTGAGCCAGCCATTTTACAATTTGTTGTACAGTATCGTCATTTTATGTCCTTGGGGAGAAGGCAGGCAGTTAAGACTGTGCTTAGTACCTTTTGTGCGTCCTTATTTGATTAATTATTATTGTACTATTTTCTAAATGCTTTCTAAATGCTGTTATGAATAGCTCAAGCAAGATGGAAGCCCCCATAATCATGTTCAGGAAATTGAATAAATAAATATGTAATCAGAATGTAAAAACAGATTAGAAAAAAAAGTTGCTCTCTGGTTTTAACTGGGACGTAAATTTTTTGGTGACACATTTGTCCACATCTGTCCACAGATTTGTACCTATGAAACTGGCTGACCTGTTGCATTTGTGCTTGGCAGCTGAAGGCATATGTGTTTGTCCCATGTTCCTATATGCCTGCATTGCTGAGAAAAATAAAGTTTTAATATATGCAAATAAGCCTCTAGGCGCAATGGGGTCTTGCCAGTATTCATAGAGACTCATCTCTCTCTGCAGTTGCTGCAGCATCTGCACTTTGATTGAAAGGGCAAGAAAGGTGTGATCACATTTACACTATCTGGCCCTGTCAACCAAAGTGCAGAGGGCGAAGCAGTTGCAGAGAGCTGAGCCTCTAAGAGTTATGACAATGCCTATGTTGCTCCTGGAGGCTCATTTGCATATATTAAACTTCATGTTTCTTAGAAATGAGGGCACATATGAACATGGGACCAACACAGATGCCTTCAGCTGCCATGCACACATGTAACAGGTTGGCGAGTTTCATTGGTATAAATCTGCTGACAGAGGCCCATTAAATCCTGAACACCTGAAATAGTAAAACCTGAACACCTGAAATAGTAGTCTGAAATCTTTTACAGGGCATCTCAAGGTACCCTCAAGTGATGGTGTGGGGTGCACAAATTGCAATACTAGTGCACAACATGTGTTTTACAATCCAAAGAGCACTGTTTAAATCTCTGTGTTAACAAACACTCAAACAGTAGAACCAATGGGTTTTACATGGCATCTCCAGACAATTCAAGTTTTATTGCGTGCTTGTGGGTGTTGGGAGGGGGGGGGGGAATAATCACAATACAAGTCTGCAATGCTTGTTTTAGAATCAAGTGTTGGTATTGGGGGGGGGATCATCTCATAGTAGGTTGACAACTTGTGTTTTACACTAGAGAAAGCTTTATTCATAATGTGCGTATTTCAACGCACATAAGACATTAGGCCGAAATCTGTTACTGGTGCAGATACTGCATTATTCCCAAAGTAAATTGTCAATAACAGTGTCTTCAGGGTGTTTGTGGAAAGGGAATGACATTTATTTGTGCCTCTCTGTCTTTAAAGGAAATGTCTAATCAGAAAATGACTTATTTTTTAAATCACATTTTTATGTTTTAGATTTATTTTTAAAGAATTTTTGTGATGTTCTTTTTAATTTTCCATGTCAGTATGTGCATTTAACCCCTTCACCCCCGGAGCTTTTTTCGGTTCTGCATTTTCGTTTTGCGCTCCCTGCCTTCAAACAGCCATAACTCTTTTATTTTTCTGTTCACATAGCTGTATGAGGGCTTGTTTTTTGCGGGACAAGTTGTACTTTCCAACGCCACCATTTAATATTGCATACGGTGTAGTGGGAAGCGGGAAAAAAATTCCAAACCGGGTGAAATTGCAAAGAAAACGCTATTCCGCTACAGTTCTACGGGTTTCTTATTTACAGCGTTCGATGTGCATTAAAACTGATCCGTTACTTTCATTCTACTGGTCAGTACGAATCCGGCAATACCTAATATGTATAGTTTTTCCTGCGTTTTCATAGTGATAAACTAATTAGAAAGTTGCCCTTTTTTTTTTTTTTTTTTTCCTTGTCAAATCTTGACCCCTATAACTTTTTGGTATTTATGTGTACAGAGCTGTATGGGGACTCATTTTTTGCGGGACGATCTGAAGTTTTTATTGATACCATTCTGGGGTGTGTATGACTTTTTGATCACTTTTTATTTAATTTTTTTTAGAAAAAAAAAGCGACAAAAAACGGCAAATCGCCATTTGGACGCTTTTTTCCGCCACATCAATTCGCCGTATTGGAATTTTTTTTTTATATTTTAAAAGTACGGGCGTTTTCGGTCACGGTGATACCCATGATGTCTATATTTATTGTTATTTAGGTATTTATTTTTTACTTATACGGAAAGGGGGGTGATTTGAACTTTTACATCTTTTTTATTTTTTATATATTTTTTAACATTTTTTTTAAATTTTTTTTGTACTATTAGAAAGCTCAAATATGGGCTTATATATTGTGGCTTTTTTTTTTTTTCTTTATGAGCAATTCTGGTTTTATAGACTCAGAAAGTCATGAATTGCTCATTTCTTATCCTGGCCTGCCATCTAGTGGCCAGAATAAGAATTGCAGTTTGAAAACTGTAATCCTCACCAGCGAGGATTACAGTTTTCATATGGTGTACAGACACCCCGATTGGCCACACGGGGTGTCTGTACACCACCCGGAAGCGAACGCTTCCGGGTTTAGACGCAACTAGATGCCGTGATCACGTGTGATCACGGCATCTAGTCAACCCGGAAGACGCCGCCGATGGAGTAGGTAGCGGCAAGTCTCTGCTGTTAGAAACAGCAGAGACTTGCCGGCCATGACGCCCGCCGCACCCGCGAGCGGGCGCCATGTGCCCGCATCGCCCCAGCGCCGTACATGTACGGCGCTGGGGGTGAAGGGGTTAAACAAAAAACATAAATTCCTGGCCACTAAGCCTAATAATAAACACCACTTGATAAGGTCACAGAACATGCCTAGAAAGCTCTCCCATAGTCAAGTCAATAGGGTCCCCTTCAGACCATTGTGTCATTGTGACTATTGTGACCATGGGGGTTGCCGTAAAGCAATTTTCATAATGCTTTCTAAACGTTGTTAAGTAGGCCCCATAATCATGTTCAGGGAATAGAATAAACAAAATCAGCAATCAGAAAATAAAAAGAGATGAGAAGTTAAAAGCAGATAGCAACACATATCCATGTAACATAGTAACATAGTTTGTAAGGCCGAAAAAAGACATCTGTCCATCCAGTTCAGCCTGTTTTCCTACAAGTTGATCCAGGGGAAGGCAAAAAAAACCCTGTGAGGTAGAAGCCAATTTTCCTCACTTTAGGGGGAAAAATTCCTTCCCGACTCCAGTCAGGCAATCAGAATAACTCCCTGGATCAACGACCCATCTCTAGTAACTATAACCTGTAATATTATTACCCTCCAGAAATACATCCAGGCCCTTCTTGAACTCTCTTAGTGAACTTACCATCACCACCTCCTCAGGCAGAGAGTTCCATAGTCTCACTGCTCTTACCGTAAAGAATCCTCTTCTATGTTTATGTACAAACCTTCTTTCCTCCAGATGCAGAGGATGTCCCCTCGTCACAGTCACAGTCCTCGGGATAAATAGATGATGGGAGAGATCTCTGTACTGACCTCTGATATATTAATACATAGTTATTAGATCTCCCCTCAGTCGTCTTTTTTCTAAAGTGAATAACCCTAATTTTGATAATCTTTCTGGGTACTGTAGTCCACCCATTCCAGTTATTACTTTAGTTGCCCTCCTCTGAACCCTCTCCAGCTCTGCTATGTCTGCCTTGTTCACAGGAGCCCAGAACTGTACACAGTACTCCATATGTGGTCTGACTAGTGATTTGTAAAGTGGCAGGACTATGTTCTCATCAC
Source organism: Rhinella marina (assembly GCA_900303285.1). NCBI lineage: Eukaryota > Metazoa > Chordata > Amphibia > Anura > Bufonidae > Rhinella > Rhinella marina. The sequence goes on along the minus strand of ONZH01026999.1, from coordinate 15,212 downwards.
GGGCATCTATGCCTCTTTTGATGCAACCCATTATCTTATTGGCCTTGGCAGCAGCTGTCTGAGGCTACTTTCACACTGGTTTCTGCAGCTTAGTTTGCTGTTCACTAAAATTCCTAGGTCCTTTTCCATGTCAGAGTTACCCAATGCTTTACCATTTAGTATGTACTGGTGACTTGCATTATTCCTTCCCATATGCATATCCTTACATTTGTCAGTGTTAAACCTCATCTGCCACTTTTCTGCCCAAGCCTCCAGTCTATCCAGATCTTGCTGTAGCAGTGCACTGTCCTCCTCTGTGTTAATTACTTTACACAGTTTAGTGTCATCTGCAAAAATTGATATTTTACTGTGCAAGCTTTCTACAAGATCATTAATAAATATATGGAAGAGAATAGGACCCAATACAGACCCCTGTGGTACCCCACTAGTGACAGTGACCCAATCTGAGTATGTACCGTTAATAACCACCCTCTGTTTTCTATCACTAAGCCAGTTACTTACCCACATACAGACATTTTCTCCCAGGCCAAGCATTATCATTTTGTATACTAACCTTTTATGTGGTACAGTGTCAAACGCTTTGGAGAAGTCCAAATATACGACATCCATTGAGTCGCCGCGGTCAAGTCTAGAACTTACCTCCTCATAGAAACTGATTAAATTGGTTTGACATGACCGATCCCTCATGAAGCCATGCTGATATGGAGTTATTTGCTTATTTTCATTGAGGTACTCCAAGATAGCATCTCTCAGAAAACCTTCAAACAGTTTACCCACAACAGAAGTTAAACTTACCGGCCTATAGTTTCCGGGCTCTGTTTTTGGACCCTTTTTGAATATTGGCACCACATTTGCTATGCGCCAATCCTGTGGAACACTCCCCGTCAGTATAGAGTCCTTAAATATCAGAAATAAGGGTCTGTCGATTACATTACTTAATTCTCTTAGGATACGGGGGTGTATGCCATCCGGTCCTGGTGATTTGTCTATTTTAATATTTTTAAGACGTTGCTGCACCTCTTCCTGGGTCAGAGAGGACACTTTTAAAGGGGAATTTACTTTTATACTCTGCATTTCATCTGACATTTTATTTTCCTCAGTGAATACAGTGGAGAAAAAGTTATTTAGTAGCTTCGCTTTCTCCTCATCGCTCTCTGCTACTCCCCCCTCATTACTCTGTAAGGGGCCGACACCTTCAGGTTTATACTTTTTAGTATTTATATAATTGAAGAACATTTTAGGGTTAGTTTTACTCTCTTTGGCGATTAATCTCTCGGTCTCTAGTTTGGCTGTTTTTATGTGTCTTTTACATATTCTTTTTTCCTTATTTTTTTCCTTATAGTTTTTCAATGCTTCCTCCCCTCCTGTTTTAGTGATTTAAATGCTTTCTTTTTGTCATTTATTGCTTTCTTTACAGTTCTATTTATCCACATTGGTTTTTTCTTGTTTCTTATTATTTTATTCCTATATGGTATGTACCTCTCACAATTAGATATTAGGATGCTTTTAAAAATATCCCATTTTGTGGCTGTATTTTTATTTTTGAGGACTTTGTCCCAGTTAGTTAGGCCTATGGCCTCTCTTAGTTGGCTAAATTTTGCTTTTTTGAAGTTTGGTATTTTTGTTCCTCCCTGAAGAAACGCTCTTTTGAATGACAATTGGAAGGTTATTATATTATGGTCACTGTTTCCCAGGTGTCCCCCAACCTGCACACCTGTTGTTCTGTCAGGTCTATTGGTTAATACTAAGTCCAGTATGGCCGTCCCTCTAGTGGGGTCCTGAACCAGTTGGGAAAGGTAATTGTCTTTGGTTATTTCCAAGAACCTGTTTCCTTTATGAGATGTACAGGTTTCAGTTTCCCAGTCTATATCTGGGTAGTTGAAGTCCCCCATAATAACGACCTCATTATGATTTGCCGCCTCGTCTATTTCATTTAGAAGTAGATTTTCTGTGGTCTCTGATATATTGGGTGGTTTATAATAAACCCCTATTAGTATTTTATTATTGTTTTTGGCTCCATTTATTTCTACCCACAGTGACTCCACATCTTCATGTCCCTCACTTATATCTTCCCAGAGTGTGGGCTTTAGGCATGACTTTACATAAAGGCAGACCCCTCCCCCTCTCCGGTTTTGACGATCCTTTCTAAAAAGATTGTAACCCTGTACATTAACTGCCCAGTCATAGCTATCATCCAGCCATGTCTCAGTTACTCCCACTATGTCATAGTCCTCCTCACACATCACTAATTCCAGTTCACCAGTTTTATTAGCTAGGCTTCTGGCATTAGTGTACATACAATTAAGATGTTGATGTATATTTCTTACCCTACACCTTTCCTTCTGATCTGTTCTAGTTCCTCCTTCCATTCCTCCCCAGTTCCATTACCTTGCCCCAGGTCTCTATCTGCACTATCTTCCCCTCCTATAATGTAGTTACCCTCCCCCCAGTCCCTAGTTTAAACACTCCTCCAGCCTTCTAGCCATCTTCTCCCCCAAAACAGCTGCCCCTTCCCCATTGAGGTGCAGCCCATCCCTATGGTAGAGCCTGTAGCCGACAGAGAAGTCGGCCCAGTTCTCCAGGAACCCAAACCCCTCCTTCCTACACCAGTTCTTGAGCCACTTGTTTACCTCCCTAATCTCCCGCTGCCTTTCTTGTGTGGCTCGTGGTACTTCTGGTATTTCGGAAAACACTACCTTGGAGGTCCTTGCCCTAAGCTTATGCCCTAGATCCCTAAAATCATTTTTAAGGACACTCCCCCTACCTCTAACTTTGTCATTGGTACCGATATGGACCATGACTGCTGGATCTTCTCCAGCCCCTCCCAGTAATCTGTCAACCCGATCCACGATGTGCCGAACTCGAGCGCCTGGAAGGCAGCACACCATCCGACGATCCCGGTCTTTGTGACAGATTGCCCTCTCTGTACCCCTAATAATGTGTTGCTATCTGCTTTTAACCTGGTGGCACATTTCCTTAAAGTTTGAGAAAACACACTTGCAAACCTTTCCATACTTTGTGTGACTGTGTAGATAGGACAAATGTATGGAATACGGAAGGGTTCCATACGAAAGATCGAGGGCCATGCCTTGTTACCCCAGAGCCAGAATGTGGTTAGTAAGCAGCACAAGCTATCTAGCCAGAAGTAGTAGTAGTAGGCCATCATTGAGGAGTAAGGGGATAAGATTGCTGATTGGATGGCTCACTGCTCCTCTCCGTCACAGCAGGATAACATCTGAGAGACACCGTGCCTTAGAGCCAGGGGTCACAGCATTCCCCCTGATCCTCCTCCTTGCAGTTCCAGAGAAGCCTGTTAGCGGCGTCCCCTCTTTATTCACTGCGCCCTCCTAATGTGGCGACTTCTTTTTTCCTGGAAAGAGATAACAAAACCCCACCACTCACTGTAGCTGGCTTAGTGGCCAGGATTTTATGTTTTTTGTTTAAATGCACATACTGACATGGAAAATTAAAAAGAACATCATAAAAATTCTTTAAAAATAAATCTAAAACATAAAAATGTGATTTAAAAAATAAGTCATTTTCTGATGAGACATTTCCTTTAAAGACAGAGAGGCACAAATAAATTTCATTCCCTTTCCACAAACACCCTGAAGACACTGTTATTGACAATTTACTTTGAGAATGACTGCTCATCTCTTCCACAGCAGATCAACCCCTCACTGCACTTCCCTGCCTCAGACAAACCAGCATCAGGTACTCTATTGAAGGACATGCTACTAGCGTTTAGCCAGTCCATGACAGCACACCTATCTCAACTAATTGAGTGCATCGTGTGGAATTTAAGATGGGAGAACTTGCAACGTCTCATAACAATCTCATTGACTCCCATGATCTCCTGAGGAAGTGGCCCAGCTCAGGGCTAAGGTGGCAGACCTGGAAGACTGGTCTTGCCGCAACAACTTGAAATTGCGCGGGGTGTACATCTAAACTCTGATCAAACTGCTCCTTCCTTCCTGCACTGAACAAGATATCATTATTGATAGAGCCCATAGGATAGCCAGAGCGAAACATCTGTATGATAAAAGGAGTCTTGGTGGCGGCCAGGAAGCTAGATTAATTACCAGCCCCTTATCAGGTGATAAAGCTGTTTGCGGACCTCTCAGCAGCTACATTACAGCTACGCCGTAACATGGCTCCTATCACCTCAGCTCTACCAGACAGTTCTATAGCATACCTCTGGGGGTACCCCGTCAAGCTTCTAGTACACAGAAATGGCTCGTTTGTGGTGATCCGAACAGTGGAGGAGGGCAAAGCTGTGTTGGCATCATGGAACATCCAAGTGGAGGATGCCTGGACCCCCAGGTCCCCCAACCACCCCCCCATACCCCTGCCCCCCCCTCCGTCGACCCCCCCCGCTCCCCACCCACGCTTCACTACACGAATGGCAATTGGTGGAAAACAGACGCAAGAAGAAAAACCATTGAGGGCTCTATGCTCTAAGGCGTCACGGCAGGAACCAAAGAGTGTGACTTTTCTCGGTGATACTGGTTGAACTATCCCCACAAATATATGGGAGGCACTCCCAGATGCCTTCCTTCTGTGTTTTCCTCTGCCCTCCTAAATGGGCACTGAGTTTTTTTGCATTTTCTGTTGTTTATTTTTCACATTTTCAGTTAGGTTCTCACTCTAATTCTTCGTAGAGTTTCGCCTGTGCAGTGGTGTGTGCCTTGGCTCCTCCTGGGTGGAGAGTGCTCGCCTTCTTCCAGAGCAGACGTGTGCATGCTTAAAATAGCTTTACTTACACCAGCATGGTATTGAGACTAGGTTTACTGAATGTATGGAGTCTGAATAGCCCGTATAAGCGCCGTATGATGTGGAAGGAGGCTCTTTCTCTAAGATGTGACATCTTTTGCGCCCAAGAAATGCATATTATTTCTTTAAGATGCTTTTAGACTTAAAGGGGTTCGATCACTTCAATAAGTGGCATTTATCATATAGAGAAAGTCAATACAAGCCTCTTCCTAATGTATTGTTATAGTCCATATTGCTTCCTTGGTGGTGGATTCATGTTTCCATCACATTATTCACTGCTCGTTTCCATGGTTCCGGCCCACTTTCAATCCATAAATGGTGGTCGTGCTTGCACACTATAGGAAAAATCACTAGCCTATGTAAGCTCCCATGGTCCTGGCGACCAGAGAGGCTGATGCTTTTTCCTATAGTGTGCAAGCACGACCACCACTGATGGATTGCAGGGTGGTCTCTAAGCATGGAAACGAGCAGTGTATAATGTGATGGAAAAATGAATCCAGCCAGCAAAGGAAGCAATATGGGCAATCAGAATACATTAATAAGTGCCTTGTATTAACTTTCTCTACATGATAAATGCAACTTTCTGAAGTGAGAAAACGCATTTAAACATAATTGCTTCCCTGTCGTACTCCATGCTCATAACAAGAAAAAGCGAGGTGTCCTCCTGACGATTCGCAACACTGTGGCTCACACAGCTGTTTCTTCCACTGTAGACCCTGGTGGACGATACATAATGCATGTTTGCTATTTGAACAATGTGTTATATACCCTAGTGGGATTGTATGCCCTAATGTGAGACTGCAACATTTTTTGAATAGGCTGTTTACGAAGGTGCAAACACTGCAGAAGGGTAGGGTACTGGTCTGTGGGGACTTTAACATGGTTCCTGACCCCTCTTTTGACACGACAGCCCCCATAAGAACCTCTCCTCAATCCTTAGCTCAGACACTGCTTAAACACTGTCTGTTTGATGTCTGGCGCATCCACCACGCCACTGAAAAACATGACTCTTATTTTTCTCCGCCTCACCAATCTTATTCTCGAATCAACCTTATTCTAGTAGATAGACTGACTCTCTCGGCTGCAACGGAATCCACCATTGGTACAATTAGGCGGTCGGATCATGAGCCGGTACTACTAGTTATCGAAGAAATGTTCCATGCACCCCCAAATCCACTATGGAGAATAAATGAGTACTTGCTGGCGTACTCCAGATATCAACCAGAGGTGACACAGGCATTAGAACAGTACTTCCAGTTTAATGCCCTATTGGTGTCTGATCTCTCGGTAGTATGGACGGCCCATAAGCCTTTCATATGGGGTATATTCATTAAGATTCGCCATAGGGAAAAAAAAACTCAGAGAAAAGCATCTCTCTGAACTTCTCTCGCAAATCACTGCAGTGGAGACCTTAAACAAATCTTCACCATCTCCAAACTTAGGTCCCTCAGGATGAAACTCCGAGAGAGCATGTTACATAAATATGAACTCACTCTGAAGAAAGTTAAAGCTATGTACTATTCCCAAGCCAATAATGCTGGGAACCTACTGGCAAACAGAGTCAAGCAATGAGTGATTTTAGGGCCCTGGCTTTATCTCTGGAACCTCTCACAAACCCAGAACATTTATGACATTAAATCCATAGCTAACAGGTTTATGTCCTACTATTCACAACTACATACAAGTAATTTAGTAGACGAACTGGATTTTAAGTCTGCATCAATACAGGAGATCGAAAATTTTCTTGGATCTCTATCCCTCTCCTCTTTGAACAGCGAGAGTCCCTTTGCACCCCCATGACTACTGAAGAAATTGCCCAAGTAATTAGGCTCTTACCCCAACAAAAAAGCCCTGGACCAGATGTTCTTTCTAACTCCTACTATAAATTATACACCAAGATCTTGACCCCTCACCTTCATGCATCCCTGTCTCGTGCCATGCCTGAGGGCTGACTCCCCAAAGAAATGTTAGAGGCGATTATAGTAACTCTGCCTAAACCAGGCAAAGACCAAACTGTCCCCCAAAACCTATATCCTTACTAAATACTGATCTTAAGATCTATGTCAAGCTCCTAGCCAACAGATTAGCAAGGATTATCCCATCTCTGGTGGCCCCGGATCAAGTTGGATTTGTACAAGGCAGACAGATCACTGACAACTCCAGGAGAGTACTGAATTTGATGGTTTATATACAGTACAGACCAAAAGTTTGGACACACCTTCTCATTCAAAGAGTTTTCTGTATTTTTATGACTATGAAAATTGTAGATTCACACTGAAGGCATCAAAACTATGAATTACCACATGTGGAATTATACAGTCATGGCCAAAAGTTTTGAGAATGACACAAATATTATATTTTCACATGATCTGCTGCCCTCTGGTTTTTATGTGTGTTTGTCAGATGTTTTTATCACATACAGAAATATAATTGCAATCATATTATGAGTAACAAAAGCTTATATTGACAGTTAGAATGAGTTAATGCAGCAAGTCAATATATGCAGTGTTGACCCTTCTTCTTCAGGACCTCTGCAATTCTCCCTGGCATGCTCTCAATCAACTTCTGGACCAAATCCTGACTGATAGCAGTCCATTCTTGCACAATCAATGCTTGCATTTTGTCAGAATTTGTAGGTTTTTGTTTGTCCACCCGTCTCTTGATGATTGACCACAAGTTCTCAATGGGATTAAGATCTGGGGATTTTCCAGGCCATGGACCCAAAATCTCTATGTTTTGTTCCCTGAGCCATTTAATTATCACCTTTGCTTTATGGCAAGGTGCTCCATCATGCTGGAAAAGGCATTGTTGATCGACAAACTGCTCTTGGACGGTTGGGAGAAGTTGCTCTCGGAGGACATTCTGGTACCATTCTTTATTCATGGCTGTGTTTTTAGGCAAGACTGTGAGAGAGCCGATTCCCTTGGCTGAGAAGCAACCCCACACATGAATGGTTTCAGGATGCTTTACAGTTGGCATGAGACAAGACTGGTGGTAGCGCTCACCTCGTCTTCTCCGAATAAGCTGTTTTCCAGATGTCCCAAACAATCGAAAAGGGGATTCATCAGAGAAAATGACTTTACCCCAGTCCTCAGCAGTCCACTCCCTGTACCTTTTGCAGAATATCAGTCTGTCCCTGATGTTTTTTCTGGAGAGAAGTGGCTTCTTTGCTGCCCTCCTTGAGACCAGGCCTTGCTCCAAGAGTCTCCGCCTCACAGTGCGTGCAGATGCACTCACACCTGCCTGCTGCCATTCCTGAGCAAGCTCTGCACTGCTGGTAGTCCGATCCCGCAGGTGAAACACTTTTAAGAGTCGGTTGCTGGTCTTTCTTGGGCGCCCTGGAGCCTTTTTGGCAACAATGGAACCTCTCTCCTTGAAGTTCTTGATGATGCGATAGATTGTTGACTGAGGTGCAATCTTTCTAGCTGCGATACTCTTCCCTGTTAGGCCATTTTTGTGCAGTGCAATGATGACTGCACATGTTTCTTTAGAGATAACCATGGTTAACAGAAGAGAAACAATGATGCCAAGCACCAGCCTCCTTTTAAAGTGTCCAGTGGTGTCATTCTTACTTAATCATGACAGATTGATCTCCAGCCCTGTCCTCATCAACACCCACACCTGTGTTAATGGAGCAATCACTGAAACGATGTTAGCTGGTCCTTTTAAGGCAGGGCTGCAATGATGTTGAAATGTGTTTTGGGGGATAAAGTTCATTTTCTAGGCAAATATTGACTTTGCAAGTAATTGCTGTTAAGTTGATCACTCTTTATAACATTCTGGAGTATATGCAAATTGCCATTATAAAAACTGAAGCAGTAGACTTTGTAAAAATTAATATTTGTATCATTCTCAAAACTTTTGGCCATGACTGTATACTTAACAAAAAAGTGTGAAGCAACTGTAAATATGTCTTATATTCTAGGTTCTTCAAAGTAGCCACCTTTTGCTTTGATTACTGCTTTGCACGCTCTTGGCATTCTCTTGATGAGCTTCAAGAGGTAGTCACCTGAAATGGTTTTCACTTCACAGGTGTTCCCTGTGTAACGCCGGTGGTTGCCAGCTGCCGGCATACTACTATTCCCAGCACTCACCGTCGCAGGATTCCTGGCCATGCTCCATCTGGATGCCGCCATGTTGTCTCATCCTCCAGGGCTACTCCGGCTGTGTCCCGTAGGGGATGGGCGCCGGCTCTCTCTGCTGCTTATACACGCAGTGTGTGCACCTGAAATCTGTCCCCCACCTGTCCTGGACCAAGATCAGCTATTTAAGGCAGCCCCGCCCACTCTCGGATGCCTGAGCAATATTGTGGTTTATTCCATAGCGAAGGTGTGCTATCGTTTCCAGTGCTGTTACTCCGTGTATGACCCGTGTCTGTTCCTGCCTTCTATGTTCCAGCCTGATCCTTTGGTACCTCGTTGATCCTCCAGTTGCCGACTCTGTTTGCTGACCTGAACCTGTGCTGCCCGCCTCGACCATTTGCTTGTTCCTGACTACGCCCCTGTCTATTCTCTGGTACCTCGCTGCCCTCCTGTGTATGACCCGGACTATGCCACGCCTGCATAATCCCAGCTCTACTACTCCGAGTTCAGCTACTACCACAGCTCTGCTATTCAAGTCCTGCTACTGCCACGCCTGCATAATCCCATCTCTACTACTCCGAGTTCAGCTACTACCACAGCTCTGCTATTCAAGTCCTGCTACTGCCACGCCTACATAATCCCAGCTCTACTACTCCGAGTTCAGCTACTACCACAGCTCTGCTATTCAAGTCCTGCTACTGCCACGCCTGCATAATCCCAGCTCTACTACTCCGAGTTCAGCTACTACCACAGCTCTGCTATTCAAGTCCTGCTACTGCCATGCCTGCATAATCCCAGCTCTACTACTCCGAGTTCAGCAACTACCACAGCTCTGCTACTCAAGTCCTGCTGCCCACCTGCATAATCCCAGCTCTACTACTCCGAGTTCAGCTACTACCTCAGCTCTGCTACTCAAGTTCAGCTTCTGTAGCTCGTCCTGCCTGGCCAGCTGTTTCCTACTCCTGCTGGTAGGTAACACAGTGAGTCCACATCACCTGAATCGTTACAGTTTGCTTAGGCCATGGACTCCGCTGGCAAGCCCAAGCCTGTTGTTTAGGACCTTTACCATGAACTACAGTGTCAGAGTGAACGTCAGGATGTTCTGCTGCAGTGTTTAAACACTATCTCTGCCCATTTGGATGCAATACGTCCGTCCACACCAGTTGCACTACAAGTCCCAGCAACTCCTTTTTACTCCTGCTGCACCATGTTCACACCATGCCAGTTCCGCTGTCCAGCTGCCTCTGCCTCCTCGCTACAGTGTTGATCCGAAGTCCTGCAGAGGCTTTCTCAACCAATGCCTGATCCATTTTGAGCTACATAGTGTCAAGTTTCCTTCTGAACGAGCTTTTTGGCCTTTATTATCTCCCTGCTCTCCGGGGAGGCTCTCGCCTGGGCCAATCCTCTGTGGGAACGTAGCGGCCCTGTGACCTCGAATCTTCAGACTTTTCTGGCTAATTTTCGCACAGTGTTTGAAGAACCAGGTCGAACTTCATCTGCGGCTATGGCATTGCTCCGCCTCCGTCAGGGTTCCATGACTGTAGGACAGTATGCTATACAATTCCGCACTCTTGCCGCAGAACTTGCCTGGAATGAAGAAGCCCAATTGTCCATGTTCTGGGAGGGTCTTAGTGACCGTTTTAAAGATGAACTTGCTGACAGAGATCAGCCTACCTCCCTTGATGCACTAATCACTCTTGCCACTCGTATTGATATACGGTTTCATGACCGCTTCGCTCAGGTGGCTTGAGCAAAGAGGTTTCCAAGACTTGCACTCTCTTTCCAGAAGCCCATTCTGTCTCCAGCTTCCAAGACGACTGAGGAACCCATGCAAGTCGAACGCCTGAAACTCTTGGACCAGGAACGCCAGCGTCGACATAATAAAAATTTGTGCCTGTATTGTGGTGGCAAGGGACACTTTGTTGCAACTGCCCACTAAAGACGGAAAACTCCAGCACCTAGGCTCTTTAGGAGAGGTGAACCTAGGCGATAATGACTGCTCTCCTAAGCTCTATATACCAGTGACTCTCACTATGCCGAAGACCAGTATATCCGTGCCTGCTTTCCTGGATTCCGGTTCTGCTGGTAACTTTATCCGTCAAGCCCTGGTTTCTCAGTACCAGTTGCCAACTATCCGCCTGGAAAAACCTTTAGTGGCTACAGTTGTTAATAGACAATCTTTACCTGAGCCTATCCAGTTGGTTACTGCACCTTTAAAGCTACAAGTTGGAGTTCTGCATTCTGAAGAGATCTCCTTCTACGTCCTGCCACACTCCACCGATCCTATTCTCCTGGGCCTTCCCTGGCTATGCCAGCACTCTCCGTTATTGATTGGCAAACTGGGCAGATCCTTCGCTGGGGTTCTCGCTGTCACAATACCTGCCTGTCTGAGGTCCATCCCGCATCGGCTATTTCAATACCACCGAACTTGTCTGGGTTACCTCCGCAATTTACAGCGTTTGCTGACGTCTTCAGCAAAAAGAAGGCAGAGACTTTACCACCCCATCGTCCTTATGACTGCCCTATTGAACTGTTGCCTGGGACTACACCTCCTCGTGGGAGGGTTTATCCATTGTCTCTACCTGAAACCCAAGCCATGGCTGAATATATTAAAGAAAACCTGGAGAGGGGGTTTATCCGGAAGTCTACCTCACCTGCTGGAGCTGGCTTTTTCTTCGTAGAGAAGAAGGATGGTTCTCTTTGTCCCTGCATCGATTATCGGGGGCTGAACAAAATAACGGTGAAAAATAAGTACCCTTTGCCGTTGATCTCTGAACTATTTGATCGTATTCGTGGAGCGCAGATTTTCTCTAAGTTAGATCTGCGCAGGGCTTACAACCTGATCCGAATCCTCAAGGGCGATGAATGGAAGACAGCGTTTAACACCCATGACGGCCACTATAAATATATGGTCATGCCCTTCGGACTTTGCAACGCGCCCGCTGTCTTCCAAGAGTTTGTAAATGATGTCTTCCGGGATCTTCTCAATGTTTGTGTGGTGGTGTATCTAGATGACATCTTAGTCTACTCTTCAGACCAGTCTTCCCATCGGAAGCATATGCGTCTAGTTCTGCAGCACCTAAGGGAGAATGGACTGTATGCCAAACTAGAAAAGTGTGAGTTTGAAAAGTCCTCCCTGCCATTCTTGGGATACATCATCTCCAGTTCCAGACTGCAAATGGATTCAGACAAGTTGTCAGCTGTCTTAAAGTGGCCATGGCCACAGGGTCTCCGAGCCATTCAGAGATTTTTAGGGTTTGCAAATTTCTACAGGCAGTTTATACCAAATTTCTCCTCCCTGTCTGCTCCGATATCTGCCTTGACTAAAATGGGAGTAGATGCCAAGATTTGGACTCCAGAAGCTGAGTTGTCCTTCTTACAATTAAAGGACTGTTTTGCTGCTGCCCCCGTCTTGCACCATCCTGACATCTCCAAGCAGTTCTTCCTTGAGGTGGATGCCTCCTCGATCGGAGCGGGAGCAGTTCTGTTGCAAAAGAATTCTAGGGGAAAATTTGTTTCCTGCGGTTTCTTCTCCAAGTTATTTTCTTCTGCTGAAAAGAACTACACTATCGGCGACAGGGAGCTGCTTGCCATCAAGATGGCTCTAGAGGAATGGATAGAGGGTGCATTACATCCGGTGGTCATATATACAGATCATAAGAACCTAACCTATTTGCAAACTGCTCAGCGTTTGAACCCTCGACAAGCCAGGTGGGCACTCTACTTTGCTAGGTTTGATTTCCTTCTGCATTTTCGCCCAGCAGATAAGAATGTCAAGGCAGATGCTCTCTCTTGGTCTTTTGACTCCTCAGATCAATCTGAGGAACCCCAACACATCATAGACCCCACGTGTCTGATATCTGTAACTCCTGTCCGGCTAAAAGACATACCCCCAGGGAAGATTTTTGTCCCATCTGCCAAGAGAAAGCGCATACTCACCTGGGGACACTGTTCTAAATATGCCGGCCACCCTGGAATCCGCAAGACCCTTGGCCTGCTTTCTTGCCATTACTGGTGGCCTTCTCTACCCAAGGATGTTCGGGAATTTGTTTTGGCATGTCCCACCTATGCCCGCAACAAGGCTTCCAGAACTAAGACTGCTGGGCTTCTGCAACCTCTACCCATTCCAGATGTGCCATGGCAACATATCGCCATGGACTTCATAACTGACTTGCCTCTTTCTGCTGGCTGTTCCGTGATTTGGGTAGTGGTGGACTGCTTTTCGAAGATGGCACATTTTATTCCCCTTTCTGGCCTACCTTCTGCTACTCGTCTGGCACATCTGTTTGTGGAACACCTTTTCCGTCTCCATGGCTTACCTCTTTATATAGTGTCTGATCGTGGAGTACAGTTCACATCTAAATTCTGGAGAGCACAATGTGGCCTGCTTGAAATCAAGTTGGACTTCTCCTCTGCATACCACCCACAAACTAATGGGCAAGTTGAACGCATCAATCAAATCTTGGAGAACTATTTACGACATTTTGTCTCTTCACAACATGACGACTGGGTGCATCTTCTGCCATGGGCAGAATTCTCCTACAATAATCATTCCGGAGAATCGACTGGGACCTCCCCTTTCTTCATCGTCTATGGACTCCACCCACGTGTTCCACTTCCCACTTCTGAATCTTCGGAAGTTCCTGCTGCTAATTCTTCTATGTCTGACTTCTTGCACATCTGGGAGAAAACTAAATCCTCTCTTTCTCTGGCAGTGTCCCGTATGAAACGGAATGCAGATGTTCAGCGCAGACCTCCTCCTCAATTTGCTCCTGGGGATAAAGTGTGGCTTTCCTCAAGAAATATCCGTATGAAGATACCTTGTTATAAGTTTGTTCCCCGGTTCCTTGGACCATTTGAAGTCCTGAAGCAGATAAATCCAGTCTCGTACAAGCTCCGGCTTCCACCTTCTCTCCGGATCCCAAACTCTTTTCACGTGTCGCTTTTAAAGCCGCTAATTCTCAACATATATTCCAAGCCTTCTTCTTCTTCAACGTCTGTTGCTATGGGATCCGAATCTGAATTCGAAGTCAAGAGCATCCTTGATTGCAAAAGAATTGCTGGCAAGAGATATTTTCTAGTGGACTGGAAGAACTATGGTCCTGAGGAAAGGTCTTGGGAGCCAGAAGACAACATCCATGCTCCTGCCCTCTTGAAAAAATTTCTTTCTCGTTTCGGACCAAAGAAGAAGGGGCGTAGGGGGGGGGGAGGATACTGTGACGCCGGTGGTTGCCAGCTGCTGGCGTACTACTATTCCCAGCACTCACCGTCGCAGGATTCCTGGCCATGCTCCATCTGGATGCCGCCATGTTGTCTCATCCTCCAGGGCTACTCCGGCTGTGTCCCGTAGGGGATGGGCGCCGGCTCTCTCTGCTGCTTATACACGCAGTGTGTGCACCTGAAATCTGTCCCCCACCTGTCCTGGACCAAGATCAGCTATTTAAGGCAGCCCCGCCCACTCTCGGATGCCTGAGCAATATTGTGGTTTATTCCATAGCGAAGGTGTGCTATCGTTTCCAGTGCTGTTACTCCGTGTATGACCCGTGTCTGTTCCTGCCTTCTATGTTCCAGCCTGATCCTTTGGTACCTCGTTGATCCTCCAGTTGCCGACTCTGTTTGCTGACCTGAACCTGTGCTGCCCGCCTCGACCATTTGCTTGTTCCTGACTACGCCCCTGTCTATTCTCTGGTACCTTGCTGCCCTCCTGTGTATGACCCGGACTGTCGACCCTGCTACTCCGAGTTCAGCTACTACCACAGCTCTGCTATTAAAGTCCTGCTACTGCCACGCCTGCATAATCCCATCTCTACTACTCCGAGTTCAGCTACTACCACAGCTCTGCTATTCAAGTCCTGCTACTGCCACGCCTGCATAATCCCAGCTCTACTACTCCGAGTTCAGCTACTACCATAGCTCTGCTATTCAAGTCCTGCTACTGCCATGCCTGCATAATCCTAGCTCTACTACTCCGAGTTCAGCTACTACCACAGCTCTGCTATTCAAGTCCTGCTACTGCCACACCTGCATAATCCCAGCTTTACTACTCCAAGTTCAGCTACTACCTCAGCCCTGCTACTCAAGTTCAGCTTCTGCAGCTCATCCTGCCTGGCCAGCCGTTTCCTACTCCTGCTGGTAGGTAACACAGTGAGTCCACATCACCTGAATCGTTACACCCTGTCAGGTTTAATAAGTGGGATTTCTTGCCTTATAAATGGAGTTGGGACAATCTATGCCGCTCCTGGACATATGGCCCACTCATGGATCGTACGTCTCGGAGCGTATACGGTCGTGTGCAAGGGCCCTTAGTCTGATAAACCCATCTCCTTTGTAAGCCTTGAGTGTCTTTCAGCGGGCATG
>ONZH01026998.1:0-23016 GCA_900303285.1 Rhinella marina | reverse complement strand
TTTGAAGATCCGAGCCCTATACTGTCTGAAGGGGTGGTGATATCTGCTCTTTACCCTGATCTTGAGGCTAAGGTGTTTGAGGCCTAGGGAGACACCGGAGTCTTGCCCCCCTGGGAAATCGTTTGTTCCATCTGAATTGCGTCATAAGGTGTTTGAGGAACATCACTGTACGGTGCTTGCTGGATACCCTGGGAGTAAGTCCACTGTCGACCTCATCTCTCGTAGATTCTGTTGGCCAGGGCTGCGTAAGTGTGTTGAGGACTATGTGTCAGCCTGTAGTGTCTGTGCACGCACTAAGGTGACACATACTCGACCTTCTGGACCCCTACTCCCGTTGCCGATCCCGTCCAGACCATGGACTCACTTGTCTATGGACTTTATCACTGATGTGTCTAATTCGCCTGGAAAGACAGTTATTCTGGTGGTTGTAGATCGGATTAGTAAAATGGCGCACTTTATTGCATTGCCCGGACTCCCTAATGCTAAAACCCTTGCACAAGGGTTTGTTGACAACATTGTGAAACTTTATGGCATTCCCACTGACGTGGTCTCTGATCGTGGGGCTCAGTTTGTGTCCAGATTCTGGACTCGGCTCGGGGTACAACTGTCTTTTTCCTCTGCTTTTCACCCTCAGATGAATGGACAGACAGAGCGTACTAATCAGAGTCTGGAGACTTACCTGAGATGTTTTGTCTCTGAGAATCAGGAGGAGTGGTTCTCGTTTTTGTCTATGGCGGAGTTTGCCATAAACAATGATAGACAGGAGTCCACTGGCAAGTCGCTGTTTTTTGGTGCATATGGGTTTCACCCGCATTTTGGCACTTTTTCTGGTTCAGATACCTCTGATATCCCTGAGGAAGATCTTTTTCGTCATCATTATCATCTATATGGCGGAAAAATTCAAAGTACAGTAGCTTGTTAAATATGGGCAACAAGTACAAACGTGTGGCTGACAGGAAACGTATGAATGGTCCGGACCTAAGAGTGGGTGATTCTGTGTGGCTGTCCACAAGAAACATTAAGTTGAAAGTTCCTTCTTGGAAGTTGGGTCCAATATTTATTGGTCCATATAAGATCACTGCCATTATTAATCCTGTAGCATTAAGTCTTGAACTTCCTCAGGCCCTGAAAATTCATAATGTATTTCACAGATCTTTGTTAAAGAGATATGTTGAACCTTTGGAGCCATCTCCCTTGCCACCAGCGCCTGCCTGGAAGGCAGTTTGGAATTCCAGGTCGCCAAGATTATTGACTCTCGAGTACTTCGTAGAACTCTTCAATATCTTGTTCACTGGAAGGGTTATGGACCAGAGGAGAGGACGTGGGTACCGGCATCTGACGTGAATGCCAGTCGTTTGGTGAAAGGTTTTCACAGGTCTCATCTGGACAAAGTTGGTCCGGGGTGCCCGGAGGTCACCCGTAGAAGGGGGGTACTGTCACGGACATTCCTATGACAGATAACAGGAGGTCTGTCAGATTGGCAACACGTGGTATAATCTGACATGTTTTCTCTTTTTGTTGTTGGTTTTTACCACACCCTTTTCCCTCAGGTGTTCCTGGTGTGGTAATTGTCCCTCCCCCATTTATTGCTTCTTCTCACACTATTCCGTGCGGTTTATAGCTTCAATTCTTGTGGTGGTGAGCAGCAGTTTGGTTTTTCTGCTGAGATCCTGGAGCCCCCATTTCTTCATTGAAAGATAAGTTTCCTTTTCCCTCCTGTTGTTTTGTTATTAGGCCTTAGGGAAACTCCTGTTCGTCCTTTCTTTTGGAGGAAGAGGTAGACTCATTCCTGTCATTAGTTTCCAGGGTCCTATAGGGTCAGTTCGGTGTTTAGGTTCCTGTGTATGAACTTGCCTACCTTTGTTGCCTGTTCATACTGGTAGATAGAAAGGAATTGAGCCAGGGTTTCCTGTAGGAGGTGTTCATCTAACTTCCTTAGTTTCTAGGCCTAATCTCCTTTCCCTCATACACTTGGTTTGATTTTCCCCCCAAACCTGCGCGTGACACAGACACAACCATTCCTGGCTGTAGGTTGAGTGGCGAGAGCCACAGCTCAGCCTGGTCCCTTATACCCTGCCTTAGCTCTGCAGCGGTGTGTTGTTTGTCACCTAGGCAAATAGGTTTCAGCACAGCTTGTTGCCACTTCCCCACTGCTGTGCTACACTGCTTCCAGCTACTGACTGACCACTAAGTTGAAGACATGGCCCAGGCATGGTATGTGTGTGAGGTTGCCCAGCTCCAAAGCCGCCACCAAGCTGTGGCAGTTATCAGACACAACCATGCCTGGCTGAAGGTTGACTGGCGACATCTGTGTAGATTCATCAAAGTTGCGTAAAAACTTACAGAGGTCAGACATCATTACCCACTCATCGCTTGTGAAGAGTGGAAGCTGACTGGAAAGGCGCTGACCGTGTTGCAGCTGGTATTCCACTACTGCCCTCCGGTGATCACAAAGCCTGCCCAACATGTGGAAGGTGGAGTACCAGCGTGTGCTCAAGTCGCACAGCAGTCGGAGAGCTGGCAAGTGCAAGCGCTGCTGCAGCGTTGCCAAATCGGCTGAAGCTGTAGGTAACTTTCGGAAATGGGCACACAGTCGGCACACCTTCACCAGTAGCTCAGGCAAATTGGGGTAGGTTTTCAGAAACCGCTGAACCACTAAGTTGAAGACATGGGCCAGGCATGGTATGTGTGTGAGGTTGCCCAGCTCCAAAGCCGCCACCAGGTTGCGGCTGTTATCAGACACAACCATGCCTGGCTGTAGGTTGACTGGTGAGAGCCACAGCCCAGCCTGGTCCCTCATGCCCTGCCACAGCGCTGCGGCGGTGTGCTGTTTGTCACCTAAGCAAATAAGCTTCAGCACAGCCTGTTGCCGCTTGCTGTGCTACACTGCTTCCAGCTACTGACTGAAGTCTGACTGATGCTGCAAAATGCGAATTCTGCAGTGGAAGTGGAGGTGGAGGAAGAGAAGGAGGGGTTGCAGCTGCTACTGTAGGTGGTGGCGGAAATCCGGATGGAAGTAGGGCCTGCAATCCTTTGTGTCGGTAGCACTTGTGCCATCCCAGGGTACTACTCGCTCCCAGCCTCCACAATGTTCACTCAGTGTGCCGTCAGGGAAATGTAGCGTCCTTGGCCAAAAGCACTTGTCCATGTGTCAGTCGTTAAGTGGACCTTCCCAGTAACTGCATTGGTTAGGGCACGGGTTATGGTACGGGACACATGCAGGTGTAAGGCAGTGACGGCACACCGGCAAAAATAGCAGTGGCTAGGTACTGAGTAATGAGGGACAGCCGCCATCAGACCTCGAAAAGCCTCAGTGTCCACAAGCCTATATGGCAACATTTCCAGCGCCAGCAATTTGCAAAGGTGTGCATTTAGTGCTATGGCCTGTGGGTGGCTGGGTATTTGCGCTTTCGTTCAAAGGCCTGGGGTATGGTAATCTGTACGCTGTGCTGAGACACAGAAGTGGATGTGCTCACTGATGGTGCTTGCGAGGGTCCAGGTGCAGGACGGGAGGCATCTAGGCCTGCGTCTTGGCTAGCACGTAACACAGGGAAGAGGAGGTAGTGGTGTGACCCGCAGACACCGATTGTAGATCCAGGCATTTGGCCCTCCTATTGGGGTGTTTTGCTGCCATGAGGATCATACTGGTGGTGGCCAGGTTGCTAGTGTTCATGCCCCTGCTCATTTTGGTACGACACAGGTTGCAAATGACAATTCTTTTATCGTCCACACTTGTTGGTGTGGCCTGCCTTCACCCTTTTGCCACCCCAGAGCACCCGAGCACCCGAACATTGGTGTGCTCGATCATCACTAGTCAATATCTATATTTAAAAGAAAAACCATTAAATTCTACAGTTTTCCCACTGGCCACTAAACACACTAGTTCCCTGCTTATCTATACACAGAGGTAATATCATTACCGGCAGGTGCTCAATCAACACTAAAAATAACCTATTGTTCAAATCATGTTTTTATGTTTAACATATTTTCAAATAATTTTTGGTGATGTTATTTTTCATTTTCCATGTCAATATTAGCGATGAGCGAAAATGTTCGGCCGAATACACTATTCGGCCGAACATGGCGGCGCCATGCTCGAGTCTCCTCCCTGCACACTAATTAGTCAATTAGCATGCGGGAAGGTGCTGGCATTCACTGTAATGCCAGTAGCCATGTTAGCTACTGGTATTTCAGTGATTGGCTGGCTGGGAACACGTCATCGGGTGCTATAAAGCACCCGATGCTGCAAGCAGGGACAGACAGAGTAGGGACAGAAGAACGCTAGGCAGGGATAGAATTTCTGTTTCAAAGACCCAAAAGCCCATTTAAGGGCTATTATATCTTGCTGGCAAACTTTTTATTTTATTTTGGGGGTGTTAAAAATAGCGCTAGGTGGCCTGCCATTAACGCTACCTGTGCAGCTGCTGCATGCTGTATAATACTCTCTGTATACTATATACCTGACATCTTTTGCTATTATTTCTGCTGTTAAGCCTGCTGTACCTCTTTTGCATCTCGCTGTATAACATTTGCACAAGGAGGGACTTGTGTACAGATAGGATTTGGCTAGGCAGGGCTAGTACTTCTGTTCAAAAGACACAAAAGTCCATTGTTATATTTGGCTGCATTTTTTTCTTTATTTTGGGGCAAAAAGAACGCAAGTGTGCCTGACGCTAATACCACGTGCACAGCATGTGCATTAGAACCATTCTGTAGTCTATATACCTGACATCCGTTGCTATTTTTTCTACCATTAATTAAGGCCGCAGTTCCTCAGCTGCGTCTGCTGTATAACATTTGCGCAAGGAGGGAATTATACTCTAGGGATAGGATTTGGCTAGGTAGGGCTAGTGTTTCTGTTCAAAAGACACAAAAGTCCATTGTTATATCTAGCTGCAATACTGGAATAAAACGCTTCAGTTTTGTCCCCACTCATTGTCAATGGGGACAAAACTGAACTGAAGACAACGGAATGCTCCTAGAGAAGCATTCCGTTCCATCTTCAGACCGGAGAGAAAACCGCCACATGCTGCGGTTTTTTCTCCGTCCTGGGCATCCGCACCAACATGGATCCAGAATGACCCCCAATGCAAGTCAATGGGGACGAATCCGTTTGCTGTGGCATACTAGTAAACAGATCCGTCCTCCATTGACTTTCAATGGAGTTAATTCCGGATCCGTTTAAAAGATGTTAAAGATAATAAAACTGGATCCGTTCATTACCGATCCACAAGGTTGTATTATCACTACGGATCTGGCGGGCCCCTTCACCCGCAGGATCCGTAGTAAAGGCTAGTGTGAAAGTAGCCTAACTCTCTGAGTACAGATAATGTAGTGGATGTTACCTGCAGTCCTATGTAACACCAGATAACACTAGTGCTGATAATGTAGTAGTGTTAAGTGCAGTCCTATGTAAAACCACAGATAACACTAGTGCTGATAATGTGGTAGTGTTACCTGCAGTCCTATGTACAACCACAGATAACACTAGTGTATATCATGTGGTGGTGTTACCTGAAGTCCTATGTACAACCACAGATAACACTAGTGTAGATCATGTGGTAGTGTTACCTGCGTCCTTAGTGTGCCTCCCTGTGCCTCTTCATGATGGCGGCGATGTCTCCTCTCCCGTCTTCTTCTTGCCCCCACAGAACATCCTGATGCAGCTGTGTCAAGACATAGGAACACTGTGGGCATGGTGATGGTGACGCACACAGGGACAGGAACACAGGAGGACAGACACACAGGGACAGACGTACACACACACAGGGGGATAGACACACACAGGGGGACAGGGACACATAGGGGCAGGGACACAGGGACAGACAAACACAGGGACAGACACACACAGGGGGACAGCCACACACACAGGGGGACAGACACACAGAAGGACAGACACACACACACACACACACACACACACAGGAGAACAGACAAACAGGAGGACAGACACGCATACAGGAGGACAGACACACACACAGGAGGACAGACACACACACAGGGGGACAGCCACACACATCTGACAGACAAACACACATGGGGACAGACACACAGGAGGAAAGACACACACACACACACACAGGAGAACAGACAAACAGGAGGACAGACACACACACAGGAGGACAGACACACACACACCGGGGGACAGACATACACACATCGGGACAGACACACAGGAGGACAGAAACACACACACACGGGGACAAACACACAGGAGGACAGACACACACACACAGGGGGACAGAAAGACAGGGGGACAGACACACTGGGACAGACAGACACGATGGCGGCGATGTCTCCTCTCCCGTCTTCTTCTTCTTGCCCCCACAGAACGCCCTGATGCAGCTATGTCAAGACATAGGAACACTGTGGGCATGGTGACGGTGACACACACAGGGACAGGAACACAGGAGGACAGACACACAGGGACATACATACACACACACAGGGGGACAGGAACACATAGGGGCAGGGACACAGGGACAGACAAACACAGGGACAGACACACACAGGGGGACAGCCACACACACAGGGGGACAGACACACACACAGGGGGACAGACACACAGAAGGACAGACACACACACACACACACACAGGAGAACAGACACACAGGAGGACAGACACACACACAGTGGGACAGCCACACACACCTGACAGACAAACACACATGGGGACAGACACACAGGAGGAAAGACACAGACACACACAGGAGAACAGACAAACAGGAGGACAGACATACACACAGGAGGACAGACACACACACACCGGGGGACAGACATACACACATCGGGACAGACACACAGGAGGACAGACACACACACACGGGGACAAACACACAGGAGGACAGACACACACACACACACAGGGGGACAGAAAGACAGGGGGACAGACAGACACACTCACATGGACAGACAGACTCACAGGGACATACAAACTCACAGGGACAGACAGACACACAGGGACAGGGACACACAGAGGCACAGACAAACACACAGGGACAGGGACAGACAGAAAGGACAGACAGACATACAAGTACACACACACAGGGACACACAGCTTGGCCTCACCAAACTCCAGCCTGGCTCCTCTCCATACAGCAATACAGCTCTCTGCTCCTCAGGCTCCTCCCCCATTGGTCACATGGTCAGACGATGTCAGAAAGGTCCTTTAGACACAGCAACATCTATTACTGGATGCAGGGGTGAGCAGACCTGGGATGGGGGGTTTGGAGCATGAGGGGGGCGGGTGCTGAGCATAAGAAGCTGCAGGCTACCTCAATGCCCCAAGTTACTTAATTATGAACAACTTGGACACAAATGCCTGTTGTGCAGAGTATATGCAGGGGGCGGGGCCTTCCTTGCTCTCCGGGCCCCCCTGTGCTGCGGGCCCCATAGCAGCTGCGTGGTCTGCCCATATTGGCAGTACGCCACCGGGTGCAGTTCCTCATTTGCGGCTGCTCTATAACGTTTGTGCATTCTAAATATTTGACATTCTGTGAAATTTTTCTGATCTTACACTTAATAAAAATCTGCCCTACTGTACTTGTGACAAAGTTGCATATATACTATATAATATGCGCAAGGTGAGCAGTAAAGGACGGGGAAGTGGGCGTGCTGATGGTGAATGCAGATGTCATGGCTCTGGGCGAAGTGAAACTGTTCCTGCTGGCAGAGCCCAAGAAACAAAGTCATCCAAAACTCCTAGCTTCATGTCACATTTTGCAGGGCGGTGCAAGACACAACTCTTGTCGCCACACCAGTGCGAGCAGGTAGTCGGTTGGATTTCAGCTAATAATGCTTCCAGTCGGTTAAGCACTACCTCCTCCTCCACAAAGTCCAGACTCAGTAGCCAAGAGTCTGGGCAACCGCATCCTCACCCTGATCCTCCTTCCTCCCACCATGCAGAGTCTGGGCAAAGAACTAATCCCACATTCGGATATTCCGAGGAGCTTTTTTCACCACCATTCCTTGACTTGGCCCTCTTGCCAAGTGGGACATGAGGAGAAATTGTGCCCTGATTCCCAACTTATTGAGCAAACACAGTCTGAAGAAGATGACGGTGGCGAACGGCAAGTAGCGTCTCACAAGGTGCATGATGATGATGAGACACAGTTGCCAATAAGTCAAGTGTTATTTGCAACCTGTGCCGTACCAAGATGAGCAGGGGAGTGAACACCAGCAACCTGACCACCACAAGCATGATCCGCCACATGTCATCAAAGCACCCTAAAAGGTGGGCCAAACGCCTGGGTCCACGATCTGATTCTGCAGGTCACACCATTGCCTCCTCTTCCCCTCTGTTACCTGCTGTCCAAGACACAGGCCCAGATGCCTCCCGCCCTGCATATGGACCGTCGCAAGAACCATCAGCCAGCACTGACACTACAATGTCTCCGCGCAGTGTTCAAATGTCCTTACCCCAGGCATTTGAACGCAAGCGCAAATAACCTGTCACCCACAGGCCATAGCACTAAACGCGCAACTTTCCAAATTGCTGGCCCTGGAGATGTTGCCATTTAGGCTGGTGGACACCGAGGCTTTTCCCAGCCTGATGGCGGCTGCTGTCCCTCGTTACGCAGTCCCCAGCCACCACTATTTTTCCCGGTGTGCCGTCCCCGCCTTACACCAGCATGTGTCCAGAAACATAACCCGTGCCCTGACTAACGCAGTTACTGGGAAGGTCCACTTAACAACTGACACATGGACAAGCGCTTCTAGTCAGGGACGCTACATTTCCCTGACAGCACACTGGGTGAATGTTGTGGAGGCTGGGAGCGAGTCGTACCCTGGGATGGCACAGGTGCTACCCACGCCAAGGATTGTGGTGGAATACCAGCTTCAACACGGTCGGCGCCTTTCCAGTCAGCTTCCACTCTTCACAAGCGACGAGTGGGCAATGATGTCTGACCTCTGTTAGGTTTTACGCAACTTTGATGAATCTACACAGATGGTGAGCGGCGATAATGCAATCATCAGCGTAACCATCCCACTTCTGTGTGCTAAAAAGCTCACTGCTCACAATAAAGGTGGACGCTCTGCATATGTAAAAGTCTCTGATCAGTTCCGTAGTGTCACAAGGAGGGAAAGTTTTGGAAGATGGTGAAGGAGTACCTAGCTGACCGTGTCAACGTCCTCAGCGATCCCTCTGTGCCTTAACCATAATTTATTTCGACAGTCAGTGCAGCAGCAGCATGTCACCCACAATTTTTTCGATGGTCAGCTCAGCAGCAGCATGTCAACCATAATTTTTTTCCACGGTCAGCTCTGCTGCATGTCAACCATAATTTTTAACATGTTCAGCTCTGCTGAATGTCAACCATAATTTTTAACACTGTCAGCTCTGCTGCAAGTCAACCATAATTTTTTACACAGTCAGCTCTGCTGCATGTCACCCATAATTTTTAACACGGTCAGCTCTGCTGCATGTCAACCATAATTTTTAACAGGTTCAGCTCTGCTGCATGTAAACCATCATTTTTTACACGGTCAGCTCAGCAGCAGCACGTCACCCCTATTGTTTTTGAGTATCAGCAGCAGGCCATCAATCCGAATTTTTCAAGAGTGTGTCTGATGCACTCCTTTATGTGCCCTCTTTTATGTGATATACCTGTTGTATCGGAGTTCCTCATCCGTGTAATTTTGCCAGCATTTGCGCTTAACGTACAAGTAAATATATGCTTTTTAGCAATATTTCCACTAAAATCAATGTTATACTTTGTTATTATTGTCACTCCGTAAAAGTGGCATAATAGTCGGACATCATCGTGATTATCAGAGACTTTGGAGTCCAAGATGCATGCAGACATCCTCCCCATGCTGTTCCCTAACCATTTCTGTGGTGTTTCCACCTTTTTCTGACGTTTCCCTATGAACCAGACACCCTCCCCTCTGCAGAGCAGCGGGTGCCTGGTCTTCTCCCATTGACTTCCACTATACTCGGGTGCTCAGCCGAGCACTCAAGCACCACCTAGTGTTCGGCCAGAGCACCCGAGCACCTGAACATCGGGGTGCTCGATCATCACTAGTCAATATCTATATTTAAAAGAAAAAAAATTAAATTCTACAGTTTTCCCACTGGCCACTAAACACACTAGTTCCCTGCTTATCTATACACAGAGGTAATATCATTACCAGCAGGATTAGAATGACAGACAAAACAAGATCCACCGTTCACAATAGGTGATTGTCAAAGCTTATCTACTGTATTCTTTCCTTGTGCAACGATCTTTGCAAAGGTCACAAAACATGCCTAGAAGACTCTCCCATTGAAGTCAATGAGGTCCCCTTCAGTCCATTATGTCTATGGCCCATGGGGCTGCCGTAAAGCAATTTTTGAAATGCAATGTAAATGCTGTTAAGAACAGCTCAAGCAGGATGGCTGCCCCCACAATAATGTTCAGGAAACAGAATAAATAAATCTGCACTCAAAAAATAAAAACAGATTATAAAAAATAGAGATGTGCTGCTATCTGGTTTTAACTAGCAGAAAACATTTTTGGGGACACATTTCCTTTAAGCACCTCTCTATGGAAAGCTGAGTCTATTGTGGCCCTTAAGTCTAGTCGATAATGATCGATGAAAGTATGTAGCTGCTTTGCAGATCTCATCCAACGGGCTTTTCAGATCTGACCCAACAGAATATAAGCTGCTTCAGCCAAAGTAGAAGACGTTGATCTTGTGGCGTAAGCCTTGATTCAAATAGGACATTGCTAACATTGGACCCACCTGGCCAAGGTGGTTTTACTGGCTTTGTTGCCCTTGTTTGGACCTTGAAACTGTATAAATAATGCCTCTCTCCAAGTAAAATACAGTAGAATTGACCTTCGGACATCTAAGAAGTGTAGGCCATCATCATCTGAACCATCTGCCTCTGAATAAAGAACTAGATGGATCCCCTCTTGGTTTAGGGTCAAGTGGGAGGCAACTTGGGATGCATAGTTCTCAAAGCCAGACAGTTTGAGAGGTCTCTAAAATAAGGATGTCTATATGACAGTCCTTAAATCTCACTTATGCGACATGCAGACACAACAGCGACCAAGAAGACAGTTTTCCACAACAGCAATCACAGGCAAATATCCTCCAAAGGATCAAATAGGGGAAAAGATAGGCTTTTGAGAACAAGCGACAAAGCCCGTGAAGCAAAAGGAGGATGTATTAGTGGCTTGAAAACTTTTGCTGCTCTAAAAAAAATCTTCTGACTAATGTGAAAAAGTCTCATTAAGAGCATAATTAATGGCCGAAAACTGTACTTGAGACCTTTCTAAAGACCAACCTGAAAGAATTGCAAAGAGCAGCAGGAGAATAATTTTATTTATTACAGTATGATGAGAAGGTCTTCCATCCTGTTTGTGGCAGGTCTTCTTGTCTGTCTAAGAGTCTGAATGAACTTTTCATCTAGTAGTCTCACCCTTTCAGCCTCTAGGATGTAAGGTGTAACTAACCTGGTTCTATGACATTTGATCCTTCCTGATAGGGGCTTTGAGACAATGACATGAGGAGATGGAACCATGACCATCTGGGCCAAAACAGAATTACAGTGATTTTCTGGAGGATTGTGGGAATCAGAGGCAAAATCAGGGAACAAAATGTTGGAAGCTGAGCATTCACGCTTGTCACCATCAAATCAATTTGCAGAACTTCCATCCTCTCTGTTATCATCTTGAACGGATCCTTGTTCAGAGACCAATCTGAGTTCTGCACTGGATTCCTTCTCAACCAATCTGCCTTGAAGTTTAATGACCCTTTGAGGTGAACCGCTGAGATATTCAAGATCCATTCTTCTGCCCATTTCATCAGCTGGGCACTTTCCCTGGACAGAAGAGCACTTCTTGTTCCACCTTGTTTGATCAACCTTTAGGTTGGATCGAAGGCAAGATTCCTTCCGTGACCACTTCTTTTGCATCCAAAGGTCTGCAATATGGGCATCCCAGCCCTAGGTGTAGGCATCCAACATGAGAACTGTCAGAGGAGGAGGAAGTAGAGAAAGCCTCCTCATGGGGTTCATGAGCCACCAACGAAGTTCCTTCTTAGTCTCCATATCTAAGCACATCAGCTTGTCCAGGATGCAGCATTGAAGCTTCATCATATGAGATTTTAAAACAGGGTAACACCTGTATGGTCGAGGTCAACTTTCCCGGGACAGACATTGCTTTCTGCACTGGAATTTTGGCATGGCGTACAATAAAGCAAACTGACTTTTTGAGCTTCTGAATCCTTTGACTGGATAACTTCAGGGACATCTCTTGTGTATTTGTTACAAACCCCAGCAACAGAAAGTCCAGAGTGGTTCGAAGGTGTGCCCTTAGCATGGATTCTGGAGAAGGCCTGATCAACCGGTCATCCAGGTATGGTACAATGGCGATATGTTTGAAAGACAGAGCTGCCATGAGGACTTCTACAATTTTTGAGAAGACCAAACGGTAAGCAAGACTGGAAACACAGAATCTGGTTGTCTTGCAGAATCGCTAGGTGCAGATATTTTCTGTGAGATGAATGACAGGGAAATGCAGATATGCATCATTTTGATCTATAGACACAAGGAAATCTCCTTTTGAGAGCAGAAGTAGGATTGGCTTTATTGTCTCCATACGGAACTGTTTCTTCACCATAAAGAAATTGAGGAAGGACAGATCTATCACAAGACGCCATTTCCCTCCTAGTTTTGGAACAGGGAATACTCTTGATTTAAATTCCTTTTCCTTGTTGGGATTTTGGAACTTCCTGCAAGGCTCCTATCTTTATAAATTTTAGAATCAGTTTTGCCACAGTAGGGATTAAAGGCTTGTTCAGATAGATTTTTTTTCTGGACTTTTTGTACGTAACTCTAGAGAGTAGCCATGTTTATTGTAGTGGTTACCCAAGGATCTGAAAATGTCATGACCAAGCTCTGTTATTGAACTTCAATCTGCCTCCTACTTCTAGAGGCATGGTGTCAAGAATCCTGCTTGAGTAGGACCGCTGGAGTCCCCCCTCCCCTTCCCCCCCATCTATTCTTGTCAAAATTTCTGAAATTTCTTTAGTACTCTTGCGTGGACTCTCTCTTCTATTCCTAGGTGACCCTCTGAACCTGGACCTAAAGGACATTTGATTCTGCCTTCTATTCCTGGAAAAGGTGGCTCCTTTATTTTCATTAAGAAACTCCGAGATGGTTTCCAGCTGTGGCCTAAACAAACTGTCCAACTGAAAAGGAAGAGAACTGAACTGTGACTTGGAAGGAAAGTCCCCGGACCATTGTTTTATCCACAGCATTCTGCTAACAGAATTAATAGCAACTAGATTTTTGCACCCATGCATAGGAACATTTGCCCCGAATTAAGAGGCCAACTTCATAAGTGGAATATTTTTTAGAATCTCCTCCCTGGCCACACCATTTTAAAGATCTTCAGACAATTGGCTGAGCCACATGTAGTGCACTGGCTACCAGAAGTGCAGTTAAAGAAGACTTCACAGAAAAGGCATCAATGATATGGGTTTTTTTAACCAGGAAATCCATTTTGCTATCCATTGGATACTGCAGAATGGAAGAGTCCTCAGCAGGGAACAGACAATTCCTTGAAAGTTTAGACACTGCCAGATTCACTTTAGGGGGCAACAGACCTGGCTGCCTAAGCTCAAGCGTGGCATACCAGCGCACATGAGAGGACTTAAACCCCAAAGACTCTCAAAAGAGCATGCTCTCACTGCACGCCAGACGACCCTGCCCAATTTAAACAGGGGCCAGTACCCTGGGTAAATGTTATCATACCTTAGACACCATGCGTCCTGTGATAAAAAAGCGCACACCAGTGTGTATAGGGCAGTACTGCAGGGACATTGATCTCCGCAATGTTTGGAAGCTGCAATTTATCCCAAGTAGGCTCAAACCAGACAAGGGAGAGGGAATCTAACTGTAAATCTTCTGATCTTCATTCCACAGAAGAAAAAAAATGTGTGTGGCTGTGTGTTGTATCCTTTTACAGGCTATCTGACTAGTGTTTCATTGAACCTAATTGATGTTTTTTCTTCTGTCCACTAGAAGGAAGTCAAAACTTTACTCTTTGTGCTGCCTGAGGACGACTAAAGAACTCCAACTTGTTCTGCAAAAAAAACAAGCCCTCGTACATCTCTATTGACGGAAAAGTTATAACAATTGGAAAGCATCGAAGGAAAAATGGAAAAAAAACTTGCCTGGTCATTAAGGCTCAAAACAGGCTAGTCACTAATGGGTTAAAATATTCTGTCATTTAATGGCAAAAAAAAAAAAAGATGTATGTAATGTGTACGGTGAAAAGTAATATCAAATACATGTAGGCTGGCTCAGAAACAAAATAGTTATTTGCAGTTAGATAAGTCTATTGCTAAAACTGAAAGGTTGGACTAGTAAGGAAAGGGAGTAAACACTCAAGTAATGTAGAGGTTAACATCAGTATCTGCAAAAATAATTTAAATAATTCTAGTGACATGTATTATATCATATTTTTAAGCAATACCCAAATTCTGTAGTGCAGTATCATAGTTATACTGTATAGCTATTGACAGATACCGCATGTGGGACTAAAATGCTGGATAAGAAACTTACCTTAGCCCTCTCATCTTTTCATGTTAAAGCTCTAGTCTTTTCGGACAGGTTGCCGCCTGGTTGAGCAGTAACTTTTCAATGCTGATGCTAACACACAGTTGATAAAATAATTGGTCTTATGGGATCCACTTGATGAGCAAACTATTGATTTTTACAGAATGTTTAGTGCATTAGACCTGTAAGTAGGCCCCCAAAACCAGAGCTTTAGACAGATGAATCTAGGAGTTGCTGCATTTTGTGGAAACCAGTTTTAGAACAAAGAAACATTTTACTCTTTAGTTGAGGACACATAAAATGAAACATACATAAGAAATTGATAATTGTAGTTCCCCAGACCGAGGGGTACTACAAATTGTGTATTGTTGTGCATTATGTATTTTATTGTTTGCTTCAGGCTGTAGCTACCAGCAACGAATGAATGAAAAAGGTTGGCAAAGAACAGAGTTAACCATGCTCTTGGTAGGAGAGGGTCGGTCCTGCTCCCTGCCAAGAGGGGGAGTTCCTATCCAGAGAGAAGAGGAAGTAACTTGCAAAGCTTGTGCTCCTGTTACAGATCCTCCATAGTGATCACATATTCTTCTGCCTCATTTCAAGTCTTGAGAAGCTCAACAGTAGAGTGAACAGCTATAACCAGCATCTACAGACACTGCTGTAAACTGAGGGACTATGGCTAAGACAACCATCACCGAGAATGTTAATAGACCAGTATGATCTAAGTGCTAAACAGCAGCCATCCAACGTGCCTCCAGATTCATTGCTGGTGTCAGAGAGAATTGCACTTGGAAATTGCTGCTATTGAATGTATTTCAAGTTCTACGTTGCACTAAAAACAAAAAAACTGTTACATCTAACTGTGGCCTCTTCTTCAGTACTATATTCCACTGCACCAATCTCCAAGCAGCAATTTCCCAAGGGATTACCCTGTGACATAGCACTTCATCAGGGCCATTACTCTAGATTCGGCTGATTTGCCAAACACCAAAATTTGATTTGTTATTAATTAATTTGTCACAATTTGCTATAAATCAGGTATATCCAGACCACTCTGCCTATTCATATTCATCCCACTTAGTGGCCCAATCTCAGTGCAAATGTTTGGAAGTTGAACTGCAGGGAGATTAGGAGAGTGTGTCTATAGAACAGATTAACTATGAATGTGGGTTCTAGTGCACCCACATTCATAGTTAATCTGTTCTATAGGTACTGTACCCTCAGTATTACAAGCAGGTATTATTTATCACCATATAGATCACTGTGCAGTACATCAAGATTCATAGCTAATCCCTTCTGTTAAACAAAAAGAAAAGCATACAGCACTCGTCAGTAAAGCCAAAAACTCATTCGTGCCCCTGCGGGAGCTGTGTCCAAATGGCTCCTTAGTGGAACAAATTAAAGAAATGGAGGTAGCGCCAATAAAGTAGTACAAAAAAAAAGTTATTTAAATGCATTTTGTGGTAGTCTAAACACATGCTTTTAATCCCTTCTGTTCGCTGTAGATTTGCTGTGCATCAGTATTACCTATCACTGTTGCCATCAGGTCTAATTTATAACTGTGGACCTAACCGTGCAGTGCCCCAAGATTAAAGTAGTGGCCCCATAACAGAGTGGGGAGGGTAGCAGCAGCAGTGGCAGTAACAGTGACAATAATTTTAAGCCAAAACCAGGAGATAAAATGTAATCGAAATATTTGCATTTATTCTGTGTTTTGGACCTACTCTTGCTTTTGACAAATACTGATCAGATACTGATGTAAAATACTGACTTTTTAATAAGGAAAAAAGTCCTGCATGCACACGGTCAGTATTTGGTCAGTATTTTGCATCAGTATTAGCTCAGTATTTGTAAGCCAAAAACACGAGTGGGTCCAAAAAAGAGATAAAATGTAATTGAAATATTTGCATCTCATCTGTGCCTTAAACACACTACTGCTTTTGGTTTACAAACACTAATCAAATACTGACCGTGTGAAAAAGGCTTTACAGATGCTCAAAATCCCTTTTTTTCTGTTCTTCTGACGGACCAGAAGAACGGGAAAATAAATGTTGATGTCAACACAGACAAACAGGTTGATAACAGATGGGGATGGGGGCCCACAGCAGTGGCAAACAGCACAAGATGGTGCCAGATAATAGTAGTAGCAGAACCCGAAAACAGCAGTGTGATAGCAAGGTTCAATGGCATGCATATACTTTAAAAACTTTAATATATATTTAATATTATATATATTTAATATTATATATATATATATATAGTATATATATATATTATATATATATTATATCAGTAGGTGCAGAAGCACCATTGTAGGAATGGCAGTTTAGGCTGCAGGTGGGTGGCAGCATCAGAATGGTGATAGCAGCAAGTGGCCAGAAGTAACGGCCCATTTTGCATAATATTTCAGTGTGGCAGCACACTACAGTATGATCATTTGGGGCAGAATGATTTATTTTTTTGTATCAGGCACCAGCATCTGGGTTAATCTATGCCTGATTCATCTTTATGAAGGTTAGTCTCTGAACATTTTGGGAGCAAAAGCGAGTTCTTTTAGGAGTAATTATGTCCCTCCCACCGCACTGAACAACCGCTCTGACACTACTGGCTCGGCAGGAAAGCATGCCCATGGCAAACAGCTGCGGCCACAATTCAAGTTTGCATGCCCAGTAGTCCAAGTATGCCACCAACAGCTGGTTGAGGTTCTGTTGCACGTCCTGTTGCTGGGTGGTTTCCTCAGTAGGCGACTGAAGAAAACTGCTCATCATAGACTCCAGATGAAAGTTACTGCATATGGAGCTGGTGCAGCTCCCTTCCCTTCACCAGTCATGGCAGTGGAGTGTGAGCACAGAGGATCGCCCCCCCCCCGGTCAGAACTTCCTGAGGACAAGCGATGGAGCTCATAGGCAGCGACCAATTGACTAAACAGCATGACTCTAGTCCATTTTTGCATCTCGCTCAGGTCTAAAAAATGTCCCCATTTTTAACCGGTAGCAACGGTCTAACAATGTGTATAGCCAGTGGCCATACCTTTGCTGAATCTTGACTATGCGGCTGTCACTACAAAAACCTGACAGCACACATTTGGCCATTTGCAAAAGGGACTCTGAGGGCCTTCCTGCTTCCATCTCCACTGCCTACTGCCACAGTCTGTGGGGGTCATCTGCATTGTCTTCATTGTCGCCGAACAGCGTCACCTGCTCCTCTCCTGTCGCTTAGACAGATAAACCACCTAGTTTTGTATAACATTCCTGGGTGTTTATGTCATCCTCCTCCTCCTCTGCCAGTTCATCCTCCTTGAGGCTCAGGTGACCGTAAAATGGAGATGCAACAACTTCTGTACCCTTGCCAATCAGATTTTTTCTGCGTCCCCTCAAGGATGTGAAGGAGTGGAATGATATCATTCATGCCATAGTTCTGCTGATTGAAAAATAAAGTGGCCTCTTCAAAGGGCATGAGCAAACAGCACTATGAGCTGCCACTGGCTAACATGGAAGTTGCATGAGGGATTAAACCTGTCTGTCTGTAGCACTATGAAATCTTCTTTTTGCTTGTACAGGTGGTCTAACATATGGAGTGTGGAGTTCCAACGGGTGGAAACGTTGCATATCAGGCGATGTTGGGGAAGAGCATTTTGCCTTTGCAGTACAAGGAGGAGGTGTTTTGCATGGAGTGGCTGAAGTGCATGCGCAGTTTCCTGGACCTTTTTAACAGTTCTTGCAGTTCAGTGGAAAACTTGAGGGGTTGGGTTACAACATGATTGAATACATGGGCCATGCTAGGCGCATGGGTCAGATAAAATGTTATTCCCGTTATCAGTAACTATGGTTCCTATCTCCAGTTGGTGAGAAGACAGCCAGTGTTTGATTTCTTTATTTATGAAGTCGAGTAGTTCGATGATTGATTGCTGTCGAAAGAAATGAGGAGGAGTAGGAGCATCAGGAGCAATAGAAGACATTGAAGTCGATGGGAAGGAACAACAGCTTCCTTTTTGCTGAGGTTGATGAGCCCTGACTGCTGGAAAGGGGTGCTGGCCGGTGGGAGATGCATCAGGTTGTAGCACTAAATGAGTGGCACAGCTTTTTTATGCCACATTATGGTGACGGCCCATGTGTTAACGCCGGGCCGTCCTGCCAACATTAGCACCTTGACTGCGCCTCAACTTCTGCCCACATAATGTCACGGGGAGCAGATGGCGCGCTTCCTCCGTGCAGCACCGTCGGACTCCCACTGTTGTACAGGAGCGAGGACGAGATAAGCGTCCTCATCTTCATGATAACAGGGGTGGGGAGGACCTGGCGCGCGTTCAGTCTCAGCGCGACCAGCATCCTCCCCATCCCCTTGATGACCGGTAGGAGAAGCTTCTGAGCGCTGGAAGGAGGGCCAGTGCTCAGCTATGAATTTGTGTGCTATAGGTCACTTGATGCTGGCCACGTGACCTACCTCTGAGTACTGGCAGGGAAGCCAGCACTTCCAGTTTCAGTTTGGGAATTAGGTCACGTGATGCCGCCCCGTCACATGACCTACTAGGAGCCCTATTTAAACAGGCAGCCTGCCAGCCACAGGTTGCCTGTGATTAGTCTAGCTACCAGTGCTTGTGTTTGTGATCCTCTGTGACTTTAGTACTTGACTCCGGCTTGTGTTTTTGACCTTGCTCCTGCTCTCTCCCCTGGTTTTGACGTGACTTCCTGGTACGACTTTGGCTTGCTGACCTTCCGATATTGTGTTTGTGTTCTGTCTTTGTTTATTGTGTTCTCCTCTTGTTACCATTCCCTGTACGCCCCTGCACTTTTCTAGGCTAGGGTTTGCCGCCCATTTACGTGCCGTTACCTAAGACGGGCCGTGTAAGTGTAGGTAGCGACAGAGGTGGGGCTCAAGTCAGGGATCACTCCCTCCCACGCGTGACACATATCCTGCATAGCGCCACACTAAGGTCCCCCAGCGACTTGGTGAAAAATTCCCACACTGGCGATTATGACATTTTACCTCCACCACGGCCTGCCTGCCGCTGATTTTATGAACCCCTGCACAGCTAATCTTTTCCTCACAGGTAGTCTCCCAAGTAGGAGATGGTGTACCCCTCCACCCTGCTGTCACGGACATGCTTCCACCTTGCGTTTTACAGGCACGCTACCAATTTCTTCCTCTGATGATGACAATGCCCCCTCTTCATCTGGCTCCCACATGCAATCGGCTACATCATCATCTACATATGTTTGGTCGTCACTTGTGTTATCCTCACCTGTCTCTTGCCCATCTCCCTGACCTTTCGCATGTGCTCCCACCTGACTGTCATCATCGGTAATTTCATTTTTAGAGGAGTCCGCAGAGGACTTCTTCTCCAAGTCTGAAAAGCAGAGCAGAGCTGGCAGCTATCATTACTTGGCTATCAGAAGGACCAGCAAAAGCAAAAGGCAGGTGAGGGCCAGGTGAGGGCACAGAGACAGTGGGCAATGCCAACTAAGCATGATTTCAGAGGAACCCACTGAATCCTGGCTGTGTGTATCTGAGATGATACTAAATAGTGAGTCAACCATTTCAGTACAGCTGGATTGTTGGTGAAAAGACAACTGCTGGATGACAGTGGCAGCTCTGGCCTGTTGCTGCAGCTGCTGCTACCACCATCCCTTCTTCTGTTTCTACTTGTGCCAGCTACAGCTACATTTTTGCCACTGCCGGTTCCTTTAGAGGGCCTAGGCAACTGTATGTTGGCCATAGTGCACAGTAACTGTATCAGTAATGGATTAACTACGAATGTGGCGGAAGTTCAACAAGATGCACGCGGCAATATATTTGATTGCCCTTTAATACTGAGGCACATTAATTCTATGTATAAACTAACAGATTAATAACGATTGTGGCGGCAGTTCAATAGGATGCACATGGTGATATATTAGACCTTCCTTTAATACTTAGGCACAATAATTCTACTGTATGTATAAATTAACAGATTAACAGGGATTGTGGCAGCAGTTCAACAAGATGCACACGACAATTACACTCAACAGGCACTGTCCCTGCAGTCTCCCTATGTTCTCCCTGTGTTCTTCCTACAAACTCTAAAAACTCTCCTTACAATCTCCCTACACTGTTCCTGCACTCTTCCTATCCAATATTCTCATATTAATAGCTATCTTAAACACTCTCCCTAGCGCCTGTCACATCTTTCCCTAAGCTCTGCTCACAGTGAAATGTCAGAGACCAGGTGGCATAAGGCTTTGTATAGGGCTTTGACATCACAGGTGATAGTTAGTAACATAGTAACATAGTTTGTAAGGCCGAAAAAAGACATCTGTCCATCCAGTTCAGCCTGTTTTCCTTCAAGTTGATCCAGAGGAAGGCAAAAAAACCCTGTGAGGTTGAAGCCAATTTTGCTCACTTTAGGGGGAAAAATTCCTTCCCGACTCCAATCAGGCAATCAGAATAACTCCCTGGATCAACGACCCCTCTCTACTAACTATAACCCTGTTATATATATTACCCTCCAGAAATACATCCAGGCCCTTCTTGAACTCTTTTAGTGAACTTACCTGTCACGCTCTGGTGTGGGGGGAAAGGCCACACCGAGCGTAAGAAGGATGGGAACAGACAAAACCAGGGAACTGGTCACCTCCTGCAGGGGACCCTAAGACTAGGCCCTAGCTGGCTACCAGTATGAGCTAACCCGGGTGGTAGGAAAGCCCATACGCAGGAACCTAATCTAAATATACCCTAGATCACCCTGCAGTCTAGTGACACAAGAGAGTAACCCGTTCCTCCAAGCATAAGGAGGAACAAGAGACTCAAAACGGGAATAACCAAAGGAAGGGAAAACACTTAACTTTAAGTAGAACTAAGCAACAGGATCTCAAGCCGAGATCCACACCACTCTCAATCAGGGATGTAGAAGATATAACCCGCAAGGGATACTGGGAGAGGAAGAGGTAAATAGCAGAAAGCTAATTGCCAAGCGGCAACAGCTGAGGGGAAGGGGTGTGGAGAACAGCACCCAAACCACAGGGAAGCCTGTCAAACATGTCACTTAGAAAGCCGCGCCAGAGCGTCTGATTCCAGGCGCAAGCCCACTCGTGACATTACCCCCCCTTTTACGGGTGACCACCGGGCACCCAGGACCAACTTTATCAGGGTGACACCTGTGAAAGGCTTTATCAAACGACCGGCATTCACGTCAGATGCCGGTACCCATGACCTCTCCTCAGGACCATAACCCTTCCAATGAACCAGATATTGAAGGGTACCACGAAGAACTCGAGAATCAATGATCTTGACAATCTGAAATTCCAAATTACCATCCACCAAGACAGGCACGGGTGGCAAGGGAGATGGCTCCAGAGGTTCAACATACCTCTTCAACAAAGATCTGTGAAACACATTATGTATTTTCAGGGCCTGAGGAAGTTCAAGACGAAATGCTACCGGATTAATAATGGCCGTGATTTATATGGGCCAATAAATCTTGGACCCAGCTTCCAAGAAGGAACTTTCAACTTAATGTTCCT
The DNA here is from genome assembly GCA_900303285.1 of Rhinella marina. Lineage (NCBI taxonomy): Eukaryota > Metazoa > Chordata > Amphibia > Anura > Bufonidae > Rhinella > Rhinella marina. Next base: position 968 of record ONZH01026998.1, on the reverse strand, counting down.
AGTAGACAGCCACACAGAATCACCCACATTTAGGTCCGGACCATTCATGCGTCTCCTGTCAGCCACACGTTTGTACTTGTTACCCATATTTATCAAGTTATTTTGAATTTTTCGCCATATGGAAGACAATGATGATGAAAAACGTTCTTCCTCAGGAATACCAGAAGTATCAGAACCAGAAAATGTGCCAAACTGCGGGTGAAAGCCATATGCACCAAAAAATGGTGACTTACCAGTGGAGTCCTGTCTGCGATTATTTATGGCAAACTCAGCCAGAGACAAAAACGAGGACCACTCCTCCTGGTTCTCAGAGACAAAGCATCTCAAATAAGTCTCCAGATTCTGATTGGTACGCTCAGTCTGTCCATTCGTCTGGGGATGAAAGGCAGAGGAGAAAGACAGTTGTACCCCGAGCCGGGTACAGAACGCCCTCCAGTGGGAATGCCATGAAGTTTCACAATGTTGTCAACAAACACTTGTGCAAGAGTTTTAGCATTGGGGAGTCCGGGTAATGCAATAAAGTGCGCCATTTTACTAAAACGATCTACAACCACCAGAATAACTGTCTTACCAGACGACTCAGGCAGATCAGTGATGAAGTCCATGGATAGGTGAGTCCATGGTCTGGACGGGATGGGTAATGGAAGTAGGGGTCCAGAGGGACGAGTATGTGTCACCTTAGAGCGTGCGCAGACACTACAGGCTGACACATATTCCTCAACAACTTACGCAGACCTGGCCACCAGAATCTACGAGAGATGAGGTCGACAGTGGATTTACTCCCAGGGTGTCCCGCAAGCACCGAAGAATGATGCTCCTCAAACACCTTATAACGCAAATCAGAAGGAACAAACAACTTCCCGGAAGGCAAGACTCCGACGCATCTCTCTGGGCCTCAAGCACTTTAGCCTCAAGATCAGGGTAAAGAGCGGATATCACCACTCCTTCAACAGTATAGGCTAGGATCT